>CM052261.1:396304-506814 GCA_028455795.1 Lasioglossum marginatum | reverse complement strand
ATCTATTAATAGCAATAAAGATATTAATAAAGAAAAGAAAAAAACGTGAAATCATAGCAAAACTGAAGTGTTAGGCTGATACATGTGTATGTTTATCATTGTTACCATAAAAAAAACTTTTTTTTCTGCACAGAGGTTGGTAACACTGATAAATACCCAAAAATCAGAAAATTCACTGGGTCCTTCCCCGCTCCTTCTCTGACCACAGCCCTAAAGTAGGCTGTGACCAGCTGTGACAATATCGGTTGTGTAGTGCATAGGCGGTCTCTAAAGATGTCGCTTCGATAGTTTTCCCTCCTTCCCTCGCGTACGCGTCTAATTCACTTTCTGTGTCGAACCAAATACAGTGGAGTGGAGTGTGTACGAGGCGACCACTCCTTTTAATCATGAGATCTTTCTGCAGTGCATTCAACAGGTCCGAACAAATATATTTCTTTTCGTTTTCTCGCGGAAGCGTCCTCGTACATTTCTGTGTTGATGGTGATCGGTTTTGATATGAGGATTTGATCGAGGAAAAGAAAAAGTACAAGCTCGCTGAGATAGGTGGCCTGTAGGTGAGAAATGCTGTTATGCTGCTAGTCGGTGAACGCGTATTTTGGGCGTTGACCGTTAATTTCATTCGCAATTAACGGGAAAACGGTTTCCCTTTCGACGTCGTTTCACGCGAAGCGACGATAGTTCTCAGTGTCCATGGACCGTTACGAATATTTAATCGTTCTGTGTTGTAGAAAATGTGGAAGTTTATTTTGGTGTTAACCTTCGCTTGCGGGAACGGGCAGTTCTCGCAGGAACCGAATGAATCGACGCGCATTCCTTGGAACCGTTTTGACGACAGAGATCCAACCGGATTGGGATCTCGGAACTCTGGAAACTCCATAGACAGTATTATTATAAAAGAGGCGTGAGTACAATGACGAAGTACCGTGTTAATTAGATGATTCATTGTCCCGATCATGTCCTATGCACCTTGCATTTGTTTACAATGGTCGACCTAATTGTCGCATTGGTCACAGAGAAGACCAGCGTCGACCGATTTAAAAATCGAATTAACCCTTTGCACTTCTTTTACGAGCGAGACTCGACCATCGGAGAAAGGAACATATAAATGAAATGTGTTTTTTTTATGTGTACAGTAGGGCTTATGAGACGAAAACGAAATTACGTATTAGTAAACGAAAATTACCCGAGTACCCGGTTATCTCGTGAGATAGTACTCGAAATAATATGAATATTTCTGTCTCGAAATAATATGAATATTACTCGAGTCCTCCTTGGATATCGATAATTGCCCAATTATATCAAACAATTTTTGTGTTTTGTCATATAAAACTGAGATTTCATCGTATTATTTTACGGTCGCCCTGACATTGATTTAGTTTAGTAGTAGTACCGAATCATAACTGAAATAGAAACGAAAAATATGTGAAATAGAAACGAAAAAAATGGGTATCTCATATACTCTGGTAAAGATACTAGCTCTAGTACCTACCTCTAGTACCTCTCACTACAACTTAAGAGTTGTATTTTTCAATTAGAAATAAATATAAGTTCCAAATATAAATTACAACAAAGTTCGAGAGCTATATTTAATATAATTAGTAAACAAAATTGTTTAAAATAAGCAGGAGTTAAGAAACTGTACTTTGAAGTAAATTTCAAATGAAACACTAATAGGGAGTCGTTGGCAACAAAATTGAAAAATAATTCGGAGTGCAAAGGGTTAACGCGTTGACTGCTGCATGAATTTTCAGTGTGTCATACCTAACATTTTTTTTATAATATCATTATTGTGCTGTAACATTTTCTAAAGATAATTTTTCCTTTTAGTTCATATTTCATAGTTGCCTCGAGAATGGTCAGACCAGGTCAGATTTATAAGGTGGATGTAAACGTGTTGCACAGTCCGCTACAGATGGTGGTACGCACGTCCATCCAAAGAAATGGAGTCGAGGTCGCTGCGGATCATCAAGAGGTAAAAGAAGGCATTCCAGAAACCCTGATGATGAAAATGCCACAGACTTCTGTCGGAGGAGAATATAAGTTAAGAGTTGAAGGAACGTACAACAGCTTGACAGGTGGTCAAGCGTTTCTGAATGAAACTAAGCTCACATTCTCCCAAAGATCAATGACAATTTTCATTCAATTGGATAAGCCTCTGTACATGCAGGGAGAAACGATACGATTCAGAACTATACCCATAAATACAGAGCTGAAAGCGTTTAACAATCCAATCGATGTGTACATGTTGGATCCGAATAGAAGAATAATGAGGAGATGGTTGAGTAGACAAAGCAACTTGGGCACAGTGTCCTTGTCTTATCAACTATCGGATCAGCCTGTTTTCGGAGAATGGATTATACAGGTGATTGCGCAAAATCAAGTGGAGGAGAAAACATTCCAGGTTGAAGAATATTACCAGACACGTTTCGAAGTAAATGTTACAATGCCAGCGTTCTTCTTCGACAATGATCCTTATATATATGGTATAGTTCAAGCTAATTATACTAGTGGAGCACCCGTAAAAGGAAATCTGACTTTGAAAGCAAGCTTCAGATCATTAGATAGAATTCACACAGAGTATGGTGGTGAAGTTACCGAAAGATATTTCTTTTTTGACGAATATTATCCGTCGTGGCTAAGCGTATCGTCTTATTCTGACCAAAAAGTTCCTGTTTTAAGGTTTTTCAATGGAACGTACCATTTTCGATATCCCATGTCTGAATTATTAACTTTTGTGCCCTCTTCGAGCGGTGTGGAAGTTACGGTCACTGCAACCGTTGGAGAAAGATTCTTAGAAGAGATAATTACGGGATATTCCACAGCTCGTATTTTCAATTCTACTACAAAGATCAGATTTTTAGGAGGCACGCCACAGGTTTTCAAGCCATCGATGCCATTCTCGGTGAATCTGGTAGCGTCCTTCCACGATAATTCTGTGCTGAAGAAATCGCAGTTGATGGGAGCGGTAATGGAAATTCGGGCGGACATCGAAATGAGAACAGGTGGTCGCCGAACCATGGAGAATCAATATTTGCAGCCTTCGTCGGAGCACGAAGGAATCTGGTCTATAAAAATTGATTTGAGAAAGCAGCTTGGACTCGAGCACAACGTGGAACAAGCTCAACAAATATTGAGCGATATTTCTTCCATGAGGGTTTACGCTTATTTCACAGACGGCGAAGGATACAGAACTCAGGCAGAGTTATTGTTGTTGGCGCATGAATCTCCGAATCAGCAGCATATCAAAATCTCCACGTCTACCGAGAAGCCTAAGGTTGGAGAGTATATGGTGTTCCATGTCCAGACGAATTTCTACATCGACACCTTTAACTACATAATCATGGCGAAAGGTAGCATTCTTTTAACTGGTCAAGACACCATGCAACACAACATCAAAACGTTTGCCGTTCCACTGAGCGCGGAAATGGCTCCTGTTTCCACTATAGTGGTATACCAGATCGGACAATATGCCAATGTGGTAGCAGACTCTTTAACATTCCCTGTGAACGGTATTTCCCGCAATAACTTCACTATATTCATCAATAACAAGAAAGCCAGAACTGGTGAGAATGTCGAAGTCGCCATTTACGGAGAACCAGGCGCTTATGTTGCCTTGTCGGGCGTAGACCGATCCTTCTTCACTATGCAGGCTGGTAACGAGTTATCTTACGCTACTGTTATCACTAAAATGGCACACTTCGACGAAGACACTAATGGTACCCACAGTCACGTTTGGTTATACCACGATGGCGATCCAGACGAGGTTGTCTACTATCCATCTTCAACGTTCGGTATAGATGCAAACAGAACTTTCGACTACATAGGATTGGTAGTGTTCACAGATGCTTTCGTGTATCGACGACCTGATAATTGCAATCGAACTCAAGGATACGGGGAATGTCTCTCTGGAAGATGTTACAGACTGGATAAGACTTGCGACGGAATACTCGACTGTGAAGATGGCACAGACGAAGCAGCCTGCGAGTTCAGGAACATCACTGACATAGCACACTTCAGAAAGTGGCGGTACAACAGGATACAAAGATTGTACGAGAATGTGTGGCTATGGAAAGACATTAACATTGGCCCACACGGTAGAAACATCTTCAACATAGATGTGCCGAGGAGACCGGTTCATTGGATGATCACGGCGTTTGGTATGTCGCCGAGCATGGGTTTCGGTATGTTACCAAAAGCCATCGACTATGTAGGTTGTCTACCGTTTTACATAAACGTGGAAATGCCGTCTCATAGCAAGCAAGGGGAGCAAATTGGTGTTCGGGTTTCCGTGTTCAATTACTTACGGCACAACATAGAAGCTGTGATAGTTCTGGCAGACTCTAGAGATTATAAATTCGTTCACGTAGAAGACAACGGCATCGTGCAATCTTACAAACCGCGCACATCCTTCGGCGAGCATCAGTTCTTCGTTTGGATCCCCGCGCAGGATGCGTCGATCGTCTACTTACCCATTGTACCCGTCAGACTCGGAGACATCAAAGTGCATATCTATGCTACAACTGTAATCGGAAGGGATTCGGTTACTCGTACCTTACACGTGGAAGCTGACGGCGTTCCGCAGTATCGTCATCAGTCGATTCTGCTTGACCTTAGTAACCGTGCCTATGTGTTCCAGTACATGCACGTTAACATTACCGAAACTCCTATCATCCCCTACGATGAGAATCGTTACTATGTATTTGGCTCGAACAAGGCAGTCATCAGCGTCGTCGGAGACGTCGTTGGCCCAATATTCCCTACGATGCCAGTCAACGCAACCAGCCTGACGAACCTACCCATGGACTGCGCCGAGCAGAACATGTTCAGTTTCGCAGCGAACTTGTATACAACTTTGTACATGCGGCTGATCAACCAACGTAACAGGACACAGGAGAAGGAGAGCTTTTATTACATGAATATTGGTTACCAACGGCAACTCTCGTTCATGAACCGTGATGGATCGTTCAGTTTGTTCAGAAGCGATTGGAATCAGTCCTCGCCAAGCGTGTGGCTGACAGCATATTGCGCTCGTGTTCTACAAGAAGCTCGGTTCTACGAATGGGAGAATTATTTGTACATAGATCCGGACGTGATAGCTCAGGCAGTGTCTTGGTTATTGAGACATCAAACGCGAGAGGGATCGTTCTACGAAGTAACATGGCTAGCAGATAGGAAGATGAACAGCTCTCTGAACTATAAAGAGGATATAATATCACACAGGAATATTACTTTAACAGCTCACGTTCTCATTACATTGCAAAGCGTCAAAGATTTACCGGAGGGCCTGGGTACCCAGGTCGCGGTTAGTTCTGCTAATGCAGTGAAATGGTTGGAAAGGAACTTGAAGCTTCTGGAGGATCGTGGAAAGCCGTACGAAATAGCTATAGTGGCCTATGCTTTGTTGTTGGCCAAAGCTTCCATCGCAGGACAGGCTTACAATATCTTATCTAGGCACGCCCGTAGAGAAGGTGACTTAACATACTGGGGTAGAGAACAAATTCCGCCTCCTCCGTATAAATTGGAGAATCAGAAACCATTCCTCCTTCCACGTTTACCATACACGTACGACTCCGAGAACATTGAAACTACTGCATACGCTCTTCTGGTGCACGTTGCGAGACAAGAGACAATGATAGAGCCTATTGTGAAGTGGCTGAACTCCCAAAGATTAACGGACGGCGGGTGGGCATCTACGCAAGATACAGCGTGGGCTATGAAAGCTCTGATGGATTATACAGTCAGGACAAGAATCAGGGATGTTAGTTCGCTTAGTATTACCGTGGAAGCAACAGCTCTTCCTGGACAAACGAAAACGTTGTTTGTTAACGACAAGAATCTAGCAAGGCTTCAAACGATAGAGGTAATAAACATAAAACATGAATTTTCACTGATTGTCGGTAACTTCATGTTGTACTAGATTTGATTTCTTGTTGTACTAGATACCGGAAGCATGGGGAACAGTGAAAGTACAAGCAAAAGGAGCTGGTTACGCGATTTTGCAGATGTCAGTGCAGTACAATGTGGACATCGCTAAATTCCAGACCCAGCCACCAATTAAGTCGTTCGAATTAGTTACCAGAGCTAACTTCCATGGCAGAAATCAGTCTCACATATCGTATCTCAGTTGTCAGAGGTAAACTATTTCTTTCCAGGTGTTAGCTTGCTAGTTTTGACCGTATTAGTAACAGGCACTTATCGGGGTAGACTCGTTTCCAAGATTGCAAGGGTGCGGGATGCGCCTTCTCATTTCTCGATAATACAAAGATGGGGTTTTTTTACCGATATAAGTCACTGATTAGTAATGCATCTGTTCCTCGTTCACAGGTGGACAAACACAAATGAATCATCGCGCTCTGGAATGGCAGTGCTGGATGTAGCCATACCAACGGGTTACATCATTCAACAGCAAACCTTGGACAGATACATTCTCTCGAGACAAGTGAGGAACCTTCAGAGAGCGAGATTCCAAGAGAAGAAGGTTCTCTTCTACTTCGATTATCTGGATCAAGAGGAAACATGCGTCAACTTCACTATAGAAAGATGGTTTCCGGTTGCAAACATGTCGCGGTTCCTGCCCATCAGAGTTTACGATTACTATTCGCCAGGTGAGTACCTGTAACAGTTTAATTGCAAGTTACTTGTATCGCAGTAGAATGAATATATTTTTTGAAACGATGTTTCAGAACGATTCAACGAAACGATATTCGACGCTTTGCCTACGTACACGTTGAATATTTGCGAAGTCTGTGGTAGCTCTCAGTGCCCTTACTGTCCCATTTTCAACACTGCCGCATTGTTAGCCACGCCGACAGGTTTCGTGCTGGTAATATCTTTTGTAGTAGTTCTAATGCGATACTTCCGAACACAGGAGTTTAGCGTAGGTTAGCTACGAAATTAAATACAACGGAATCGAAAATATTTTTCCGTTCCATTAACGCCGTCCATAAATCTGTACAAAGTTACGATTATGTTTTATCTTATACAAAGACCAAACGTGAGCGAAGTACTTTGGTGCACAGTGGGGCTGTGTTTCCGTTTACGTCCATTCTCAGAATTCGATGAAATTTTGAAAATAGGATCTTTTTTGACTAAAATGACGATTGCCAGAATTTTTATCATTTCAATGTCGCTCTCTACCTTACCGACTTACCGACTTTTATGACAGTTATAATGCAAAGATTATGCGATCAGAGTGAGTTGTGGTTAGGTCGCGGTGGGGGCGGAGAGGGCCGGCCCGACCACGCATACGAAAATCTAGGAGTAGTCTTTAAAAATTGAAAGTTTACCTTATTTATGTATCACTCTAAATGAAAGAGGATTCGCTTATAGATCATATGTGTGAATTTTTATGGCGCTGTGAGGTGACCAGGCTGGTGACGATCCATTTTTAGAATTAATTGAAGATATTCTATATAAAACAGAAAGTCGGTAAGTCGGTAAGATAGAGAGCGACATTGAAATGATAAAAAGATTTTTTTCGAGTCGGGAAAAATCCTTCTGGCAATCGTCATTTTAGTAAAAGAAGAACCTATTTTCAAAATTTCATCGAATTCTGAGAATGGACGTAAACGGAAACTTCGCCGAAAGTGGGAATCAGTGTATACTTAGTTGCATGTTAAATTATTCATGAACATAATCTTTGTAAAGCGCTGTTCCTCGTTTGCGTAATCCGTCCGAAAATATATTTAAGTTAGCTAAGAGAGAACAGCATTTAACGTGTGTTAAATATATTTTTAAGTTTTATAACCTTTATACAAATAAACAATAAAGAAAACCATTTTATCCACCTCGTTTCGTTTTAATTCTCTCTTTTGGGAGTGTTAACAGATTTTCTTCATTTACAAAAGAGAAAATGAAGACAATATTTGATAGGGAGCTTTTGGAACATTTAGGGAATCGTAAACAGGCATAAGGAGTCAACAACCATTGCCACGCTGCAAGAAGCGGTTCTCGTACGATCACCGAAGTTAAACAGTGTTGGACGCAGGCAGTGCTTGGATGGGTAACCGCTCGGTACACGCTGGGGGTTGAACCCCCTGGGTACGCGCTGCGTGTTGTTGGCAAATAGGTGGTTCGGAACCCACCGTAATAAAAAGTAGGCCCCGCTGAAATTAGGCGATAGTGAGAGCGGAAGAGGAGTGTGGTAAATGGATTTGAAAGAGGCATAAGCAATGTTGTTTTCAAAGCAATCTTTAATATAGCAACATAGTCAGTCTTACAATAATAAGCCAAAAATACAATCTATATACGAGAGCTTCTGGAGAACGAGCGAAAAATGTTTGTTTTCCTTCACGAGCCCTCTTCGAGGGCCCCAGGAGTATTTTTTCGTGGCTAAAGAAAACAGATAGCTTTTCGCCCGGATCTCCGAAACGAATTTTACAATTTTACACATAATTATATATGATGTTATCACGTTGTCAAACTGTACGCCCTGTTCTCCCACGATGCAGGCCTCCACGAACGAAAAAACGTAAAGAAAGATTTTTCTAAAAAAGGTGCGGTTTTTTAAAAGAAAGAGCGGAATGATTTGATTGGTCCTGTTATCGGTAAATCCTTTATTAGATTGTATCTGAACTGATGCTATTCACTGGAAAGCACAGAAATGTGTTATTCATTTTAAAGTATAAATTGATTAACAAAGCATACGCGAGTGGCAACTCGTAGCAGTTTTGATCAGAATTAGAATTGTACAGGGTGTCACAAAATTATACAAGATGATATGAGGAATACCCCGCAAAATTGACCTTCAACGTGAAAAACGATGGTAAAAGAAACAAAAAAGTTTTTTTTGAAGATTTAAGATTTTTAATCTTAGAAAAAATTGTTTTTTTTTACCTCGTTTTTCACGTTCAGGGTCAACTTTGCGGGGGGTTCCTTATGTCATTGTCGACTAAATCGGGGGTATAGAATCGCGCTATGGGGTCCGCGACATATAATTTTGTGACACCCTGTACATGAAAATTTTTTATACACATTTCTGAGCTGGACGTATATGAAGATGAAGAGGAGTTCTGTTGTAAGTGAATCAACTAATCTCTGGAACTCTATTGCTTTATCCCGGTTGGATTGTGCCCCTCGAGCGACTCCACAAATAAGTACTGAAACGCTTCAGCCTTTTTGGTTTTCAAATTTCAGAGAACAAGTTATAAAGTTCTACAGAGATATGGCGGTCGGTACAATAAACGGTGCAGGGATGATTCCGCATCAGACCACAGGACAGAGATTCGAAGGAAAGTCTATAACTAAGACCCGGTCCGTTGAATTTTCCAATAGGATAATTGATGAATTACATTGTAATGACTTGCTAGGCCTAGCGATTACACGAAGTTTCAAAGCAATCTTGCTCACAGTCGCATTATCGATTTCCATGAACACGGTGTAGAAAACACTGGACAATATTTTAAATTGCGTGTGCAGAATGTTCATATTGGTATAACGTTTCTTGCAAACGACTGGCAGAATTGAGAAGGACGTCTGTGCTAAATGCTCTTCCACCATTCATTTTCAAGAATTGAATCAATAACAGCATGAACACCCTGGGGTTTGTGCTTTAACCCCTTGGCTTACAATATCGTGTCAGACTCGTGATGAAGATTCTGAACAGAGTCTAATAAATATGTGTGCTATTAATTTCCTTCAAATCGAAATAAAATTCTATTTTGGTTTTGTTAATGTACAGCTATTGGGGAACATATAGGCCTACGATAGATATAAAGTTTCTCCTTTTTTAGGGAAAAGAGAATTACAAAAAAATTCAATCATAAAATAAAATCGTAAAATAAATCGTACGGCAAGGGGTTAATACGAGAAATATAATTGTAAATAGTAACAGCGCATTCTAGACACCTCCGCTGACGACAAAGATTGAAAAAGTATTACAAAGCTCCTTAGTACGCCGGGTATTAATTACAGACACGCTAGAAATACTTCCGGACCTAAACAAATGATCAGGATAGGGAAAACGATCGATACAAATATATAGATATATTATAATATAATAGAGTTATTTGATGAAACATTTAAAGCCTTACATAAAATATACAGTATGATGTGTATCGTCGCACGTATGTGGATAAAAGTGTGTACCATGTTCTCTCGAGTGAAGGATATTACCGTCGCGTTCAACTCAACTCTCTATTCTCAAATCAGTACTCTCTCTCTCTCGCTCTTTCTCTCGTTTTCTCTCAATCTCACTCTCTCACATACAAGTGTTCAAAAGATGTCTTAAAATATGCAGATCCACATTCAACCATTTCTCTCCGCGAGCTTTTATCTATTTCCACCTTTGTTTTCTTTTTTCTATTCATCGTTCTCGTTTACGCAGACTGATATATTATACGTTCTTCGTGAGTGTACGGGCGCTCGCGGCACCCGATTGGACTGAGAGATTCGATACGGCAGTAGTAATAGTTAATAGTCAATAATTCTTATAGTTCTTACATCATTTTTTCGTCGCGTCGACAACAACGAGCCGCGGAAGAGCGCGCGTCATCGGCTTACTTTAATTATTTACTCATTTATTTATATTTATATATATAATATGTATAGCTCCCCCCCTCCCCACTCATCGGCAACTTCTCTTGTTTAATAGTGATCTTTTATAATATAGATATTATCGGTAATACAGAGTTAGTATCAAATTCTAACAGAATCGAGCTACATAAAAATTGTTCCAACCGTTTCGGAGAGATATGCATTTCACTCTGCATCAACGCGCTCTTTTCCGGAGCTATTTTTCGGTTCATTTCATCGTCGTCTTCCTTTTTCTTTCTCTCTTAATATTTCTGTCGTTCGACGTAATAATCTCGAGTATTCTCAGCGTCCCTCGATGAGACAACCAGACGTTTAATCATTATCTCTTTCAACACCATTCGAACATCCGTTCGTTCTGATTCAACAAACCAATTGCGCTAACTTGTAACCTCACATGCAATCGTTCAAATCCCCACTCGTCAATAGATCATATGTTAAAAAAGTCGACTACAAAATGGCATCACATGTACGTACGTTTAAAAATACAGATACTCGACTTCACGGAAATTCAGATACATTGTTGTCTTTCTTTCACCGTTAGAAATACTTGTTACAAAATTAAAAACGGAGATGTTTCGTTCTGCGATGACTCGGAAAACGGAATTGGACATTAAAACGTGGAGTAAAAATAACGTCGTGTTAAAAACGAGGTCTACCTTCTTTCGGATGCTGGGAATCGAGAAAAGAATGAAGTCATCATAATAGACGCGTAATCGTTGGTAAGTCGTTGCAAAAGTTATCGACATTATCATTTTTAAAATGCCCACCTGTTGTGGTAGACCGGAACAAGCAGTTGGGGACATCGATTCTACGAAGTTTAAGAACGAATATGCTTCAACAAACACTTTGAATTCTCATACTTGGTTATCATTAAAACTTTCAAGCTACAAAACCATCGAATCGCGACAATATTCGGATAATAAAATATCGTAGTAAAAACATTCTTCGTAAAAAGTAGGCGTACATTAAAAAAAAAAAAGAAAGTAACACACAGTCGCTTTTCCTTTCGCCTTTCGGGTGGGCTTTCTGTCTTCTCGTGTTCACGCGATGCCCACCGTCGAAGCTCAATTAGATTACCATACTCTATTAAATTACAATAAATGGTACTATTATAGTAGTGTAAAATGTTGCTGGATATATATGTATCGCAGTAGAATAGTAGTCAATGCGAGTAGATAAAGTAGCGATTTTGTTGGCCACCGCAGAATCGTTGGGCGGTCTTTTTGAGTTGAACATTGCGATTTTAGAGTCGCGAATGTAGATATAAAAAAAAAACATTCGAAAAACATGTTCGATAAAAGAGAGCAACTATCAGTTTTGTCTAAGGCCGGTCCAACGAATCCGGGCGTCCAACAATTTGTTTTACTCTTACGTGAAAATCAATTTATCATTTTGGTCAGTGTGTAAAAATAAAAATAATAGTTCTTTTATATTCTGCAAACTACTGTGGACCGCGTCGAAATTGATATTTGTATTTGGTTGTCGTTTGTCTCCCTCTATCGATCGTAGAGGGCAAATATGATTGTTACTTTTTTCTTCTTCTTTCTTTCTTTTCCTTCTTTTTTTTTTGTAATTTTCTTTCTTTTCTCCTGTGCACCACTTTCTCGCTCGCGATTCTTTCTCTCTCGAGCTCTTTCAGCGCAAAAACAGACGAAATAAGGGAGAACAGAGTCATGCAGATGATTTTCCCGGCGAGAGCGAGCCCGTTTTACAGACTCAAACCAACCGAGCTAGACATCTTCGATGAAACCAGGCAAATTCTTGAAGCTCGATTCTTCTGTTGTCTTTTTTTTTATGTTATGAAGAAGTTCAAAGTTCAATCATCTGCGTACGATTCTGCGGAGATTGCTGCTGAATCAATTGCTGGATCAAATGTTCAGTTTCCTCGTGCAGCAACAAAGCTGTAGTTGACCGCTTAATAATGAAGTAATATTTATCTGGAAATTCTTGATCTTCATGGGATATCAGTTTTGCTTTTTCTTATATATATATATATTTATATGTATATATATACGCGTAATAGAATTAGCTAGTGCCGCTAATTCAGCTCGATTCTTTTTCTTTCGAATCTAAAAACAAAATAGAAATAATAGTCAATCGAGAACACGATACAAAGTACACCGAATAAACCTCAACGCATTCAGGACACTATGAAGTAGCATAACTTCATTGTGGAATGGAGATACTATCAGTTTTTTTCTGCATTTATATACATATATGATATATTATCGTTATTTTAAGGGGGTAGACTCGCGTTTCCAGGAGTGCAAGGGTGCGCGACGCGCCTTCTCATTTCTCGATAATGCAGAGATGGATTTTTTCAAAAGTGCTAGATAAAAGATCAATCTAGGCCGCAATCGACCTCAAAAGTCCTATTATTACGTTTACGAGGCGTAGTTTGCATTAAAGCTGCGCACGTAATTATTTTCATGAAGTTGCGACAGCTACATGTCGCCGAATAATGCAAATTACGCCTCGTAAACGAAAAAATAGGACTTCCGAGGGCGATAACGCCCTAGATTGATCTTTTATCTAGCGCTTTTGACTACTGAAAAACCCTATCTTTGCATTATCGAGAAATGAGGAGGCGCATCCCGCACCCTTGCAATCCTAGAAACGAGTATACCCCCTTGAGTGTTCCATTTGAAATTGACTTCAAAGGACAGTTTCTTGACTCTTACTTATTTTAACCAATTTTGTTTACTAATTATATTAAATACAGCTCTCGAGCTTTGTTGCAATTTATATTTGTGGAACTTATATTTATTTTCAATTAAAAAATATGACTTAACCCTCATACGCTCCTCAGGAATAGTTGCATAAAAGATTCTATGATACTTTCTCACCCATTTTTACCAGGTCACGTTTTAGAGAAATACGTCTCACAACACAGATAAAGAGGGACCAATCATTTTATAGTATGTAAAAATAGTAAATGGGTGAATTTTCAAAGGAACGTATGAGGGTTAAATAAATAAAGGAAGAACCATTCTCCGCACCCTTGCAATCCTGGTAACGAGTCTACCCCCTTAAGTAGTGAAGTGTTGATAGTCTTTCGATAGATGAAGTGTTAAAAAATTTTAAGGCAACAAAAAAGGTTGGTATTACAAGCTACTTTGTTTCCTGAATGCGTTGATTGCGTTTAGGTACAGGGACGTGCCGGAACGTGATTTCGTCTATTATTTACCGCTATCAGATTTGTCTTCAGATGTTCCGTTTGTCAATTCAGGCTCTTTCTTCTTTTCTCCTTCCTCCGACTCTACGCTGGATGCTTTCTTTTCGTCTTGATTGGCCGTTTTCTTATCTTTCGCTTTTCCCTTGGCTGGCGTCGCCGGTTTCGGTTTCGGCTCGAGACTCGGATCCAACACAATCTTACCGATGTTCTTGCGGTCGTGCATCTTCTGCATGGCTTCCGGCACATCCTCCAATGCCCACGTCGAGTCTATCACCGGCTTAATCTTACCCTCGCCCCACATGGTGAACACTTGTTCCACCGATTGCCGCACGAATTCCTGGCTGCCGTGTTTGTACATCAGATGACGAAGATTCAGCCCGGACAACGTTTTGTTCTCGTCGAACAGCTTTATCGGCGACACTTTGTCCACTTGCCACCACTGCAAAACGAGCACCGTTAAGAATATTCGTACTCACATACTTCTAATTAGTATGATTACATAATTAGATATAATTCTAAAAAAGCAAGTAATAAAGTGAATAAAAATTTAGTTAATTTCTTATTTTGCTGTTCTTCTTAAAGCCTAATAGACTTCTTAATAATTTCTGTTTGATAAAAATCTGCTACGCATCGCAAATTAATTTCTAATTTGACAGACATCCAGAAGAGTTAACAGAGGAAGGAATGTTGTTCTTTTTGAAGCCTAATAGAATTCTTAATAATTTCTGTTTTGATAAAGATCCGCTAGGCATCACAAATTAATTTCTAATTTGACAGACATCCAGAAGAGGTGATGAAGATAAAGTTAACAGGGGAAGGGATTAGATTAGATCACGTACTGATCGCGCCGCTGAGAAGAAGCTTTTCATTTCTCCGGTGACCACGTTGCTGGACCCATAAAGGATGTATTTCCCCATGGGCTTCAGCAGTGCGTATCCCTTGTTGCATTCTTCGCCACACAGGCAATCGAGAACTATATCCACACCTTCCGGAGAGATCCTGCGACAAAATAAAAATAAATATCCTCCTAGTCATAGATCCTGGGATCCATTATCCATCCAACGACAAAGCGGATTTCGAAGATTTCTTACGTACTTTCTGACCTCGCTGCTGTAATCTGTACCACGTTCGAGGAGGTGGTCAATGGTGCCGGCCGCTTTGAGGGACTCGTGTTTCGATTTACTGCACACACCGAAAATAGTCACGTCGTCCACTGTCTTGGCCAGCTGGACCACCGCTTGACCCTAAAACAAAAAAATCAAAATGAATATCCGGGTGGGATGAGCTCGGGATAACGGTGCTCCTTTTGATCCTCGATTTCCAAGGTCGGCACACGCTTAACCTTTTTCTCCCGACTTTCGAGCTGGATTCTCACGTAATCCTTTTTCTTCGCACAATCGAATCTCCTCGTTTCAGAATGGCTTGAATATTTAACACTAAACCTGCCACCACCGGTCGAAATGTCCGGTTCCAGATTTATTATTTTACAATTATTGAAATAATAAAAATGATTTTATAGAAGAATTGATTGCATAAATATCTTTAGTAGAGCACGTATTATAATAGGAGCCGCACAAAGTCTAAATAAAATCAATCTTGTCATTTTTATAAAGGAACATGTACCAGTTAGTGTTAAATATTTTTATAAGCGACATTACTAAAGTTTAGTTATTACTAAAATAATGTTTTATTGGTAGACTGCGGATTTTATGCATTTATCACAGAAATGGGTATGTAAACAATAGAAGCATTGAAGGAATAGTAGAATATCAACACATTACTTCGAAATTCCTATTTCGTTGCAGTGCCTTGTAATTGATGAAGAAAATTTGTATTTTCCAAAGATCCGCAGTCTATTCAATATTCAGAAACTCGCAGGGAAATATGAACATGTTCGGAATCGTACGAACGCGTTGAAGGAGAAGGTGAAGTATTGGGCGAGAGTACTGTATATTTTTCATTTATTTAAGAAAAACCTTAAGTGTCTAGCGCTAGAGTGGAAGAACTTCCCCTACAAACAGCGACGAGAGCCAGTGAGTATAGTTCGCGGGCGTGTGTGCTTCCCTGATAATTTTTTCTGAACGGGGATCAATTATTCGACTTCGATCAGTCAGATGAAGGGTCGGAGAGATATAAATACCAAGGGCAACTGTTTTCCGTCTGGCCGGTTCAAACGAGAGAGTTATAAAGCAGCGGACGATCGCTGTTCGCGCGTCAAGTGGGGTAAAAATTGAGCGAAACGGCCGGAGATTTTCAACAGAAGCAGCATTCATTATTTCCAGGAATCGAGAGCTGACCGCTGCTCTCTTCTGTCTGCGTTCTCGTCCGTTGTCGAGAGAGAATTCGATACCCAATAACATGACCAATCCGGAGGCCCGGAGGAGCCACGGCCAGAGAAGACGACCGGGGAAGAGGCAGAAGAATTTCAGGGGGAAAAAACGAGAGGAGGAGGAGGAGGTGGAGGAGAAGAAAGAGGTAGCGAGAAGGGAAAGAGAGCAACCACGGCCAGAATGTTAAGAAGCCGCTCTAAATTGTGCGTCATAAAAGGGCCCGGTCGATGGATCCGCTATCTGGGAAACACGTTCTTGCATACTTCTCGGATCGTTCGAAATTATGATGGATACGCGCCCGTCCGTCAACAAAATCAGCAAATCTCACGAATGTGAACATATTAAGGGAGTAGACTCCTTTTTCCAGGATTGCAAGGGTGCGGGATTCGCGTTCTCATTCCCCGATGATACAAAAATTGGGATTTTCAGTAGTCAAAAACGCTAGATAAAAGATCGATCTAGGGCGCTATCGCCCTCGAAAGTCCTATTTTTACGTTTATGAGACGTAATTTGCATTATTCGCAAGCATAAAGCTGCGCACGTAGCTATTTTCATAAAGTTGCGACAGCTACGTGTCGCCGAATAATGTAAATGACTCCTCGTAAACGAAGAAATAGGACTTCCGAGGGCGATAGCGCCCTAGATTGACCTCTTATCTAGCGCTTTTGACTACTGAAGCCCATCTTTGCATTATCGAGAAATGAGAAGGCGCATCCCGCACCCTTGCAATCCTAGAAACGAGTCGACCCCCTTAATTATGTACATATCTCATTATTCTTAGTATTTTCAAAAATCCTCATAAGGTTAATGGGGAGTTAATCCCGTTGCTTTGAAGTTAGTTCAGTGCAGAAGAAGCTACTACAATTTTTCTCCATAAATTTATTTAAGCAACATTAAAGATTTAACATAATTAACGTCAACAAGTGGTTGATTCTGTAGGTACACCGGCAACAAGAATTATCAGGTATATATGGATGAATCTCGTCACGGAGGGCGCACAGAAGAATCATCCAGTGTGTTCATTACCTACCTACCGCCGAATATTAGGGGCTCCCCTAACAGCTCCGACAAAACGAGGAAATACGGCGCGGATTTACGAAAGCATTCCGATAGTCGGATTAACGTAATGCGGGGGGATTCTGCGTTCACATACACAACGTATAAATTGTTAGTTACCGTGGATCTCGCGCGCGCGCAGCGTTCAGACGGTGAAAGGGAAAATATGAGTCGGCGGGTGGTCGGTGGGAGGGATCGAAGAAAGTGGGAAAAGTCCGACGTGATCAGGAAATGCAATTTTTCAAGTCAAGTGCTTTTCCCAGCTTTCCCGGTGAACGTGCTCCGACTCCCCGCGTATGTCTCCGCCCCTCCTGGTGATATATACACCGCGACAGCGGAGAATAGTGCGGTTTTCATGCGCGCGACCGCAGCCTTCACCGAGACGACGCGCGACGCCGATATTGTTCCCCGGGAACGAATTGTCTCCTCTGTCTAGCCCGTTCCGAGCGAGAGGCGCAACCACGCGTCCCGCGAAGGGGCGCGATGCTGAACAACCGTTTAAATAAGCGATACCTCGCCGCGCGTATCCGTTTTCGCCGCCAACCCGCTGGTTCCCATTGATTTTCGGTCCATCCCATAGACTGACCAAACAATCGCCGTAAATCACATTGTATTAGGTTGGTACATATGAAATGCCGGATTTTGAAATGAATATTATTGCCGATTTCTATAAGGTGCCGCAATATCGTTGTACAGTAAAGTCGCGATATATTTCCAACGGCCTGTGTTCTGCACGGAGGCATATATCGTGTAGAGACATTTTTTTTATGACTTTGTCTACCGCGCCGAGAGTACAAACGAAAGTCGAACGTAGAAAAGGACAGCATGTAAATACGGATCGCGCGGCCGAAGCGTATCGGTGTGAACCACTAATCCAATTACATAAACTTCTTTATTTTTCATTATTTTTTCATGGGACTTTCACGAACTTATTTCTGGCATTTTCTGATTAAAATGGCACCAAACAGGATATAATTTCAACTGTATTTAGTGGTTTAATCGCCGTTGGAAGTTTCGAACGCAACGAAGAATAGCGTATGGGAAATTCTTTGAACTGTGCCGGCGACGGCGACTGTCCGTGTCTCTCTCTTTCCCGTACGCTGTCCTTCCTTGCGCCCGAAATCTTTCAAATTGCACCTGTCGATTTCTGTCCACAGTCTAATAATAATCTATTGTGGGTTTGTTCTGCGGGAAAATCAAACAGTAGCTACGTTTTAAGGAACGCACAAGGTGTATAATAAGGGATTATTGAAACGTCGTACCGGTCTCTGTTATTTCGTACAAGATGATTCGACTACTGTGCCGATATTATAATACTATACCAATCTCTATTATCGCAGGATTACATAGCCTGTGTTCCTGGGCTCAGTTCCTGGGCATTTTCTGTTTATCCTATAGAGTGATTAAACAATCCTACCTAACCAGTGGTTATGCTTTTAGAAAAGGTACAACAACTGTGTGTATTTAAGGGAACGCGCTCGCTCTGCGTAGTATGTTCGTTCTTGTTATCGTAGGATCGTGTTTTTGGTGGATTTCGGCTCCGTAATATAGGATGATTCAACAGTTTAAATCAAACAATGACGATGTTTAAAGAAAAGATGAAGTAGTGTACCATACATTGTTGTTATAGGATCATGTTGCTTGTGCTTCTCGTCGAGTTGATGCTGCAGGGTGATTGTCCCTTATGGGAGTAGACTCCTTTTTCCAGGATTACAAGGGTGCGGGATTCGTGTTCTCATTTCTCGATAATACAAAAATGGGGTTTTTCAGTAGTCAAAAACGCTAGATGAAAGATCGATCTAGGGCGCTATCGCCTACAAAAGTTCTATTTATTCGTTTTCGAGGCGTAAATAGCATTATTCGGAAGCATAAAGCTGCGCACGTAATTATTTTCATGAAGTTGCAACAGTTACATGTCGCCGAATAATGCAAATTACGCCTCGTAAACGGAAAAATAGGAATTCCGAGGGCGATAGCGCCCTAGATTGATCTTTTATCTAGCGCTTTTAACGACTGAAAAACCCTATCTTTGCATTATCGAGAAATGAGGAGGCGCATCCCGCACCCTTGCAATCCTAGAAAGGAGTATACCCCCTTGAGTGTTTCATTAGCTTCTTCATAGCCATATGCTGCCGAATAATGCAAATTACTCCTCGGAAAAAATAGAACTTTTGAGAGCGACAGCTCCCTAGATCGATCTTTTATCTAGCGTTTTTGACTACTGAGAAACTCCATTTTTGTATTATCGAGAAACGCGAATCCCGCACCCTTGCAATCCTGGAAACGAGTCTACTGTCTTATGTCAATACCCAAAATTTTGTACGACGTAGGAAAAGGATTGTAGCTCATCAATTTCGGAGGGGTCGTATTCGGCAAGCACCGTCCCAAACATCGCGATTGACTTATCCGGATACTAGCCGGCGATAACAAACGCGTGAAGGTCGATTAACCGAGAGCCATAATACTCGCGATTTCACGGGGCCGTGACTGCGTTCGCCCTTCCTCTCCGAAGGGTTGGGGACGCGCGCGATCAAACACGGCTCGCTCGTTTGCGCTTAGGTGTGCCCCTCCCCGAAAAATGCACCCCTAAAATTTACCGAAGAAATTACAAATCAGTCGCTCGGACTGGGCCCGGCTGTTTCTGATGTTGAGCAATTACGAGTGCACCGAGACGGACAAGGTTACTGCCCCGCGAACACACAAGTTACCCCCGCGAGTCATCCCGTTGCGCGCTGCAAACAGGAAGGGATGATTCTCTCCCTCTCGGTCTCTCTATCTCCATCTCTATCCCTCGGTTTTCTCTGTGAACGTCGTCGAAGACGAAGAAGAAGGCATCTGGACTGGGCTGGGGGGTTAGGGGAAGGCGTCGGGATCAATACGGCTCAACAGGTTACACTCGAAGCTAACTACATCGCCCCCGCAACCCTGTACCGCGTTGCACACTGGGCCATTGCTATATTTAAAATGGGTGGAATTAATTGAAAAATTTTCAATAAAACAGGTTAATCCTTTGTGGTCCATCGTGTTCCCTTCGAAACTTGCTACGAAATGATATAAATCAATTATGCAGGGCGGGGCACCTAAGTTGATCACATCGAATAACTTCCAAATTTTTCGTTGTACGAAACAATTATTTCTACAGATGTTGTACATTCGTTTTCTATAGAAAAGATAACAATGTTTTATGCAGAAAAGATTTACATCAAGGTGGTAATATGTCGCGAGACACCGTGTATACGAGAAGATTTATCATTGCATTTACTTTTATCGTTAAAGGGAATATTTTCTACACTCTGAAAATATGAATGATTACAATGATCGACACTCTGTTTGAAAAAATTGGAGAATAAAGTCGAAAGTTGTAAGCGTTTCGCTTAGCTATTACTTGTAAAAGAATTCCAGAAAAGGGTTGATTTTTGGACAATGTCCGACAGGCGTAACCCCTTGGAAGAATCGATCTTCTGAAGAATCGAATCGGAATCGAGCATCCCTAGTTGGAAGTTGAGACGGCGAAAATCTACGGGGGATGCTGCCGGTGTGCACGAGAGAGCCATAGTGGTGTGGGGGTTGCCCTGGCAACCCTTCGTTCTCTCATCGACCACCGTCACGGGCCGCGCCCGTCTGAGACCGCACCACCACCATAGTCATCGCCATATCCCCCACCATGCAACCCCCGAACGTCACCGCCGCCCCCGGATCACGTGTACCGGTGCCCTTAAGCTCCGTTCACACGGACCAGCTTAATTCGATTTCGTCTCCGGCTTCCGAGCCAGACACTATTGCTATCCAACACGTTGTTTACCGTTTGCAGCTAAGCGCGTGCCCGGATACCATTCTCCGCGGATTTCGCCGGAAACTTAACAGTCGCGAATCCGTGCAAAATTTTCGGACACACACTCGCGAGAAAAACGTCTTTCGCGAACTGGATCTGGAATAATCTGGATTAACGAAAATCTATACTTTATATTGGATCGGAAAGAAATTTCGAAAGAAAAGTTCGTAGCGTTTTCAAATTAAGAATCGAAGGTAAAATATGTTTACTCAATAACGTGAGAAGTCACCTCGCGAATGACAAAAAGTAATGGAACAGAATGGAAAATATGTTATTCAATAAATCTATGAATAAATATATGAATAGTAAATTAACCTTTCTAACATCTGAAAAAATAATTCGATCCGTTCAGTCCAATTTTTAAAAAATTATTCGTTTTCAAAAGCTGTACGAATACTCTGCGCTGTACACCCACTGGTTTTATTCAATTTTCGCCTGCAGAGTGCAAAGTGGACTTGACTTAACAGAATTATACGCGTCTTACGTTTCCTTACTTCTACTCCATTCGAAATTGTATTGCTTCTCCGGCATTTCGCTCATCGCAGACTGCTTCTAATTTCTTCAGTTCTATCTCATTTTTAAACGATCTCGTATTCGCTAATTCTACTCTCTGCAGTATTTCATCTCGCCTTTCGCAGATCGATGGAAAAGTATTCGCAGTTACTTAACCCCTAATCAGGCGGGGTCTCTGTATTTCTCACTCGGATTTAAAGCTGTCTGGTATAAGCAAGGGTAGTCCGTGTTCCCGCAAAGTGTCAGTAGATAGACGAATCTACCCTAAGCCTGGCTGAGAGTTAAACTGCTTTAATACTTATACTGCTAAATGAGAGGCAAGCAATTTAACGATTAGACTGCGGATCTTTATGCAAAATAAATAATTGTCAATTTCAATTTTCACTTTTCAACTCTTCTACTGTTTGAAAGTTTGTCTATTCATTTTTATCATAAATGCATAAATGCTCTGTGAATTAAATACACAATACTTGAAAACGACTTAAACTTGTTGATCAACTGTTTCCATCGATTCGCAGAGCGACTAAAAACTTTCGTAGTGAAATTCATGAACTGATTTAGATCGAAATATACGCTTTGTTTTCTATGCATGCACGAGAAGCTTTTACCGCGAGAAACCGGGGAACCATTTTCCCTTGGAACAATCGAATTGAAACAGCTAACTTTGAAAATCGAAGAACAATTCTGTGCTCAATTTAGGGAGCCGGTCCAAATTAGGCTGCTTTCCCCTACACAATTTTGCAAAATTGAATTTATTCAATTCTTTGTGTGCACCAGGGTCTTCAATTAGTTTCTAAACCTGTTCGGAGAACGGTGTGTCACCCACACATACTCGACGTGGTATTCATCGTATTAAAGCGCTTGCATTATCGTGTTTCAATCCCCTACGCTTCATATGAATGTAATAAACGTCGGTCCACGCACAAAAGGCTGCCAGTTCATTTTGACTGCTGCGAAGGTTTCAGAATTAAGGTGTCGCCGGCCGGAAGCCGGGTTAGGGAGTGATGGAAGTGTATGTTGACTCTGGATGGGTGTGGAGGGTGGCATCAAGGAAATGGTAAATGATGTGGTTAGCGGGACATTCTTGTATTTCCGTTGGCTGAACGGGGAACGTTGCACTTCTCTTTGTTCAGGGTTTCGAGAGAGTGCAAGCCGTGACCTTTTGCAAAAAATTCTGTCTCCGCTTTTCGCTAGCGTGCAGCTTCGGTGGAATGCCGAATAACATTCATGCGCACGCTGCGGGTTTTTACAATAAACTCCACCGAGTCAATTTCGACAGACGTTCGATGCAGCATGTAATTTCACTGGCGACAATAGATTTTTTGATACTGCGGTACTGCACTACGCTAATCTGGTCGACCAACTTTCCAAAATCTGGTTCGACTTGGTCGGTTCAATAATTAAACGAACCTTCTCGTTGCAAGCTTTAACTTAGTCCAATTAAGAAACGATTTTAATTAATATTCCTCTTCTTTAACCCTTTGCACTCGAAGCTATTTTAACTCGAAAATTAAACATTTCTTTGGATTCAGAATATTTGAGGCGTTTAGTGTCGAAACCAGCTCAATCCATTTTTATAAATTTTACAGGAGAGACGAAAAATATTTCACGCTCTGACCATTTAATTTTTCCAAAGAAATTTATTTTCGTTTGGACAACCTTTGGTGTACGATTCCAAATCTTTTTTCTTTTTCGAATTGGCAGTGCTGTCTAATTATTTATGAATAAAAATAATTTGGATTGAGTCGGTTTGGAAAAAATGGGGTTTTTTTTTATTAAATTCATGTGGTATGTCAATTTTATGCCACGTATTAGCCTGTAAAATCGAAAGTGTGAGTTGATTGATCAATTTATCACAATTTATTGTTAATATGAATATTCAGTCATAAATTGACAAAAATTACAGGAAAAATCACTAAAAAAAAATTATTAGTACACTACTGTCTAATTATTTATAAATAAAAATAATTTGGATTGAGCTGGGTTTGAAATAAAACCAGTTTTTAACACGTTAAGCGCCACGTTGGTCCCTAGGGACCGACGCTAGACTTTCCGTTCAGGCCACGTCGGTCCCTACGGACCGGCAGGGCCCGCCTGACGGTAACTGTGGCCTGAACGGAAAGGCACGCAAATTCGGCGTGGCGCTTAACGTGTTAACACCGGTTTTCAACCGGATTGAGCTGGATTCGTTCCAAATCGCTTTATAGCGTGATAGTATCGACCAAAAACTATCAAATTACGGGGAAAAAACTTGAAAATTCGTGGATTGAGCTAGTTTTGATACTAAACGCCTCATTTCCATTCTCTATGATTTTTGAAATTGTATGTATATGAAATATATATAAATATATGAGTATAAATACCTCATACAATACCTAAATGTTTAGTAATTGATTCGATACCGATACATTTAATAATCTAAACAATATATTGAATGGTGGTACAGCAATTTTTAGTGGCGCCTCTCTCAGAGTCGCCGTTCGAGTGCTTGACTTCTTCGTTTGTACGAGTTTTATAATGATCTTTGCGAGTTCAACAATTTTCTAACTAGGTTTGAACAGCGAACTAATCTATAGGGGGGCTTCTGGCAACTGATCAAAGCTGACGTTAATGGATACTGCTTCGTACAGTACTGAATGTGTCACTTTCTCGCTGTCATGACAACGTTTTGTTGACCTAAACCTCCCCTCGTGGTCTCTTGGCTCTACAGGCTACTATGTCGTCAGCTACTCGTGCTACAATCATGTAGCAAGAGGCACTTGTCTCTATTCAGCAGAACAATAGACCTTGAAAAGTTTTAAAAACCTGACCTTCAATACTGCACACTTTTTCACTTATTCCTTAATCAATTTCATTTATATATTTTTTTAAATATCAAGCTTACAGAGTGTTTCAATATTTTCCGTATCATACTCATTGATGTACACTTGATCAATTTCCCAAATTGAAATCGAAACTCTTCCGAGGATGTAATTCTATTCCTTTTCTCCGAATATCATTTCCGTTCGTAGTGTGATATCCTGTACGAAAAGTAAATGGTGCTGCAAGGGGCACCATAATCTCCAGAAACGTGAGAAGTATCGGAACAAAAGCGATGGTGTTAAGCACCCATGATCCCCAAATGGGGACAACGATAATTCACGTTAGCTGTAACAAACACCCCGTACACGTGTAGGGCATATTTCGGTCCAATCGCAGAAACCCTCCACATGTCTAGCTCTATTTCCGCTGCAAGAAACGCGATACGAATTTCAGATTGCACCCGCGAATTTGGCAATTTAAGCGGAACCCCTTGTCGCGCGTTTATTCCTTGATCTAAGGAGGATTTCGCGTTACTCGTGGAGTAAGTAAGCATTGAGGAGCTGAGATTGGATCTATACTTTTAACGATTTTGTTCAGACTACCATTGCACAGACGTGCCATTTTTAAGAATCTTTCTAGTATCTCTTCGATGAATTTATTATTTTGTTTACTAATTTATAAGTTCCAAATAAGATCGCGGGTCTGGCTCGTTGTTATAGTGCAAGAGGTTAAGCGAAAAAAAAATGAGTAACTTACCACACCCCCGCCAGCGCTGTGTAGCAGGAGTTTCTTGCCAGGAGCCAGGTTGGCCAGCTTGAACAGCAGGATGTAAGCCACAGTGTAGTTCATGGTGATCGCTGATGCATCGAGGTAGCTCATACCGGGTGGCAATTCGAAAACGGACGTCGCCGGCACGACAACGAGCTCCGCCCACGCTTTGTGATCAGGAAACGCGACCACTCGATCGCCCACCTAAAAGCAAACAGTCGAATGTGTCCCGTACATTAATTGATCTAGTCCGTTCCGAGCCGGATTCCTTCACCAGAGAAATCCTTACATTCTTCGCATTCTACCCCCACATCTTTCTTATCAATCTATTAAATCGACAGGTTCGGATATTTTTTATGTTGAAGTAGCTTAAGAAAACAAAGTAGAGAGACATAAAAGGATTAATTTGACATACACAACTGACTCATCCGAAACGCTCTTCCTTATCCGTCATCAATAGACTGCGGACTTTATGCATTTATAGCAAAATTGAGTAGATGAAATTCAAAATCGTAAGAAAATTTTAAAAATTGAGAATATCAATACACATGATCTCTCATCTATTAAAATTATTAAAGGAAGAAATAACATTCAATTTCGATTCTATTTTGTGCAATCGACGCAGACTATTTTTATTTCGCATAAAAATCCGATAGTCATCAATTACGAAACAGCCTGTACGCTCTCAGATATCCCCCGGATAGGCAAAACCCACTTCGGACGTCATCTAGGAGCATATGAAAAGGGGCCGGGTGCCTCGAGCCTATTTTCCCCGGCATATTTGCGAATAGCAAGGAAACCACCCCCGGACAGGTTCCACGGAGCTCGGGAACGCTAATTCCCCGTTTAGCCCGGCCTTGAATTTTTCACCCACTAATCTTTCCAGGAGGGTGGAGTCCCACGGTACTTTTCCAGAACGCCGTGACGTATCTGCGAAGCGAAACCGCCTCGGGCTGGTCCATTTCCGCGATTCGCGAAGGTCTGCGAAGGTCGTGAGGGGTGGTGGATCGTTTTAAGGGGTCGTCACACGCTCGCAGAAAAAGAAATACAGCCGTTCCTTCTTTCTCTTAACGTCCTCTTTGTCGAAGAAACCCCATAGAATTGCACCGAGCTCGATTTTATTTTCCTTCTCATCCCCCACGTCCTCCCTTTTATCAGAAAGCAAATCCTTGTTTTCTTGGCTGTACCTCTACGAGTCATCCGCAATTTTTTCAATGAATTGCTAAGTTCATTCTACCTTTGAGAACAAAGATGCTAATTCTGCAATGTCTTCGTCGAAGTTTATTTATCATTTTAAACCTTATATATCGTGCATTGCGTTGTATCATTTCTGTACACCGGCTCTCTAGTATTTCAAAATTGATTACACAACGAAAGATTATTCGGGAAGATACAGTTCCTTGCATCATTGTTTAGTTTCTAAAATACAACGTTTCAGAAGGAAACTGATGGCTAATGATTAACGTTCGGATAATAGAACAACTGCTTAGTTTGTTCAACTATTTCTTTGCGGAGAGAGTTCAGACAATATACTCGTCCGGATAATATACAAAATGAATGAGATACGGTTGCATTTTCATGTCGATTTAATTTGTAAATCAAAAGCGAGCGAAATATTATCCCACAATCATCTGTATAGCTATGAGCATGTATAAAGGTTGATAATGCACAAGGGTGAAAAGCAATTTGACTGCGAGAATTCGCCGTAAACGTCAAATCAAAAAGTCAAATCAAGTAAAATCGTGTGCTAGAGCGAATGGTATACAAATTTGTAACTTTCCCCTATACTTGTCAGCATAAAATCAAGTAAAGAGAGCATATCGGAGGGTTAATTCCACCCCTGATTTTCCGTCGAAGGGAGACCATCGCGCAGTAAGTACGCAAGTTCCCCAAGAATCGAAATTTTCGGGTCGAGTGAGTTTCCTTGTCGGAGACATTGGTGACGTCAGATCACATTTCCGGATATCCGAAGTGTGACAACCCCTTAAGGGTCAGATATCCCGAGCAGCACGTGTAAACGACCGACAGCTGGGGGTTGCAAAGAACCTCGACGAGATGGAATATTCGAGTTTTTCCTCTCTCGCTCGGTGGACGCAAACCCACCCCCTTCATCCCCACGGCAGCCTAGAGTTCTTAGCATTGTTGCGCTCGTACGCTGAATTCCGTCCGTTTATTTCTCCTTTTATGGGATTATCTTCTCTCGCCGAGGGTGGTTCTAAGATCTAGCCTCTCTGTTAACGGATGAAGGAAGCGTCGACGGATCTCGGAAAATTCGCCAGCCTCTTAGACCGTCGGTGTTTTCTCGGCTCTGTCTTCCGTCAGAAGGGTAGTTTGGATTTTTGTTAACCCCTTACCGTACAACCAGTATGACTCGTGAGCACTTCAAATTACTAAATCAACGCAAGCAAATTCTATTCTTTTGTAAAAAGAAGGGTTAAGCATTAAAATAAATATAAATTTTTGTGATCTTTTAGGAAATTATGGAAGACAAGGTTTTAATTATTGTAGTTAAAGGATTGTATTAATTGTACTAAAAGAAATGGTACGGCAAGGGATGAAAGTATCCAAGAATGAATGGGGTGCAAAACTACCCTATTTTCTTCCATCTCATTTTCTGCCGCACTTAACTGCCTTTTTATTTGCTTTTCGTTGGCGATTCCAAGGTGCAAAGAACACAATATTAACATCTTTATAGTTGGTACACAACGCTTTATGCTTCTCGCAAATTTTTTAATTTCGTTCGTGACTCAAGATAGGTCGACCTACAAACTTTCCTTAATTGTTCCAAGAACAACTTTGCTCCACCGAGTGTTGTCCATTCTTCAAATCAGAATGCATTTCGTAAATTTCGCACCGTTATATACAGGGTGAATCACGAATCGTGATCAGCAGAGATTACTCTGTTATTAGCTGTCGGATCGAAAATGTTTTTATCACATATACATAGTTGCAAAAGAACTTTCACGTGATTATAGCAAATTTTTTGTAAAAAAATTAAGAAAGCAATTTTTTGTAATTTTTTAAATGTTATGATACGTTTCCGAATTCGCCTTGAAATCCTCTAATAGGCATAAAAAGATTGTAGGTGTATTTGCAAAAAATTGAAGGTGACCTTAAAAAATCATAAAAAAAAGAGTTGACGAAAAATTTGCTATAATCACGTGAAAGCTCTCTTGAAACCATGCTATACCTGATAAAAACATTTTTGATCCGACAGCTAATAACAGAGTAATCTCTACTGATCACGATTCGTGATTCACCCTGTATACAAAAATGAACAAAAATTTCTAAAACACCTATTAATAAAAATTGTTTACGGAAACTCTGAGGCGAAGTGCAATCCCCGGCGGTTATCGTTCATCAATATTGAAAATTTCCAGGGGAGGTATCGTCCTCCACTCATAACACGGCAAATGAAGAGCCGCCAGACGAGACGCGAGGAGAGGAGTCGTTTGACATGATAATGGATGCAAATCGCGACGAAGTGGAGGTGCTTTTTCCTCCTGTAACGTTGTCTCTGCCTCGTCGATAGTTATTGCTCCGAGTCAGCCCCATTCCCATCGATTTTGTCCGCGGTCTCGTCAGCGAGCGGAACACGTCGAACGTTTTACTGACGCGCAAAACGATTGCATGTTGTTGCGTGGAAACTTTGCAACATTTCACCAGCGGACTGTCCGTTTTAACTTTTAGAAACATTATACCATGAACATTTATAACTAGACAGAGGATCTCTATGAAAAATAAAAATTTTCTACCCGAATTGCAACAATCTGGAGTGAAATAGACATTTATTTTATTTCCTAATATGTTTAATAAGTTGATGATAAAATAATAGTGTTCGAAAATTCTTCTAATACCTTTACTGTTTTAAATTACAAGTACTCGTTTTTGTCATAAATGCATAAAATCCCAAATTTCAATCCTAAAAATCCCAAAAATCACAAATTTTGTTTCAACTATTTTCAATATACTGCAGATGTTAGAGCAACAATATAGAAAATCGATAGTTATTTGAAGGGTTCACTTCGACGATTATTTTCTCATTTCGATGCTTGTTAAAGACAGTCTGCGGAACGACTACATCATTAAACTTTTTGTTGTTAATAACTTGTTGTCCCGTGGCAGCCACACTATCATTCATCGCTTCCTAGAAGAGGAAAGAATTCTAGCTATTTTTTGGATGTAGTTTATGCTCGCACAGAAAATGTGTTCGCCGGATCCATCACTCAAGTACCATCTGTGACGTCAAACAGAAAAATTCAGACGCTATATTTAATACTTAACAGAATCTTCCCAATGCTGTTTATACAGGACTGTTCCCTATCGAATTGGTCTCTTCAAAAATTCCTCGAAAAACATTCGATCATTTGAATACATTCAGCAACATTCAAACTACTCGCGTGAAAAATTTCATCGGAAACGACTCGATCTTTGTTCACAATATTTTCCAATACGATCCATAAGCGATCAGAGGAACTGATTTGAATGGGACACTCTGTGTATAACGAGGTCTCTCGAGTGATCGGTGAAGAATTCATAGACCGTCAAAGGGTCTTCAGATTTATTAACCAAGCACTAAGCAGCTTTCGTTATCGTCGTTCTTTGAGGAAGCGGAAACCAGTGTTTTTAATTACAACCTCTTATCGTCCACTCGAAAAAAGAGATGTACCGAGTGCTTTCTCGGAAGCGGATCTCGGAGAATTAATAATAAAACCAGAATTTTCCCGGTAACCATTTTTAATTACGATTTTCCAAGAACGTTTTCCAGTCGAGTCTACTTACCAATTAACATTAATTCTTCAAGCGCAATGAATAAAATGTGATATGAAACAGTTTATACTTTCAATACAACTAGTTAAATAGATGATTTACGATTAACCCTTTGCAGTCGGAGCTATTTTAACTTGAAAATTAATCATTTCTTCCGACCTAGAATGATTCTATTATATCGGGTTGGCAAGAAAGTAATTTCGGTATTTTAGGGTGAAATAAAACCGAATTTCTTTATTCAAGCGATTAATCAATCAAATATTTTCTTATTTATTCTTTTTGGCAAGAGATCATCGAACAAAAGGGAGAATATCTTATTCATTAAAGTTCATTGCTTGAATAGAAAAATTTAGTTCTATTTCATCTTAAAATGCCGAAATTACTTTCTTGCCAACCCAATATACGATTGTTTTCATTTTATAAAATGTATAGTAATTGATTAGATATCAGCATATTTAATAATGTAAAAACAATGTTGCGAATAATGGTACAGCAACTTTTAGTGGTGACTCTGAGTCGCCCTTCGACTAGTAAGGGTTAATATCGTTCCAGGAATTATCTTTCGAAATACAATTTAAATAAAACACTGAAAATGGTTGGGAATTGTCGGGAACAAAATTGGAATAGTTCGGAGTGCAAAGGGTTACAGCGACATTGTTCCTAAGCACAGTTCTTCGGAGCAGATTCCTCCGTTACCAAAAACGATCTGCTTAAAAGTTTCCAGCATGGTTAAATGGAAAAGTTGTCGGGCGTTGAGCGGAAATTATCTATCGACGGTGACAAGAGAATGTGACTAAGATTGTTTTAGTTAGTGTCGCGTGTTTCAGAGGAGAGAGAGGTCGGAAAAGTTATCTGTTAATAAGAGGACGAGATCTCTCGTCTCGTCTCGTCTTGTCTGCTCGCGAAAATTCCGTTCGAGGAATGGCAGCCAGGGACGTTTTACTTACTTTAAAGTTCTCCACGCCCTCGCCGACCTGCTCGATGTCACCTGCGCACTCGGATCCCATAATAAAAGGAGTTTTCGGCGGGGAATCGATAGCGCCCTGTCTGGCCATCAGATCTTGGAAGCTCAATCCGCTGGAAAAAGACAAGGCACGTGCGTGTAAAGTACCACTGCAATCGATAACTCGCGCTTTTACGTTCTAGGGCTCTTTCTCTATTTCTCTTTCTTTCTTTCTCTCTCTGCTCTGGCGATACAGAAACTCGAATTTTCCCTCAATTTTCTATTTCACTTCCATTTTTCGAATGTGAACGAAGACAATTCCTATTTCGTATAAAAATCCACAATGATCCAGTTTAGTGTTCGAAAAATTCTATTTCAGACTACTGTGTCTTCATCGAAAAGTGTTTCAACTCCAGCGTTATTCTCGTGAATAACAGCATAAGCCTTTCATGAAGAAATGTCTCTATATTTTTTAGAGTTTGATCAACATTTCCAGAAGGTTTGAAACCCATCCATTCGGCCGACACGTTTAAAAATATTCACGAAGACGTATCGTTATTTCGATCGTGAGACTATGACGGTGTCGAAGCATCCATATTCGCACATCGTGGTGTGTCGAATGGCGCAAAAATACTTGAACTGGAAAGTTCGCGATACACACGGTACACTCGCGTACAAGCGAAATGTGAAACGCGATCGATAAACGCGTCACCCACGTAACACCGGATTATTATTTTTTAATGCGTTGCGACAAACGAGTAAATTATCGGCGAGCCATGCGCCGCAGGATAATTACGCGCACGACAATGTCGCTTATCATGAATAAAGAACGCGCGCCCGTCATGTGAATGGGGCCTTATCGATGCCTCCTTTTTCCACCGTGTGCGTCTCTGTGTTTCTGTGTGTACGTGGAGAGATACCTTGGAAACTGGTTTTTAATGTACTTGCTCCCCCGAACGCGCGCAATCGTTCGGAAAACGGTAACACGATTGCAGAAGTATTCCGGGGCCTTTGCTTCGGTCATTAGTACAGCCGCGAATCTTTATGCAAATCAACGAACGGCAATTTATTAAACAGAGAATTAACCGTGACCCTAGGGGGTGTATTCATTACAAGTTTTTCATTCGGTTAATTAAGCCTCGCGAAATATGCGCTGCTCGTTCTCGACGACCGCCTGTCTTTTCTACGTATTCATTTGTTTTTGCAATATTTATTAGCCTATCACGGTGAAACCCAAAGCTATTTCAATCCTTTCGGAACGCGTGTCTACTGACAGTCGTCCAAGCAATTTTACCATTCTGTTCACTGCTCGACTGCGGATCTTTATGCAAAATAAAAATTGTTTGTGTTGATTGCAGGAGACAGCACATAGGAGTTTGATTCTTTCTTCTTTCAAGTAATTTTATTAAGTTATAAGTAGACTGCGGATGTTTATGCATTCAAAGCAAAATTGAAATAGAAGAAAATTTTGAAAATTGAATTGATGTCGATATATGATTTCTCCTTTATTAAAATCATAAAGGGAGGAAATAACATTCGATTTGGTTTCTATTCCTTGCAATGGATGCAACGATTAATCGTTCCACTGTTTCAAATTATAGGTGTACACGTATTCTTGTCATAATCACTTGGTTGTCTGCTTGTTTATGATAGTTGTGACAACGAGTGTAGACAGTCGAGTAGAATCATCGCTAATAGATTATTGTCGAATATAATCATTAGCAACACATTACTGTGCAATCACCAATAAGGAATTATTATCGAATATAGTGAGGAACATCGGATCACTGTTCAGTACGATCATGTTTAACGAGTTCATATCGAATACAGTCATTAGCTTCAAATTACTGTTCGATGTATAGTCGTCTGTATACGATTACCTACCGCTGACTACTATGTATAGTCATCGGTATGCACATCGTACAAAACTGATCGTACGGTCACGTCGTTACGATAAATATCTGCTGGAAAGATACCTCGATCTCGAGCATAGTCACTGTAATCACTGGACCATTGATGGTAGCCATTACTAGACTGCGGATTCTATGCATTTACGGGAAAATTGAGACGGTAAAATTGAAAATTGCAAACAGTGGCCGGAATTAATATTCGGACACTCTAAAAAACACGATAACTTTTTTAACATTGTACTATACGATTTGAACTTTTTTTTGGAAGCTAGAGCAATTAGTTTGCTACAGGATGCGAAAAGAAATTTTTTCAAAAATTGCATCGGAATTGTAGAAAAAATATTAAAAGTTGCATTTTACAATTTTTTTACGTGGGCCTATATTGGAACTTTAAAAAATACGTTTTGTAGATCTGTGTGAATTAAACATATTCTAAAAATTTCGTCAAAATTGGTCGACGTTGCAATGAGCTACAAACGTTTAAAGATGGTCAAAATTGCAGATTTTCACAAAAAATCTAAGGATTCTTACATCTTTCAATGCCTGTCGTTTTTTCCCGCACCAACCGATTTCGATGAAACTTTCACAGTGCATATAATCGACACAGATCTACAAAACGTATTTTTTTACATTTTCAATATAGGCCCACATAACAAAGTTGTAAAATGCAACTTTTAGTATTTTTTCTACTATTCCGACCTATTGCAATTTTTGAAAAAATTTCTTTCCACATCCAGTAGTAAACTAATTGCTCTAGCTTCCAAAAAAAGTTCAAATCGTATAGTACAATATTTAAAAAGTACGTTGCGTTAAGAAAATACCCAGTATTTGAAATTCTTTCAGAATTGTAGCAAAACAATTTTTTGTATGTAAATAGGCACGAGTGTATACTCAATCGACCTCGAGTGTTTTAGTGCACGAATTTTTGGTGAGAAACTCGACAAATGTTGTCGATCAGCACCGTATTCTGTTCGCGTTTATCGATCAACACAAAAATATGGTACATAAGGTCTACAGAAATCAACAAAATTAAATTTGAAATATCTCTTGAATTATTAATTTTTCGACATACATAGGTTAACCCTCTATTGCATGAATTTTTATGACGAGTTCATAAAAATATATATGGCTGTTAGTCTACATAAAAATGAATGTGGTCATGAAATAAATAATAAAATTTTATTAGAAAATGTTATTTATTGTATTTTATGACTGTTCCTGTATGGGAACTTTATATATACGCAGGTACAAATTCGCAATGTTCCCACATGCTCAGAGTTTTCAGTATTGTCTACTTAGAGATAATGATGTGCTGATATGTACCTACTTTATAATAAACCTGTAGGTCATAATAGTATTTCTTGATCGAAACAGTTCATAAAGTTTGATTGGAGAAAATGGAACGACGTAATAGAACCCCGCAGCGCGGTGCATCGTCTCCAAACAATTCAATCGTCCACAGAAGGAATCCAGCGGAAGGAGATCTCTCGTCGTATTTCCTGTTAGGACCCGTAAGGGCACAAAAAAGGAATGTCCCTTCCAATTTTAGCCATCGGGGTTCCCTCAGATTCCGGCGAAAGTGTTACGAACGCTTATCGTAAAAGACGAAAATAGAGCGCGTGTCTTGAAGAAGAAAGAAAGAGCTGATGTGGCAGGGGCGGCAGATTTTCACGGTTCCGGTTCTCCCCGAAGGAAAGCACGGGTAGTCACGCGTGAATGCGCGCACGTGAGTCCGACGTGCGTGAGTCTGCCGGTTCTGAAACCAGGGGGCTGAAATAGAACGGTTTTCTGTGCGTGCGGGTAACGCGGGTATACGTACAGGGTGAGTCTCGTAACATGAAGACACGTTCAACTAACTCTACCGAAATATTCTCAAAGTTCTCTCATTTTTTAAATATCGGAAAATAAAGTTCATCGTGAGCGCCATCAACGACTGCCGAAGAAACTAGAAAAAGTTTCTCGTAATCCGATTACGCGAGTGCATTCAGTGTAATGGGCAGGAATTCGAAGAACAATCGAGATGAAATTTGTTTTACAAATATTTTAGGAATTATTTATTTTAAGCCCTATACAGGGTGTAATCGCGAATCGTGGTCAGTAGAGATTACTCTATTATTACCAGTCCGATCGAAAATGTTTTTATCAGGTACAGCATGGTTCTCAAAATTCGAGAAAAGAATTTGAAGAACTGAAGATGTCCCTCGTCTCTCGATAAAAAAAAGCAAAGTAACAAAAAACAGGTTATTGTATGTACAGTAGGAAACGATGCAGCATTTGTTTGAAAAATTTCTTCGTACAACCAATAAGTTACGAGTTGTTTGAACGTGTCGTCATGTTACGAGACTCACCCTGTACGTATAGGATGCGTGTAGCAGCAAAGCGGAGGAGAAGACGCTTGGCGTTTCGCTTCGCGTATAAATACATGTGTGCGGTTACCTTCGAGGCTGCTACCCTAAGTACCCGTCGCAGGCACCGGCTGACAGACGGAGGGGTACGCCACGAGGCGCCACGACGCCTAGACCGACGCCTGGCGTCGCACGCGAACCCATAGCCGCCACGTACCGACCGTGGAGCGGTTTATCAAAGCTTCCTTACTTCGACACCGACGTTTATATCTTCCTGGAAAAAACGGAACGACCACGAGCGCGCTCACGAATATTTAATCGACATCGATTCGTGCGTTTCCATTTTTCTTTTTTGCGTCCACGCGCTCGCGAGGCAGCCCGACGCTTGATGCGTCTGATGAACCTACGTGGATTTTTTATGAACCCGATGAACGCATCCGGACATCAAGAATAAGAGCATCCTTCATTCTATGTATAGCTTTTGCTGTTCTACCCTGACGAGTAGGCCTGGCTAGAAAATTTCGTTCGCTGTTGCACAGTGACGGCCATTTCTATAAAAATAGGTGGAATTCCTATATCTGTTGCACAAAGATCTGCAGTTTAATGACACGTAATCGTCAGCTCATGCAAGTGGCTCTAAGAATTTGATCCTCTACAAATTGCAAAAAGGCTAACGCTTCGCTCTACATTGGGGTTGTAGAGCATTGCTCACTGTATAGAGCAAGAAGCGTCGACTATAAACATGATGATACACACGGAACTCTGCAAGTTTCTTGCCGTTCTCAGGCGACAAGAATTATTAGGGTACGCGGTGTAATCAACATCTACTATCTGCATGTATAACGAGTGAATCATCGTTCGCAGACTCTCCTTCGGCTCAATCCGCACCGGAAGCCCAGCAAGCCTGCCGCGGAACATTAAACTCGCGTTATATGTATGTACTTCTTTCTTCGACGCCTGTTTCGCGTGCCGTTCATTCCACGTCACTCACAATGATCAAAACGAGCTACCTAGCTGGACAAAACCTAAAGATTCGAAGCGATCGGAGAAGATCTCTCGCTACGAGAAATGTGCCGGTGATTATGAAAGTGGCGTAAGTCGAAATTCCAAACAGATCGATCTTTCTGCTTGTTACGTGTTGCGTCGATTGATGACGCGAAAGTAGATCTCGTTCATTTTGGATTTTTGATAGTGATTAAGGCAGTAGACCCTTTTTCCAGGATTGCAAGGGTGCGGGATTCGCGTTCTCATTTCTCGACAATACAAAAATGGGGGGTTTCAGTAGTCAGAAACGCTAGATAGAAGATCAATCGCTATCGTCCTCAAAAGTCCTATTTTTTTGTTTACGCGGCGTAATTTACATTATTCGGAACGCATACAATTGCGCATGTAGCTATGAAAATAGCCGAATAATGCAAATTACTAGGGTCCCTGTGCTGCCTTATCGAACTAGTTCCGACTGGGAGAATGGAGCCTTTTCTAAAAAGATCCCGGATGAGAGGTTTTTTAGTGGGTATTGGGGGAACCAAAGATCTGTTCCCCCGGAGCCCACACTACCCCCTTCTGGGGGTACGTAAAGGTATTTTTCCTCTCATCCTTAATAAAAACAAAAAAAAAAGCGCCCTAGACCGATTTTTTATCTAACGTTTTTGACTACCGAAAAACTCCATCCCGCACCCCTGCAACCTAGGAAAAGGAGTCTATTACTTTAAAATGCGATGGTGTAGCCGTTGATGATTGTAACGAGAGCAATTCTTCGGGGTTGTGTATCGGAGCGGATCTTTCAGCTAGCTATCCCGGACGCGTACATCGTAAAGCTTTATCGACGCTTCTGTGACACACGCGTAATTTCCTGCCGGCAATCGGCCACAATGAATCACGGGCTGTGTGTGAATCGGATGAAACAGTGCAAGGTTAGACGCCGATAACGGAGGCATCGTCACCGCTGTAATAAACATCCGGTGCAGTGGGAAAAATCGCTAGATGCCACGATTTTTGTCTTCGTGTCGGTTCAGGTGAGAGATTCCTTAGCATCGGAATTCGGGAAAAAATGTTGATACAACCGCCAACGCATTCGTGAGATTTTTCTGATTGAAATGTTACCAGACACCACACCATTTCGATCGTATTTACTCGCTTATTTCACGATACAGTGAGCCCCTCTTATCCGAACTAATCGGTGAAACACGAGCTGGAATGTAGATAGTGAAACATGATTATCGAGGTACAGTGCTGGATTAAATGTTTACTGATTTGTAGAATGATTCGTGTTGTATACGGATCGCTTTAGATGAAACTGTTTACGTGTGATACGCGATAAATTCAGATACCGTCGGTTCGGATAATCGAGGCTCTACCGAATCGCGGGATTGAACGAGCTAATATACGAATTACGTCATGTTTGATATCGTTTTCATCAGGTCATCCCGACCATGTCAAATACAAAAAGGTTTTGCCAAATATTGTGCGCATCGCATGACTCTCGACAACATGTATCGAGAAATATAAAAATCGCTGTCTTTACTGATCAATCAATTATCGTTTCTCAGAACCAGTCTTACAATACTAGCTTCACTATGGAGATTATTGTAATGATCAGACTGCAAATTTTATGCATTTTATCATTTTATGACAAAAATGGGTACATACAATTTAAAACCGTGGACATGTTAAAAATATTTAAGGGCATCGATGTATTAGTTTCACCTTAACCCTTGTGTAGTCAACCAAAATATATAGATTATTTAAAACCTTCCTGTATTTAACACGTCTCCACAGAAATTTTCATTATAAGACTATAAATTAATATATTAGCGAGTAAAGAATGGACATTCAGAGAAATTTTGTAATATTTTTTAGAGGAAGATTAACAAACTGTTGAAAGAAATACAGTAAATGGGGTTAATAGGATAATTAAAAGAAGAATACAATTTTTATTTGGTTTCCTGCAATCGATGCAAACATTTCTTATTTTGCATAAAGATCTGCAGTCTGGTAACCATGACGCAGTAACTTGTTTAAAAAAAAAAAATTGATAAATGATCGCGATTTTCAATCAGAAATATCTCACGATCAACTGTCGAGCTTTTCCAACGCCCGATGGATCTGGTTTACTACGGGATTCGCTGATGAGCTCGATCGCCGCGAGAATCGCCGGTGTAATACGATCTAACAATGCAGAAACTTATTTTAGAAGAAAGAAAGGGAGGGAGAGGAAAATGTCGCGATCTCTTTTCTGTTCGAGGATGGCGTTTAATTAACTGTCGAGTTTCCCAACCCAGTTCTCCATGGCTTTTTCCACCGCGGAATCGATGGAAGATCGACGCGCATTATTCCTGCGTCATGTATCGGCAGGCGCGGCGTAATAACGTCCAGCTCCGGAGAGTTCCTCGACGAAAGCGGATTGAATGTAACGAGTCAACGGTGAAATGCAATAATTCCACGGACGGTGGATTTATCGGTAGCCGGGAAAGGGGGGGGGGGGCGAAATGACAATTGGACCAAGTTGCATTTTCACCGCGGCGCGGATTTTAACGGATTTCGCGAACTTTCCGCGAAAACAGCGCTCGTCGACGCGCAACCAACCCATCATCGACATTGGAACTCGATTACAGATTAATTAGTACTATTAGATTCCATCCGAAGTTATCGGAAAACGAAGCTCTTGACACTGAGCGCGACAGGTTTTAATTCGCGAGCGATAGTCTGCGAATTTTATGCGATATAAAAATGATTTTGGTCGTTCGTACGTAGTGGAATGGCATTGTTCTTTCAATAATATCAATGCGTTGAAAATAGTTTCGTTGTGTAATCGTGCATTTTTACCACGTATTAATAGAATCCTATCATTCCAACTTTGATCGCAGATCGAATTCATATTTCTGGTATCAAGAATCGCGAGACGGAGTTACAATAGTATTTAATTTCCTGCATTTTTATTAGGTTGTAACATGAACACGTTCGATTCCGAGTATAAAGTGTTCTGGTTCTAAGAATTCAGTTATGACTCATTGTAAATGCGCATATCTATGATTAACCAGGAGCCATTCCTATCCAGAGATTATGTAATCGATCGGATTTAAATGTATACCCTATTAATGAATGCAAAAAATAATTAATTTTAGAGGATTAGAAGTTGTATAAAAAGAGAGTGAGAGAGAGAAGAGGATCACGAGTCTATAAAAATTCTGTTCCATCCTTTTGGAAGATCTGAAAACTATATGTACATGCGTGAAGATCCGTGGTTTCAGTCGTCGGGAATTGTAGCACGACTTTTTAATGTAAAGGTGGTGAGGAAGAATTTTTCGCTTAAACGATACATTTTTAACGACTCCATAGAGGTTTTGTGCAGGGTAACAGGTTATTATATCTACGGCGGCGTTTACGATATCCAGGATAATTGGAAACATGTATCATTTATCGAGAGGTAGGTAAAATTACAGAAATGCATTCATGGAAAAGGACTGTAATAATAGCCACTAGAATTCTAAACAAGTTCAATATCGTCACTTTTAAAAGGAAACATTTATTCATCATTGTAATACATTCCTTGAGGATAGTGTAAAAATAGTCATAAGGTCGCCTGATGTCTCATAGTTTCATGTTCCGCACGTCCATTTTTAAAGAAATGTTAAAAGAATTCTCGGATTGCCAGTGTTTGTGCGAGGCCTTGATAAAATTAAAGGGGGAATAGAAAGGGGAATTTAATATAAATGATTTCGAAAGGGTTGTCACGTACGCGTTCGATTAGGCATAATGAAATTCAGCCTCGGTCCGTTGGCATTATCATCGACTACCGGATAATTCGTACGTGATTTAAAGCCGATCGCGTGACACGAAACATTTTCATTCACGGAAAGATGCTTACTCGGCCAACTACATTCGGCATGATTTATCGGCTACAACGTTCGATGTTCGAGCACGTTTGGCATAATCAATTATGAATATTACGTCCAAACGCAGAGTCTTCTACAATTTTATTCAGGCTAGATCTAATATCTTTTCTAAAAATATTGCGACAGTAATATGCTATCAGATGTACAAATTATTAGAGCCACGAGAAACATGTTTTTTAACCATGTGATGAATATTGTCTACATAATTATATTATATATAGTGTGTTTGTAATATGCATACGTAATAAAATATTTGTAATATGTAATTTAAAACAGTAAAAACATTAAAACAAGATGCCACATTTGTTATATGCCATCAGATGTACAAATTATTAGAGCCATGAGGAACATATGTTTTAACCATGTGATGAATATTGTTTACATAATTATATTATTGTATAAAGTGCGTTCGTAATATGCATACGTAATAAAATATTTGTAATATGCATACGTAATAAAATATTTGTAATATGTAATTTAAAACAGTAAAAACATTAAAACAAGATGCCACATTTGTTATATGCCATCAGATGTACAAATTATTAGAGCCATGAGGAACATATGTTTTAACCATGTGATGAATATTGTTTACATAATTATATTATTGTATAAAGTGCGTTCGTAATATGCATACGTAATAAAATATTTGTAATATGTAATTTAAAACAGTAAAAAACTTAAAGCAAGGTGCCACGACGTTCATTTATGAACAAAGGTGCAATAAAAATATTTTCTACCAAAAAATTTGTTCCTCCGCGAACGGTTGTAGAAACTGCGGAATATAGAAGAGTGGTCGAATGCTATTTCCAGAGCGACACGAGCAAAACGTGCACCGAGCTTTTTTACGTTCTCGACGTCAGATGCAACGCGTTGCTACAATGTCGGGCGGGATATAACAAGTAGGAGAGCGACAGGACGAGTAGCCGAAAAATCTGGCTGCAAGGGACAGGAATCTCAAGCGATAAATCGAATCTCGACAATCTTCGTCTGCCCCACGACAATTTCCGATCCGAATTTTTCATGTTAAATGTTCATGAACTATGAATCGAGTTTTAAAAAAGGTGCCAAGAAGTACCGCTCTGATTTCTTACACGCTATTTCTGGAGTACATTGCACCTTAAATAGCAATTGACTTTATTTGCCCAACTTTGCCCGAATCAGAGAAACATGCGTCAGCAACGGCAGCAGAGTGCATCGCGTGTCGCATTCACGTATTTCCGGTAACCTGATAAAAAAGTTGTTCGAACAAAGTTGGTCAGTAATTATATGATAATAAATGGCAATGAAAAGAATTAGCAAAAAAAGGTTTTCATTTGATTAAAAAATGAGATGGAGATCACTTCAATTTTTCTTAGCAACATTACATTGTTTTCATTAATCGATGTACCTTCGTGTGCTCTTTAACAAATAATATTACGTATCTAAGCGACCGCTCGATATAAAAATTGTCTCGTTAAGGATATATAGATATGCTAACATTGGTTCTCATTATTCCACTAACGGATTTCCACTATCAGAACGATCTAGTTAGTAGAATCGTCTTGCTTATCAAACGGTTCGGATACTTAAATGGTGTCCCAGGATATCGTGTTTGGTAGAATTGGAGGTTCGAGGGTCCGAATGTTTACAGAGGCGATACGATAGAGTACAGGAAGGCTGAAGTCAACCTCGTTTCAACGGTCGAGCACGGTGTTTCCGGTTCTGCTCGGCGAAGGGTCCGGAGGGATAGGTTTTGCGTAGGTTCTCCTCCAGGGGACTTGTCCCGGGCGGTGCTCGCTGCCTCGCGATCGGTTAATTCGTTTAAATTGCGCGGAATTGAGGGGAATAATTTTCTCGATTCTTGGCACCGACCAATTGTAACCCGGGAGAAGGAACGGGCGAGACCGTCGCGGACCGACGACATGCAACGACGCACCCCAGGGTCACGCACACCATGTGCGCGAATGAAAGGGGATAGTAGCCGGGACATGGCGGGACCATGGGGGCGATGGGCCAAAGAGAGTCGGAGAGAAACGAAGAGAGATAGAGAGAAAAAGAGAGAGGGGCCAGCAGAGGGAAAAAGAGAGACAGCCAGATGAAAAAAGAGAGCCGAGCGAGAGAGACGTAAAAGGAAGTATAAGGATAAAACAAAGGTAGCTGAAGAGAGAACACGAGCTTCGGGAAAATAAGAACCAGAGAACCCGAGGAGAAGAATGAGAGAGCCGGAGAGTGCTTGACGTGGTTATTCGAACCCAGCCTAATATTTCGAGTGCTCCGAGCATTACAGATTAGGGCGTTTTCTGCCCTTGGGTATTTTTAGAATCCTCTAAGAATTTTTTCGGCAGATGAATTTTCTACCTATCGTTTGTGAGTTAAACGATATTTCCAAACTCTACAGCTTTGGTACAGCGCGTACAAAATTAATTTGACTATCTTTAAATAAACTGCGAGATTGTGGACGAATAAACATATTCCAAATGGTATCGCATTGGGAGTAACTTTGGGAGTAATTTCGATCAGAAAAGTGTGACAGATGTGTCGATAAAAGTGTGTCGATAAAAGTTTCATTAAAAACTGATTAGAAATAAAAGTTTGACGCTAGCGGCAAGCGATCACTTAGGTCGACGAATGGATACTTAGATCGCGAAATTTTCATATAAACGTCCGGAGGCATTAGCGTATGTACTTAGCAAACGGGACCAAAGAACACTGGTCAAGGAAATTGAACACCATGGAGCGGGAGAACGCGGTTGTCGGTGTCACACGCGAAAGAAAGGAAAACGAAGAAGAAAGGGAGGCATTTCGAAGTAGCGTCGCCGTCGCCGTCGGCGTCGTTCCAATTGCTATTACACGTTTGTCACGTGACAGATGGGGGCTCGGAATATAGGCGTAGCACCCCAGCAGGAGCCCGTGGCGGCCCGATCGATCCGTCGGAGAAGACATCGAGGCGCCTGTGAGAACTCCGAGCGGAATCACATGCACGAATCTCGCTCGCGTGACTCGACCGTACGTACGTGCAGATATCGAGGAGGGCCCCGATGATTGAGCCCCGAGAAAACGAGCGACATTGCGTACAGAAGTTGTTGTCCGACGATCCGTCGTCGCGACGACTCCTGCGTGCATAGGCCAGCGACGAGCGGAAAAATCGTCGCGCGTTTTACACAGGGTGTCCATTAAGGCGGTAGACTTGTTTCCAGGATTGCAAGGGTGCGATATTCGCGTTCTCATTTCTCAATAATACAAAAATGGGGGTTTCCAGTAGTCAAAAACGCCAGATGAAAGATCGATCTAGGGCGCTATCGCCCTCAAAAGTCCTATTTTTTCGTTTGCGAGGCGTAATTTGCATTATTCGGCAGCATGTAGCTATGAAAATAACTACATGCGCAGTTGTATGCTTCCGAATAATGCAAATTATGCCTCGTAAATAAAAAAATAGAACTTTTGATGGCGATAGCGTCCTAGATCGATCTTTTATCTAGCGTTTTTGATTACTGAAAAACCCCATTTTTGTATTATCGAGAAATGAGAACGCGAATACCCTTGCAATCCTGAAGAAAGGAGTCTACTCCCTTCAGACTATTTGCGGAACGACGTATTTTCTCCGTTTTATTTCGGAACTTGCTAAAATCTTGTATAACTGCGTTATAAGAGGGTGTTTAAGTGTTCACGTCGTTTAACAATGCTTCAAATCAAATTTGTACCGTTTCAAGAAGGACGTCTTACGAAGGCCACGTAAATAGAACTACATATATGTTTGTAATCAGACACGATTATAGCTCATTCCGTGACGAATTAATGGATCGATGTTGATTTTTCTAGGTCATTCAAGGTCGATCATTCTATTTCGTCGAACGTTCTCAACAGAGATTCTCAATAGTTTTTATTAAGACTTTTCAAGAAAGTTTTGGAGACTATCAACCTAGGAACTTAGGAGTTGTTCATTCGCTAAACGGGTCACCCTATATTTTGTTAGATGCGGGAGGGAAGAAAGATGATGGAAAGGAGAATGGAGAACAGGAGAGGCCGGAAGAGCGAGAGCTGGAATGAAAAGCGAGGATATTGCGATCGTTAGCGATTTGAAAACGGAGCGTCCGCGGCAATTTCGTCGCTGGCGAGAATTTTCGTGTAATCCGGACCTGTGGAATCTGGTTACAGGCAGGATATCATGTGTGCAAGAGGAAGCCCGACAACGTGGCACCGCGGGGGAATTAAAACGGTGCTCGAATCGATTCGACGTGCCCTTTCCGCCGGGCTAATTTCTTTTCAGACGTCATTTATCTTCCGAACCGGAGACGCGCGCGCATCAACAGATCTTGTCGCGTGTCTACCTCTGTTATACGAGTAAATGGCTACTGGTGCACCCGACCGATGCACACGGTGCGCGCCGTGCGAGCACACACGAGGTTGCGAGACACGATTGCACCCCGCCGTCTTGTGTACAGGACATGGCGGGATGATATTCAGAACGGTGCTGCTTGCCGGCCGTGCCGATTATTGATTACCGTACCCGACTAATCAATGAACGTTGACGATCTTATCACGCTGTTTGTTACGCTTCTTTGTTCCGTCGTGGAAACGAGAAAAGCCATTTGTACTCGAAACGATTTAATGAGCGCCTATCTGCGGGGAATTATTGCCCGCCGATCAGACCACGGTCGCTGCGTTATCGATAACCCTTGTTAGGAAGATTAATCGTTCTCGTCAACGGTATTCCTGTCCTTTCGGAAATAATATCGACGTTTTTCTGTGTCGATATGCATCGATGTCACGATCATCCTATCGGATCGATCGGTTTTTATTCCGATAGAGACGTGCTCTACGATCGGCAAGTACCGATAGGTACCGATTTTCATCAGTATCGATAGTTACCGATGTTCATCTAAATGTTCACATAAATATCCACGTGGAGAGAGAAATCGACAAATCTGTCACTAGACTGCGGATCTTTATGCATTTATAGTAGAATTGAGAAGATGAAATTCAAAATTGTTGAAAAATTTTAACAATCGCAGATGTCAATATAGAATTTCTCCTGTATTAAAATCATTAACACTAAATCTACCACTGCCGGTCAAACGACCGGTCTTACATTCTCAATTTTATAATTATTGAAATTATGACGTTGCTCACATGGAAAATGTTTCGATAAATTTCTTTATCCAAGCACATATTGCAATAAAAATTGCACGGAATCTAAATAGATAGAGCCTTGTCGTTTTTATCAGCTACAATATTTTAATCGCTTTCAGTGCTCGGTAGTTTTAGTGTTATGGGAAGAAACAACATTCAATTTAGTTTCCATTTCTTGTAATCGATGAATTTGTATTTTGCATAAAGCCGTCTAATTATAAAATATAATTCTAATTATAAAATATAAGTCTAATTATAAAAGCCGCCGTCTAATTATCACTCATCGTAATCGATAAATATCGATGTGTATTCATTAGAAATGATAAATACCGGCATTCAATGAAATTCGATAAGGAACCGTTTTTTCATTGGAATCGACAGGAACCGATCATCGTCGCACAGTTTGGAACCCGTCGTAAAGATATGCCAAGGTTACGCGAATGAAGTTCATCGTCTGTGCATCGTTGGAAGAAATAAAATTATTATATCCGAGTAGCATGAACTGAAGGAATGTATTCATCCAACGTTTAATGCGACCGCATAGTCGAGTGTACGGGTATCTGGAATTTCTATGTTCTCTTCTTAGGCGTTCCCATGAAATTAAGGGATCGACGTCATGTTGCTTTTCACTTCTGAAGTCATCGTGTGTCGGTGCGCCTTGGCCAGGACAGGACGTTAACTCGAGACAATTAATATGCTTCTGAGTAGAAACGCGTTACTCCCAATTATCCCTAAGACTTTCATAGAATTTCCTGACAGCGGCTGAAACGTCAGCTTCGTCATACGATACTGCTCTCTTGAGAAAATGTGCGGTTCAACCCTCGGAATGGGTAGCCAATACGTTTCACTCGAATTCGAGGCCTCGACATTCAAAATGCTGCTTTTGAAATGAACTCCGCGAAATTTCCGCATAGACAGAAATTGTTAAAAATAATGTGGAAATGAGTACCCTACTGCTCATGACGGAATTGAACGTCTCACACTTCTTACAGTAAAAATGCACCCCATTTTTGTTTCCAACTACTACATAAAAACGAATGAAGATAGACAGATGTTTGACTGCTTTCTATCCCACTTCTAAGATGTACTTCTTTAACATATTGTTAGAATTCTCAGTGAAAAACGAACCATATCGTGTTTGTTAAAATAATTCCTTAAAAATTTAATCTATTGCTTTGTTGTCTAATGCATATTAAACTGTACACTATTTTCTTGATGATTATGATTCTGTACTATTGAAAAATTGTAAGGCGTACGTCAAAAGCAAGTTTATTTAATCGTAAAATCGTAAAAGTGTGGTGCGTTATACGCGCGGTCTGAACGGAAAGTCTCCAAAAATCGGTCCGGCACGGAACGTGTTAAACCGTGCAATCACGAATGAAACAAAAATCGTTGTTCTAAACTGCAAAGTGAAAATGAAGAAAGTATTGTCGTGGTATCTTTCGTGCCATATTTCCTAGAAGTGTGAAAGGTTTGAAACAATCTGCCTCAATAGCGAAAACAAAAGCGATTGCAAAAGCGATTATGTAAAATCTGACTGGAGAGGTTATTAGTCGCGTAAGTACACAGCGCGTAACTAGTACGAATATTATAGTTCTACAGTTGATGTTGTGACGCTAGCGGAATGTCACACACGGATGAAACGATGATTCGAATTTGAAAATTCAAAGATGACAAGATTCTCCAATGAGGAGAGTATATCGCAGAGCTCGTGACGAGCGAATCGGGTCGAGCGCGGTTTGTTTACGAGTTCGTCCCCAATCGCGACTCTTTGTTTTCGAGTCGAGCTCTCTGATTGTAGCACTATCCTTGGCGAATGTATCAATCGTTGAAACGCGAAGAAAAAAATCCGTGTACATATCGCCAGCTTCCTTCGACTCCGATGGCTTCGACGCGCGCATCCGATTCGTCGCGAATAAAATCCGACGAAGATCTTGAAACGCGTTGTCGCAGCATTACGTGAACGCCGTCGTGTAAACTCGTTGCGCTAATCCGAATTGTAATTTGTTACGATAATCCGGTAGGTAACAGCCACGCTGTTCGCGAATGGAATGAACGAAATGTTCGCGCGCTAATGCGGGATAAAATGTTGCGCTAATCCAGGGCTCGAGTTTTTCCTATCTAAAACGGCTGCGATAATCCGGGGAACGATCGTATCGGCCCTTTTAGGATCTAGGCAATTCTTAGGAAGTACTTTGCACATTTTCCGCGGAAGATGTATTCCTCGCGATAAGACAAAGAAAGTACTCGTTCGCCGAGTGGAATGCAATTTATTCCGGTGCGAAAAGAATGCGCGATACCGGCGCTCTCCAAAAATGTTATTCTACTTTCTCGAGAGCCGCAGCTAGTCTAAAGAACTCTCTCTTTGATAAAGAGGTTGCATCTAGGTTGTGGAATCGCGATCGTGACGAACTTCAGCCGATAGCTGTACAATTTTTTGTTTCCGCGGGCTTTTTTTCCTTTCGTCGAATGGCACCGAGAACCTGTAATTTCGCGAAGGTCAGCGCCGCTCGCAAGATAGTAGTGGAAAAACACGAGGCTGGGACAGACAGCGCGGAAAATATACGAGCGAGCAATAATTATTTTGCACGATAGATGACCTCGCCGTCACCGCGGTGTTATCAATTGTTTTCAATGGGGCGCGAACACCGATATAGGAGTTCTTTGTTGCTTTTTATCGGCCTCGCCTCGGTGCCAATGTGTGTCTAGGTGTGCGTGAGACGGATTGCTCGTTATTAGCGATGGGATCAAGTTCAATACGTATTTACGAATCCGAATCAACTGTCATAATCGAGTTTCATTCCACGGGTCTCGATCCCTACTCAAATTCAGCGAAGTTCCAACTAGTGATGGACGGGATTTACCATATTTAAAAAAAGATATGGAAATAGATCTACAGAATTCAACAAAATTAAGGACGAGCTCCATCGAATAAGGAAAGTATGTCCCTATTTTAAAAAATGAAGGTGACTTCGAAATGTTCGAAATTCTTTCACCTACAAAAAAAACTGTTGTTGCCATATTGTAGTCCTCTTTATACTGAAAAACTTTGGTTCTTAAAGTCTCTTTCGTCTTTCAAAGAAATCATAACAGGTTCAAGTACACTTGCATTCCCGGAAATACTTAGGGTCGAGTCCAATCAATCATGGTTCGAACATACTGCAAGGCACTCGATCCCATCGCTATTTATTATAGGGTGGTCCCCGACGCGAGTTGCCCCGACCATCCTATTTTCGCCAGCCATTGACCCCGATACCGTGACACAGCAAAGATACAACTAATTTCTTCGCGCAAAACCATCCTGTCACTAACACGCGTATCATGGTGTACCATCATGGTTGGGTACCGAATCTGCTCGGTGATCGTTTCGAAAGAATTCAGACAAATCCGTCGGTAATTTTTTTGAATCCCTGAACATTCAAATAAATTCTTTAAGTAATATGGCGTCGGTATACTTAAATGCAGATGAAGGAAGATAGTGGAACCGCCGCTTCATCCTCCGGAGGGTTTTACGACAGAGTTTTAGCCTGTCCTTGAAACGAGGGTGACCGAGACTAAACAGAGTTGTAGATGGACGATTGCTGGCGACTACGTTGGGTCGCATAAGTATGGGTGGTCTTTGGGATGTTTACTCGAAGGATCCTTAAAAATAAGGACCTTGTTCCCCGAGGATCTGACCGCTAAGTGGGTAAGACGAGGCTGTCCTTTCGTCCTCAGCTACTTTCTAACAATTTGCTAACATATTGATCTTTCGTCGAATAGCATAGATATACATCTATGCTATTGCCTATCGTACAAGTGTTCGTTTTCAGTCAGATTTGCGCTATGGATGCTCGTTATTGATATTAGAGCTTTGAATCCGATTCTGTCCCTATCCACGCGTTGCGTCCCTGTCCACCAGAGCACTGCTTTTAAACGACCACGTCTCGCAGCTCCGTTAATTACGAACGTGATTGGACACAAGAGGAATTTCCAATTTCGAATTCCACTTCTATAATCCGATCGGTCGATCATTCTCCCCTTAAGACAGACGCAGTTTGCAATATGTTTACATCGCGACGAATGCTTTTTCAGCAGTAAGTAATTAAAAACAGATGTGCATTATTCCAATGCGGTATCAGGTGGCGGTATTATAACAGTCGATGGAAATGTACCCGTTGACGTCAAACGAGCGACATCGCACAGCATTAGCAACTCGCAGTAATGAATAAATAGCATAGAAGAGATCGTACAACTAAAAAAAACTCCGAAATCCTTCAGTTTCGATGTTCACGTTAATTACGTCTTTAAAAAGTGGTCGATGAATGTTACATGAAAAAATTGAGTTCGAGAGAGGTAATAAATTAGAAACTTGCTCCGCGATCCGATAATTGCCAGCACATAAATTAAAGAAGGAAGAGTTCGTTTCGCTGTTTTACACGATCTCAGCTGATCGAGGTTTAACGCTTAGGTTAAACACCTTTGATTAATAAATGATAGCGGGTAGACAGATGTAGAATGCGATATGTGATCTATACGTTGCTTTAGAAACTCGATACGTGTTACCGCCTTGCCGAGTGCTGTGCTCCTGTAAATCGGCGACCGGATCGACGAAGGATACGGTCCATCGACTAGGTGAGAGCGAGTATCACGCGCCGACCGTATAGATCATGTACAAGCACGCCACGTTAGGTCTAATTACACGGACACTTACTGCTTTGTGATCCACCGGTCGATAAAGTCTACACGATAACTGCCGAAAATTAACGAAGCCATTAGACGGCATCCTTGATTAAACGGATGAGGAAAGCAACGTGCTCGATCCTGCGCAACTCGACTGAATTTCGGGGAGCAGGCAATTGTCACGACAAACCAATTTCTCTCCCAATTTAGACCATGCTTCGAAGATGTTAGACTATAAGTGGATTAGATTCTGTCTGTCAGTAACCATACGATAATTGTTCAACATCTCTTCAAAAAGATAAGTTGCTAAGTTGGGTAGTTTTTTCAGTAACCACTAGCTCGATTAAAAAGTTCCACCCATATTGCACTCGATAACTATTAAATCGATCAAGGTATTTATTTTTGAGCTACTCCTTTATTAACACTAAACCTACCATCACAAAATGACCGGTTCCAGATTTTTTATTTTACAATTATTGAAATAATAAAAATGATTTCGTAAGGAATGGTTGTATAGATATCTTTAGTAGAGCACGTATTACAATAGGGGCCGCACGAAGTCTAAATAAAATCAATCTTTCATTTTTATAAGGGAACATGTGTTATCTTTAAGTTACTTTTAAGGCTCAGTAGATTTAGTGTTAAGCACTTAAAAGTTGAAAATAAAATTGATGCTAATCCGAAACAGCCGATTACTACACGTAATATTTTGTACAGGGTGATGGCATAGGGTGTGTCTTTTCGATGGAATTCCGTGGCCGATGGAAACATGCAGAAGCACCCGGTATACAGCTGGCCAGATGTAGGCACGAAGAATTGAAACGGTAAGAACAGCTGCGGGTCCAAACGCGAGCTGTTATTGTTTTTGTGAGTCACGAGTGGCAATAGAGGAATGTCAACAGAAATGTCGGTTCGGTACGAGCGAGAAACCGTTTTACGTTTGTGCCTTCAGACAACTGTACTTGGCAGCGCGGTAAAACATCCAATTATTCCACACGGTGACGATTAATCTTCCCGACCGCGATCGTTCGCGCGGAATTAACGAAAACGCGGACGCGTGGCGCGGAGTCATTCACGGGGGGGGCAAGAATTCGAAACGTGCGCGGAATATCATTACTTTTCGCATCAAAATGCATGGGACCTGCATAGCCCCGCATGCAACGCTGGTCATAGGCAATTGGAACGCTATTTTCTGACTAGGACATCGCCTATTTCTGGTTATTCACGTTTACAACAAAAAGAATACTAGATGTGTTCATTTTATAGAGAAACACAATTAACCCCTATATCGTGCCAGACTCGTGATGAAGATTTTGAACAGAGTCTAATAAATATGTACGTAATTAATCTCCTTTAAACCGAGATGAAATTCTATTTTGATTTTGTTAACACTAGACCCATCGAGCCTTAAAAGTAACTGGTACATGTTCGGTTGTGCGGCTCGTATTGTAATACGTGCGGTAAATCAGTTTTATTATTTTTTTAATTGTGAAATAAAAAACCTGGGACCGGTGTCGGTGTTGGTAGGTTTAGTGTTAATGTTATTTAAGAACATGTAGGCATACAATAGATATAAATTTTCTCCTTTTTTCGGAAATTACGAACTACAAAGAAAGTTTTAATCATTGAAACCGTAAAATAAATCGTAGGGCAAGGGGTTAAACATAGATCTTCTTGTTCAGATTTTATTGAATGCCAGCGACCGATGTCGATCCTCAATTTGTCCAATCGTATTTCTTTCATCTGTGTATCGTCGGTCACTGGTGACCGGCATTTAGATTTTACGTTATAGCTTCTCAGTGACCAATACAGATCCTAAGTGCGTGTCTCATTGATCTGACGACGTTGTCTTCATTCGGCGTCTGAATTTTCAGTTCAGACCTCGTCACGCTTGTCAAGGACCGATATCTGCTTTCAATTTGATTACCCGATGATGTTTCCTGCACCTGCGCGTTGTCGGTCACCGGTGGCCGGCGTCTAGATTTTCCAATCAGATCTTATCGCTTGTCACTGACTCATACCAGCGATTAGTTCGTTAAGCCAATAACATTGCTTTCGCTAACGTGTTGTCGGTCATCGGTGACAGTTCTTTTTCAATAGATCATTTGGGAAAATGCTTGCTGGTATATCGGTAATTGTGAATTGCGTGGAAGCAGAGACGAGAATTCGTGGGTCGTGACGAAGCCGCATATTTCGACAAGGATTTATATTTCTTGTCAAAAAGTTAATTGGATAAATGTGTTTCATTGTAGATGACCGATACGGGCAGTCACAATTCGAGGTGATTCATCCCGGCAGTGTATACCTGGTGTGCACGCACCGATAGATCCATGGGATGTCCGTATTGATCGAACCACACCCGTATTTTCTACACCCCCCACATTCACGCGGCTACACACGTATATGCGTGCGCACGAAATTCATGAAACACCGTGAACCCCCATAATAGCCGAACGCCGCCCTTCTGCCTGGACTTCCAGATTCAACGGATTCCCTTCCGAATAGTTTCGACGGGAACCGCTGGATTAAGTATTCCGAAAATATTTTAGATATTTTTCTCTCGAATCCTTATATAACCAGACCTCGGGTTTTATGGCGAAAATGAGTTAATAAAATGCAAAACAGTGGAAGCGTCGGAATGTAAAAATATGGGCACGCTATTTTAAAACAATTAACCCTTAGCACTCGAATGGCGACTCTGAGGCGCCTCTAAACATTGCCTTATTCAAAATATTGTTTATATTATTAAATATATCGGTATCTAATCAATTACTAAACATTCTGGTATTGCACGAGGTATTATACCAATTTCATATCCATCAAATTTAAAAAATCATAGCGAAATATTCTAGCTAGGAAGAAGTGTTTCATTTCCCAATTAAAATAGCTCCGAGTGCAAGCGGTTAAAATTATTAACGTCCGGAATAAATTGTCTGGTCTACTGGTAACGTTTGAAACTGTAATACAAGCTTCTGAGATACCTGAGAAAATGTCAATAAATCGAGAAGAAATGAAGCACCAATCTCTCTGGACCGGTGCTAAATTCTCAAAAACATTTTCGACAGTCAGGTTTAAAGACCTCGCAAAATTGGAGTCGCTGTACCGGAAACATTAGAAACCACTTTTTCCTATTAACCGTCGCAGCACAAAACAACTTCGCTGTACAAGCTTCTGCAGTTGCAAGCCTTCTTCGTGCGCGAACTTTAAACAATAGATTTACAAGCTGGGAAACTACGTACTCTAATCCTCTTACGGTAATCCGTTCGCGAGAACAAGTGAGCGCGATATCGAGCGATTCAGCGATCACGATAGTTTCAAATCGAATTTCGCTGCAACTGTTATACCTATACACATATAGAAATTGATATTTTCCTATTCGGCACACGTTAATTGTAGATCAACGCCCATTAACCCTCTATTGCATTCCGCTCTCAATTGGGGACTTAAATTTCAAATGTTCTATAGTAAATTTCGTAGACAATACTGAAGTCTCTGAACATGTTTGTTCCAAGTGGGAACATTGCGGTTATGAATAAAATATGTAGGTACAACACTATACCTACCGAGCGCTAAAAGCAATTAATATGTTTTTACTTACGAAAATGACAATACTCTATTCATTTAGATCCTATACAATTTTTATAATAATATGTGCTTGGAAATTCATCGAATCAATTTCGATGTAAGCAACTTCGCGATTTCAATAGTTGTGAAATGAAAAATATATAAACCGGTCGTTTGACCGGCAGTGATAGGTTTAGTGATAAAATTCCCATACAGGAACAGTCATGAAATGCAATAAATAACATTTTCCAATAAAATTTTATTATTTATTTCATGACCACACTCATTTTTAAGTAGACGTTTAAGTAAACGTACTATCGATACGAAACAATACAATTTCAGAATTACGGGGTGTATACGGAGGCAGGGAAAAGTGTTATTATAAATTACAATGCCTGGAATTATCGGTGAGCGCGCGCACGCTTTGCGGGATGAACGACTATGTATGCTCAACATTTACCCGTCTAATATTTGAATACGAGGCTGGTAAACAGCGCTCGACCTTCCCAATTCCCTAGTCTGCAGATGTGTTTCCGGAATTTCTCTTGACAGCGGAATACTTGAAAGGCGCGTGCTACGTCTACACATTTATTATACACGAACCGTTGTACAATGAAATATTCTTTCACCGTTGCGTAATACGATTGCGCAATCAATTAACGAAACGGGAGCTATTCTATACACCAATTCCACTAGACTGGCGAAGTCCGTAACAGAAATCAATAAACTCGCCCACCGCCACCGAAATTTATTTTTAAAATAATTAACAAGAGCACCGTTTAATCCTATATGCAAGGTATGCAACTATTGCGTTATATTGCATACAATATTGCATACAATATGCAGTTATTCGACTAATTCAAAATTACTACGTTGTACAAGAATTTTGTAAGATACACGAGTACAGAATAGTACTCAAAGAATAGTACTGTAAAGAATTATTTAACCGGCCCCACTCTGTATACTGTAATCATAGAGTCATCTGTGCAATGCAAAAATTGTTTACGGAATGAAATAGGAGGGAGACCGTCTCGAAGTAGTTTTAATTGAGTACTCAAACGCGCAGGCAGCTCAAATATTTGGAAGCGCAACGCACACAGAGCTCGCGAGCAGAATGCATTCCGGAATCGCATACAGGAAGCTTTACGGTATATTCGGGCATTACTGCTCTTCAAGTTTACCATGCAACCTTTCAGCGTGCTTAATGAAAGACAGCATTATATCCGACTAGCCGGGTTTATCACGACAACGAGGTCTTAATATCACGGCTATGGGAAACTGAACGGATACCATTCAACAGTCGATATACCGTAATCTCTCCGCGGTGCAGCCTCATTTCAGTCCGAGGTTTTACTGAGAATTTTTCTCGGAGACTCGTGACGAGCCTCTGCAGGTTGTATCTAGTCCCTTTAACTTCTGATGCTTTGATGTCAACCACCTTGCTGGCGACGTTCTCTCGCCAAAACGTTCTTTCTTTCAACGCTAACCGTTCCACGACCGGTTTCTTATTTTCTGTTTTATAACTGTTGAAATTACAGTGATGTCCCGAGCACATGTTATTGTAAAAATTGCAACTAAATAATTTCAGGCTTGTCATTTTTATAAAATAACGTTCTCTAGCCACACATTACGTGTTAAAATCAATTAAAAATTGCAATTGTGTGGTTCTTTGTGGAAACGAATGTGAGCAAAAGTATTTGCATTTCAATTGGCTGCGAAAAATTAGAATTCGGAGGCCGCGTACGTAACCTTGAGTGAAAATGGACCGTCATCGGAGGATCAATGATAAAATAAACGGAACGCATCGTTCCCATCCCTTTGTTCGTATGTGCCAATGAGCAGACACGGTATACATGGTATACACGGTGGCACACGATCAAGAATCATGAGCGTGTGAATCGTGCGCGCTTCACTTGTGACACACAACCTGGCTGGAACGCGCGGACCCGGCCGTGTGGCCACAGTGTGGAAAATTGCATCTTAGAAAATCACGCGGTTGAATTATCGCGTCACGCTGACTCACGTGCACGACGTTTAACCACCCCGATTAACCGTGTGCACGAATCGCTGCTCGGATAAACTAGATACAATTAATCGCTCGTACAGTCTTCGACGACGCATTCGTCAATTAAAATTGAATGGCGTCGCTCGTTTGCTGACTGACAAACGGTAATAGCAGTTTTCGCTGCGTTCTTAATCAAAACTGGACGCTGGAGCTTCCGTTCGAAGTTCCTTCGGAAAACCAACCTCGTTCTGCATTTGCTTAATTTCATTCTTTAAGGGCGTAGACTCCTTTTTCCAGGATTGCAAGAGTGCGGGATTCGCGTTCTCATTTCTCGATAATATTGGGATAGAGAAAAGTTCGTAGCGTTTTCAAATTAAGAATCGAAGATAAAGTTAAGGTATTTATTTATGTTTATTCAATAACACGAAAAGTTACCTCGTAAATGGATTGAATAAATCGATGAATAAATATCTGAATTTTAGCTTTCAATTTTAATTTACGAACGCTATGAACTTTCGTTCCAACTCGATACAAAAATGGTGTTTTTCAAAAAAGCTAGATAAAATATCGATCTAGGATTTTTGAGGGCAATAGAGCCCTAGATCGATCTTTTATCTAGCGTTTCTGACTACTGTAAAACTCCATTTCTGTATTATCGAGAAATGAGAACGCGAATTCCGCTCCCTTGCAACCCTGGAAACGAGTCTACCGCCTTAACCCTCGCAATGTAAGGTCTAATAACACATAAATAAATAGTAAGATGGGGTCTCTTAGACCCCGACAAATGAATTTCATAAATAGCCTCGTTTTCAATAAATTTGGGGTAAAGAATAACACAGGACAAAAAGTAAACAAACAGATTTAATTTTATTCGTATAAAAATTCTTTTCAAAAATCTGAAGCTAGGGTCTCCGAGACCCCACATTACCTTGCGAAGGTTAACACGTTTTCATTGTAAACTTTCTGAATTTTCCGAATGATAAACTCGAAATAAAAATCGAAAACTGTGATTGAATTATAACATGTCGTATTAAATGTTGAAAAGCTGCATCGATTTTCAACATAGTGTAAGGGGCTTGACGCGAAATAGAATCCAGCGAAATTGAATTGGATCGCGGTGAATTATCCGATGCCCCTATATACGAAGAAATAATAGGAAGAGGTCGCGTCGTCGCAATAGCGGCGTTTTCCCAGTGTAATCTTGAACTTCTTTATTGGATGGTTATTAAAGTTTAATAATAACTCCGCGCTGGAATGTTCGTTATCGATTGAATAGACCAGCATAGACGTCGATCCGGAGCACATGAATTCCGCTATTATAACAGGCCCGATAGAGTTTCTGAAACTTTCGCTGCCGCGACGGGCTACGGACACACAACGCGGCCGCCGTTCGAGTAAAATCGGTTTTTGCGCCGGGTGATCGCGATCTACGATGGTGAAACTTAAAAGTGCAATACTTAGAAAGTACATCGTGGAAAAGAAGAAAGAGAGCTGGTCAACGATAAAATTTTAACGGTTCTACGAAAACGAGACAGTAGAACGATCTGGTAAAATCGCGACCGTGTTTCCTGGAGGTATTTCGAAGTGAAATGAATAGACTGTGGATCTTTATGCAAAATAAAAATTGTTTGCATGAATTGCGATAAACTTCTTTAGCAATTTCAATTGGCTGAAGATGATAGATTGATATTCTTGAATTCTTCTAAAACTTCGACGATTTTAAATTAAATTCTACGTTGTCGTAGACGCATAAATTCTTGATCTATTAATGAGTAATTAGTTGGGTAGCTGCTATGTGATAGTCATTTGGTGGTTTACGTGTAAATTTTTAGTCGAATCGTGTAATCGTGCAAAATGATCTTTTATACGACGATCGTTTCTTGCGGAAGTAATTTGGAGACGGCCAACCATAAAAATGTTCCTCGAAGGGTCATCCATTGTTTAAAAAGTCATTAGGCTCCATCAATTTTATAGCAGTGACGCACATTTGTAAACGAACCTCTCGCTATGTTTCTTGCGTTTTATTGCCCTCGAGTTTGCCGTACCTTTATCAGTCTTCCGTTTATTTCAGTTCTCTTTTCAAGGAAAAACAGAGCAATGTTCATCGACTCGACTCTATACTCTGTATGCTGTACCAACGTCGAATCCAACCATTCTTTTTTTAAACATTCGAAAAATTAAACAAAACAAAAGTAAATCTTCTCGAGAAGCGTACCCGGTCTGTATGTGTTACTCTTCCCGCGAATAAAATAATTTACAAGACTGCAATCGACTCGCTCGAATTACATATCAAATAATTACTTCCGGATTTGATTGAACTTGTATAAATAATCATGTGTACAAAAGCAAGAACACGTGTTAACATTAAGACAACTGAAAAGACCCGGTACAGAAGAGAAAAAAGGAACAGACACACGGTATGCAATGGCTGAGGGCACCGGAAGTGCTCTGGAAGCTCGCCTCCAGAGTAAACAATGTACTCATTACGAGTTTCTTTTCCGACCCCTGCGCGACCTTGAACAAAATTGTGCCATATGCGGCTGAACATGCTGTCTTCTACTTTCCACTTTGAAAATCCCGGCACAAATGCTCTGTTTTATTGAACCCTTTCAGTCATGGCGTCCGCACATAAGGACATACTAAATAAATGCAAACATTTATGTTTTCATGAAACTGCTTAGCAAACCCATTCTGTTCTTCCAGGGATAAATAATTCGTAACCGAGAGGGTTGAATCTACAAAAAAAGAGTAAGAAGCAAACCACAAATAATATAAACACAAAAACATATAAAATAGGAGAATACAAAATATTTGCATCAAGTGCAACAACAGGAATTTCACGTGCGCGTACGTTCCGGTGGCCAGAAAAATAGCGCTAATGATGCAGATGGGAAAGTTGTGTGAAATTAAAATTTTCGTGGACGGAAAGGGGGCGAGTTCTAATGCTTTTACTTCTTGTGTTGACGAGAAAAATTTCTGGTAAAAAGTTAGAAAGAGAGAGAGAGAGAGAGGCGAGAAGAAGGGGGCAAGAAAGTCGTTATTTTCCCATCGGCAAGAATTTCCAAACGACAATTGAGCCGGAATGTAGCGCACTCGGTGTAATGTCCACGTTGGGAGCGGAGCACTTCTGTGTCCACGTCGTGTATAGAGGCAGGGGTGCCAGCGTAACGAACGTCTCTGTAGTCGTGCAGACAAATTCATTCGAGCCAGCATTGGCAGCGTGATATCTTTCTATGGGGGCTATTTTCTCATCAATCCCAATCGCTTTTATGAAACGTGACTCACGCGTGAAAAGGTCCGCACGCCTTTGGCGAATTCGACGCTGTTCCCCTGGTACCCCACGCGCGCGCGTTCTCTTTCTCGCGCCTGCGCCCTCTGGGCCCGTTCGCACCGTCGCGCGTCGGTCATTCTCGACGACCAGAAAAGAAAAGTAAAAAAGAAAAAAAGCGGAAGAAAAAAGTAAAAGAAAAGATACCCGAAGAAACGAAATTCTCTCGGGCTAGACGCGCCTCACGAAACAGAACTTTATACCTAGGCCTCTCTGCACGCGCTCTTTTTCGGGATCCTAACCTTTACTCCGGCCGTAGGATAAAAGGGAGATTTTCTATGGCGAAAGTTTTGTTCGCCGGCTAGAAAACGAAGGATAAAGAAAGGATATCCTCGCCGCGATGCCAACAGTAACATTTCACTCGGTCTTTAACCACAATTCTTCTCCCCGAGTACTACGAAACATTAAAAATGAAAACACTGACCAATATACAAACAATTGCATATAAAAACCGGTAAATTTTTGTCAAATTGATCAACTGTTCACTCAAAAGTGATTCGTATATCTGATAAGGCTGTAACTCGTGTCCAATAAGTATTCATTTTGAAGGTAGTCATGTACTTGATTCTACAGGGTGGCCCAACAATCGTCCAGTCATCTCGGACTGCTTTAAAATGGGATAACCATTTCTTAAAATTACCAAATATTCTTTTATAAATGTGATTTCTGCGTCACCCTGTATATTAGAATCACTACTGGTCACAGGATAATTTCAACTGACGCAACTACTCAAGAGTACACAAGAGTGTATTCTATAACATAGTATCCTGTTACACTCAATTGGAATTCATTTATCAGATGCTACAGCAAATTCATTCATACTGGTGTATTAAGAAATGTTCAGTCCTATTGCGAAAGATTTAAAAAATAATTTACAGTACGAAATCTAGAAGACTGTCAGTGGTGAGACGTACAGGGAAACGGAGGATTCACGAAACATATGTCGAACCAAGTTTTTGCAGCTCGTAACGAACTGTCGGAGAGAGTTCTGTCTCTGCGCAAGCAATTGACAGCAATACGAGTTTCACGAGTATGCGATGATTTTCGTCGAGGAGGTCGACAATGTACAGTTGAATAAAGAAAAAAAAAATGAATACTACAATATCGGTAAAGCGCGATAAAAACCGTCTCGTTTTTTTTTTCGTGCAGTGTTCATGAATAGAACGTAAAATTCATTATCGCAAAGATTAGAAAGCGCAGAAAACATGAGCGTTGTCGTCGAGTCGTATTCATTACGACATACCATTAATTACAAGACGGTCTTTCACATTGTCATAAAAAAGAATATTGAAATAAAAAATTTAGTATTTAAACAACAAACGTCAAAGCTCGCAAAAAATCTTTCAAATTTTGTTATTGTTCAAAATCTTGCAATTGACGTTAATAAAAGTATCAACTACATCCTGGTTTAAAAAAGGGTGAACCGGTCTAGTTCTGAAATTCCGGTACGGCTTTTCGAATTGAAATTATGTTAATCAGAGCCACCGCCATAAATTACGCAGGCGACATAGTGGGTGAACGTAATGTACGAAATAAAGCGAACCCTAATATCGCTAAAGGTACGTGCATTAACGGCGTGCTAGTCTACCTAATAATCCTTTTTCCCACGTCTGAATTAATGGACAGCGCATAGAGCCATCAGCCGTGGTTTACCGTAGCCCAGAAACTTCCGTCGATAATATATATATATATATATATATATTATCATTAGCATAATAATGCTTTAATTCCACTCAATTATCTTCCGCGTATGTACGTATAATATATTGATCGAAATTTGCAGTTCGGTGATGAACAGAGAGGAGAGAAAGAGCGAGAGAGAAAAATTGTACGCACGAACACTCGACAATAAACGTAGTGCGGAGTTAAACGGCTTATCAAACTTCGTTTTGCGTATCTGCCGACGCATGCACGGACATTAAACGCACGGATAAGTATTCTATAAATGTAGCCGCCTATTTAGTGCACAGACCGCGTCGCGTCCTGACAAATACTTAATAACACTTTCCTCGTCGACCAGCGTGGAATATCTTCTCGACAATGTTACATCTAAAATGTCAGTTTACAACATGAAAAGTATTTAAAGCTGACATTTACACTAAAATATATGTACATGAAAAAGGAGAACGATAATAAGGAAATGTTCGAGAAAAAAACTGCAATATTCCATTTTTAATACGCTTGGGATTTGAAAAAAAGAGAGGTCAAAAGATTATTCCAGGGTCAATCACGCGTCGATTAATATATATAGAAAGTTTCGATCCGGTACAATTTTCAAATGGTACGTGCATGAAATTCTTAAATGCGCCGATTAAAATACCTCCGGCGTCCGTTATAAAGTTACTCATCCGTCCCGTAACGTAAGGATTAAAATTCTAATTATCGGCGTCTCGGAACAGATACCACGCCTTAAATTTCAAAGATGCAGCGTAGTTGTAACGGTCTGTTTGCTCGGGTCGAAACCCCGGCGCGTATTTTCTATTTATTTTCCTCGCGGCAATTCACCTCCGTCGAAACGAGTAACGGATAATCGAACCAGATCGAGTTACATCGGCCAGCCTATGTACATATGTACATATACATGTTCGAAATCGTATCGGTTCGACCGGTGCGGTCGATTATCGAGTCCGGCGATAATTCATCCGCGGAAAATCTGCGACCGTGCACCCGTCAAAATTCGTATCGCTTGTCTAATGCTACATTCCTAACATCCTCTCGACTCCGAGGCGGATTAAGGACGCTATCAAAACCGAGCTCGGGTCCGTTAACATTGCGTCAATCTTGATTAACTTCCTCTTTAGATTCCGACGGTAACGCCGAAAGAACTCGTTAATTTCTATACGTCCCGGAGATAGCGAACGACCAAAATGAACGATAATACGATTGTCATCCGTTTGACGTCGGTCGAACACGATCGATTTCAGAAGTCGAAGTCTCTCGCGGTTCGGAGGTTCGATCATCGATACGCGAAAATGAATTAACGAGATACATGTATAGAGTACTTACCATGCCTTGACTCGAATAAGGACTTCTCCCTCAGCGGGGGTGGGCATGGGCTTCCTGAGAGCCTTGACACTTTTCAATCCGCCAAAACCGTTCAGTACTATAGCCCGCATGTCCTTCGGCTCTGGCGTGGGTTTCTCCTCGCCGTTCTCCTTCGGTTTCTCACCGTCGCCATTCTCCTCTACTTTCTTCGATTCCTCTTTGCTGTCTTTCGGCTCCTCGTTCTCTTGCTTCTCAGCCGGCGGCGCTTCCTGTGGTGGCTTTTCACCCTCGGCGCTCGGGCTGGTCTCCTTCTTGTCCTCAGCCATTTTTCTTCTCGGTCTCTTTTTCGAACTTTGCTCCCGCCGCTTTGTTACTTGAACGCTCTCGCTTTCTCTCTCTTTTCCCTGTCTCTTGGGGGCTACTCCAGCGAAAGAAACTGGCTAGTCTGCTTCTTTCTCGGTCGACGACTCAAAGGAGAGGATGAAAGAAAAGCCTCGATTAAAGTCTACTCTACCAGTGCTTGAAAACCGTAGCGCGTTCGCACCCGACGAGAGCCAACGTCGTTCTGCGCCACAGTGCCAGGAACAGGAACGCTTCGGTGCCGGCTATGCCGGCCGGTGACGCGCGCGGTGTTGCCGTTGCTTAGCAACCGCGCGCCCCTTTCGCCCAACCAATCGGATCGCAGCTCCGTGTCCCGTCGTTCGCCGCCGCGCTAAACTACATCGCGCAGAGTACGACAGGTGCCGCGAGTCGCGGAACATTGCTCTTCGCGATTAAAAAGTAGTCCCCCTCTCTCGCTCTCTGTCTCTCTCTCTTTCTCTCTCTGTCTCGCTCTCGTCCCACCCATTAAATCTGTATTAACCCACGCATCTTCGACTACGATTTTCAACGATCGATCGACCGACCGGCGCACAGTGGTCCAGAAAGCGACAATTCGTGGGCAAAACCCAATTCTTCAACTTGAACTTCACAATGAAATTTTTTTCGTACATATTGACAACTTTCCAGAGCTTCAAAATGTCAATACTTTCCGTTTTTCAAACAATTTTTTTACGAAATGTGACATAAAGACGAAATCGTCAAATTTCAGAGTATACTATTTATATATTTTAATTACTCATCGTAAGAACATTGAAACGTAGCTTTTTATACTACTATATAAGTATATTTTAAATATTCATTTATACAAATAATGAAAAGTTTATAACAACTTATCGATAAGACTTTAGAACCCCCCCCCCCCCCCCCCCCCCCCCCTTCCTTTCGACATGTGACATACGTCATTCTATTCGTTTTGACATGCTGAACACAAAATGTAAGTGTCGTTTTTGGCTGGAATGAATAGTTTTCGAGACATTCGTGAAAAACTGCAGTTACTATAACATACTACAGTATACTACAAGATTGCAGATTTTCACGATTTTCGGCTTATAACTACAGTCCTCGACAAAATAATAAGACACCTAGCATATTTTTAAATTCCTTATATTTAAAGGTGGAAAGTGTACACTCCGTTATATCCTGAATACTACATACCATCTCCAAAGTAAATGCGCAAAATCTTAGGATTGTATCGCATACCATAGCAAAATTAGAGAAAGATATGTAACCACGGTCTGACATTAATGCGGAAAAAATTCTGCATCAACCGATTTTGATGAAACTTTCGCAGGGCATATAACTGACACAGATCTACAAAACGCATTTTTTAAATTTTCAATATAGGCCCACATAAAAAAGTTGTAAAATGCAACTTTTAGTATTTTCTCTGCAATTCCGACAACATGCAATTTTTTTCAAAAACCTTAGTCACGTTGTGCAGCAAATCAATTGTTCTAACTTCCCACAAAATTTCAAATCGTATGGTACAATATTAAAAATGTTGTCGTCTTTTTGAAAGTGTCCGAATATTAGTGTATATTTTTTGAATGAATACTCAATTATGTATACATATAATTTCATACACTGTAATTTTAAATATTATATTATTATAGTATAATAAAGAGAGAGAGCGAGAGCGAGAGAGAGAGTCCAGTTAAAACAAATAACGTAAGTAGTAATTCGAAATTTTATTTTTATTCTCAGTCAAACACTATATGTAGTATACAGAATGACCGCGGGTAAGGGCATCGATGTCTATGTTACGTTACATCACGGCTATGTTTATGTTTATATTTTGGCGCCAGATAAGACGTAGGGTGCGATAACGTTTCCTAACAAAAACATCAATAAATCTCTCTACATATCTAATCAACGGTTTCAGGTTCAGGAAATGGATTATAGGACACTTTTCCATTTTGAAAAGTACCAGTCAAGATGACTGGTATTGGTATAAGTAAAACAAAAATAACATTCATTATATCACACCTTATTTATCGCTTAGTTATCGCTGTAAAAGTCATCACATCATTGCGAAAAAAAGTGTAACATGAAGTAGGAATTTCAGAATGAAATTGTAAAACCAGTATATATAGTTATAAATTTCTGTATTTCAAAAGTTTTATACAATAATTTTGAATGTCAAATTCATTATCAGCGACCCCAAAAGCCCTTAATTAGAAATTTTCAAAAAGCTGTGATGAAATCTTGGATTTTGGCCACGTTCTCGCGGTTTCTGGACCACTGTGCGGCGGCTGCATATTTGCTACACATCTTTTCGACGTCGCCCGTTAGTGGACGCGCTTAGTCGTTCTGAGGAGAACTGAGGAGAACGCTCCTCGCTGATGGTCCATTCGCGCTGCGAGACGTGGTGACACAGGACCGGAGACAACTTTGATCAACTGCGAATATATTAAACTCATCTTTATCTCTTATGTCTTCTCTGTTCCGTAGGAATCATTGAATCTACAGAAACGTGGTCAACAGAGAGTATCTATGAAACTGCACAGACTGTAGTATCAACTTCAGTTTGTATGCATTTAAAGTCGATGGATAATAAAACATGGAACTTCGCAGTAATACTTACATTTTTGCTAGTAATATTTATCACTAAAAATATTTCAACCCTAATATAACGAACACGTTTCGAATGACACCAGCTTTGAAGTACCTAACCCCTTTTATTTTTCATACAACATGTATATTCGATTGCACTGATAGCAAAACGAGTTACATTTTACATGGAGACCCGTTGTTCATCGTAAAATATGGAGCTGTGCTAATAAGGATTGTCCAGTGGTAAACTTGTACGACAATTAGTAATCATCCTTTTTGTCTATTAGTTCGCATTACGAAACATATGGAACGGATATAATTGAAATGTAAAGAAAATGTGCGTAGAAATGTATTCGGCGCATGGAATCCGAAGGACACGCCTTTGTATATTATGAATCGCTAGTGCGGGTATATCGAAAAAGAAGATTTGCTTCTTTACCGCAGATAGCTAATTGCGTCGTTAAAGAACAATGGAGAATGAGTGATACGCATAACCGAGCATTAACGATATTTGAAAACAAGGCGTGAATTGTGTTGGGATATTATCGATTGGTTTTAGGTGACATGCTTCATTTGCGGAATAGAAATTGTTTAAACGATGAAAGCTGGTTTTATGACAAAATAAGGATGTTCGTTAGTATCGTTGAGATAAATATTGTAAATTTTTGTTGTTGTATAACATCGAATTTCTATGGGATAAAATGAAATTCCTTAATTTGTCCAATGTTAAGGAATGTATAAAAAAGATAAGGTGATTCTAGTTCTGAAAATGTCAGTTTTGATTAGGATCCTCTTCTTCCACAAGCAGACAGGAAAGTAGTGCCAGCAGACGACGCCCGAACTGCACGTGTATCCTTACGCCATACATGGTATGCGTCATATAGTACTATACACACAGGCACAGTCTACATCCTGCCTTTCCTTGAACACGCCTTTCAAAATTTAAACGTGCACTGCCCTACATGCACTTCCCATAAATTTTGTCGACGAAATAAGAATAATGGAACGTCTATTTTCTTTCAAGGAAGAAACACACATTTTCATTTCTCTATATCGTTAAAATCGAACAACCTTTCCATATGTTTCTCCGTATCACCGTTCCTTTAATTCTATAAACAATCAACATGAATAAGTACAAGTTGAAATTTCCATGCTTTTAACATATATATATATCTCTACCGCGAGACAAATTTATCGATTTCTGCTTATCAGAGGAATTCATTCTCCCTCGCTTTTCGTTCTTTTTACGACAAAACGTCAAGTATTTGTGTTTTTTTTTTCACAAGTAGACTCGAGGGTGGATTTAAAAAATTTTAGTCGAATATGATTTGTTCATCTGCTCTGACCGTGCAAATGCCAACGAGAGTGGAAGTGCAACTCGCTTGCTATCGTGCAACTTTGAATTCCCGAAACAATTGGACCGAGTAATGAGAATCATGCATGAGTGCAATGAGGATGTGCTGATTGGGATGAATAGCTCATATTGTCGGGAGAGCCAAAAGCACCCAGAGCCTGTATACAGAGGCTCTCTGGTCATTATAAAATGCCCTGTCTGATACTCTTTTCATCATTGTACTACACTTACATTTTGTCTGTCGCACATTACGAAGTCACCAAGTGTTGCATTCGATCAATTTTATCTCGTACTGTGCCGACACACGGTATAGTCCCACAAATATTCGAGTTTTTCGTCGAAATTATTTTTAAATAAAACGGGATATGAAATTCTACCAAGATTAATTATCTATTTATTATCCAGAGAAATATTTAGTATACTATATTCTAATTAATAATGTTAATCAATTTATGGTTTCACCGTCACGTCGGTACACAGTGGCCTTTAACCCCTAACATTTTCTGATACATAATAATGAATGACAGATTCCATGACTTCATCGCTTTCAAGCCAAGAAATGTATAATAATATTTAAAACATCTTTTTACATATTCTCCTTTTTACATTCGCAGGAATAAAAATCAAATAAAGAATAATATATATCCAGAACATAAGAAAATAATTTTCGAAATTACTGTTTTCTCGGTTGCATAAACAGTGGTAAATAGATTAAAGAATTTGGCATTTAATTTCAAGCGTTCGTTTGAATTGTAGAAATTATTTGAAAAATCATTACTTTCGTACCACGTCAGTTAAACGAACGTACCGTGAAATCTATCGACAGTGATCTAACCTATATTAAGATATAAAGAAAGAGTTACGTATAGGTGATATCGATTTCGAGTGATTCGGTGTTACGTTACTTTAAATGACATAAAAGTAACTGTAAAAGACATTAACTGTAAAAGATTCAGTTCAACATAGTGCAGTGTCATATATGCATGTTAAAAAACAGAAGAGTCACAATGTACGATATATAAACACGTGTCTCGACAAAGTCGAACTTGCAAGTTCTCCAGCTCATATACAAAGTATATACATCAGCTGACTCTCCCACCATCTGAGCCATTTTTCATCAGATAGCGTGCTCGAATCGACACTTCGGCTAGATAATAGAATCGGCTACGTCGACGCACTGTTTTTCCGCATTGTCAACAAAGGGGCCATCGTGAAGGAACAACGACCGCATCTTTAAGGCTAATGGCAGATCATGAAGTTGTCACATCGAAAAGGTAAGCGTGAAACGTACTCTTTCTCTCTTCTAGTAACTGTCATTGGCACGCGTGCGATTTCCTACGATTTTTCACGACCTTCTACGCAAACCTTGACAATTTACTGGTTTTCATCACATTACGTTACAACAAAAACTTGGCTTCCGTACAGTCACCTGGCTATGTCATCGCAGGAACGGCCTATACATTTCGAATAACAGTCTATGCGAAATCGTTTTGTCATGCAAACATATATCTAATATAAGAAAATAATCTACAAAGCGACGGAATTATCTGTGTCGCGTTGGATCATGTTCCAAGGTCACGCGCTCTAAACAATTCTTAGTCCGAAGTTTCTTAACCAAAGAAAACAGAAGTTGAGTCGGTTTCGTGTTGAAGAAAATTCGCTTTTGAGTATGTCTGCTGGTGTTCTGCAAACTCATTGTCTCGATCGTATATTATATCCTTATCATGCTTATCAACATAGTTGTGTAATCGAGAACAGTTTTTTTCAATTCTTTTCGACATTGAATTCATTGTACACGCATCAGACAGAATATAGCAATGCATTGCTGTCAATTATCTAATATTATGAAACAAATCAATGGTATGAAATTACGTAAATTAAAAAACCTGTTTAATCGAATTGATTATCATTTAACGCGTAAACAAGTCTAATTAGTTTAACCCGAGCGAATCTATTAATACATGTAGAAACTAAAAACTAGAAAAAGAAACACATGACGCATTAAACGTAAATAAATCGTTTAAATATAATTATAATCACACGAACATGTATATCTTTTGTTTATTAGCTGGTTCTGGGGATGGTTTAGCTGGTCTGCCTCATCGTCTACTATGTTACGTGCTGCGGAGAAAAAAATCCTTTCCTGTAAGTTCAGTGTGAATGCTTTTCAAATTTTATATTATAACTTTCAAACAATTTTATAATTGATTTAATGTTATAATGTCATAATATAGGTTTGAGTACTGCGTATCGTGGTTGGTACGTGGACATAGGACCTGTTGTTGGAACAGCTGATAAAATATGGACTATTTCTTTGAATGAAGAATCACCCAAAACACCGATTGTTTTGTTACACGGTCTGGGAGCAGGTGTAGCACTCTGGTGTTTAAATCTGGATGCGTTAGCTTCTCAGAGACCAGTATACGCTATCGATATATTAGGTAAACATAGAACAATTCGAGCATTTCGCTATGACTTTCTAGTAGATAAATAATATAGAAATATTTTTTGTGAATGTCGAAAGACAGAACAATTATCAGGCATGACTCATAGATGAGTAAGATTGAACTTTGGAATTACGCACATCTGTGAAAAAGATAATCTTCCTGTTATTATCAGAATACTTTGTGTTTTCTTCTTATATTGCATGTTTCTGTTATATTCTGATATTTTTGGAAAGAGACTGAAACAAGGAAAGACTGTACAAATTAATATTTAAATACCTCGAAACTTTGCTACCGTGTTATCCGAATATGAAATCTCGTTAAATTTTTATATCATCTAGCTTTTTATGCAATATCAAGAACTATTTTTTTTATGAAATTCAGTGTCTTATTTTAGATATTCTTTATTTCACGATGTTTTATATTGTCACGCGAAATTTCTGTAAAAATTGTTTCATTATACCTAGATTATTTTCTAATGTTACCTTTAGACGTTTTTGTTCTTCTTTATTACCGATTCCTCACAATCCAGGTTTCGGTAGAAGTAGCCGTCCTGTTTTTAGTAATGAAGCCAAAGAAGCCGAAAATCAGCTAGTCCAATCCATTGAAGAATGGAGAAGAGAAATGCAGTTAGAAAAGTTCACGTTGCTGGGTCACTCGATGGGTGGCTTTCTAGCAGCATCGTATTGTATTCAACATCCTGAAAGAATTAAACATCTTATTCTCGCGGATCCTTGGGGTTTCCCTGAAAGACCTGTAGAAGTAGTGTCAAAAGCACCTATACCATTATGGGTGAAAGCTATAGCTTATGTGGTTCAACCATTGAATCCACTGTGGGCAGTCAGAGTGGCTGGTCCATTTGGTTCGTAATTTCGTATAATATCCATTCCTGTGCAAGTCTCTCAACTTTTATAAATCGTAACAGAAATATTGGTCTTTTCTAGGACAGTGGTTGATTGAGAAAGCTAGACCGGACATTGTAAAGAAGTTTGTACCTATTCTAAAAGATGAGACTACTGTAATTTCACAGTATTTACATCAATGCAATGCGCAGTCTCCCACGTAAGTATTTTATTAGGCATTAAATTTATTTGCAAACGCAACTTCTTTTCTACATGAACTTATTGATCAAAGTAAGCACCATTATAATTAGACTGCGGATGTTTATGAAATTTTCAATTTTTATAGACAAATTTTAAGAAAGTGGCATGAAATAAAATACTATTTTTAACGGGAACAGCCTTTGTAGATCGAAAACAAATAAAAATTTTACTAAGCTTTATCGAATTTTATATTGTAGCACTTTTCTGAAAATTTTCATAAGCCATAAATGCATAAAGATCCACAATCTAATTATAATCAACGTATTCTGTCAATGTTAAATATTTGATTGATCTTTAGGGGTGAGAGTGCATTCCATGCGATGATGCAAGGTTTTGGCTGGGCCAAGAATCCTATCGTCAGAAGAATAGATAAATTAAACCCAGAAATTCCAATAACTTTGTTATATGGAAGTCGATCATGGGTCGACAATTCTTCTTGGGAAACACTTAAGCAAGCTAGATCATCGTCGTACATCAATGTCCAGGTAAAATAGCGAACATGAAAATAGAGTACATCTCGTGAATATTAAATCGCATGAGCTACTATGTTCCTTTTTCTTCTAGGCGATAACGGGGGCAGGTCACCACGTTTATGCAGACAAAAGTGACATTTTCAATAAATATGTATTAGAAGCATGCAATTTAAGTGACTCGATACCTAATTTATCAGCGTCGGACGTTCGTCTGAACATTAAACCTGTAAATGAGCAACAAATTTCTCTAATACTCACGAACCAGGAGGTTGAGTCGAAACCCGTAGAAGAACAAGAATTGAATACGACACAAACCCGATCTAGTTGAAATTTAGTGCAATAATTTTAATGTTGAATTACATATGTATATTTTTTTAACTCTCTCGTGCGGTTGGATGGACTGCATATGTCGTGTGATTTAGACTAGGTAAATGTACCGCATCATACCACAAATTGCTTACGGATTCACATTACTATGTAACTTAATTTCTAATTGATGTAATGCCATATTAGTAGTGTAGTCTGTGACTCCTTGAACTATCTTGGAAAAAATCTGTTCATATTCTCTTTGTTGATTTTATATAAACTTTTCGAAATATTAATATTAAATCGTTGAGACTTTAATATTTAGTTTATGAATTTCGATGTATTTCTCAGGCTTTAGATATAAAATACTATATTGTAAAAAGGAAAGAGGACGAGGGAGAAACGTTGAGTTCCTCACGAATAGGCAAACAGTTTAAACCAACGGTTCATTACAAATAAATCTCGTAAAGTCACATAATATCAATGGGATCAACGATTAAATAAATTAAAATGTTCCAGAAAAGTTATGTTGGAAGTGATCAGAGGAAAATTGAATTGTATATTATATACAATTATAGTATAAAATGAAACGCGAGTAAAACCAAATAAATGCTGATGTCGATTCTGTTCATAAAACAATAGATCACAATAAAAAAGGATTGTGCTAATATTACTGGTAAAAGTTTATTCATTATTTATCCACGCGTTCATTATCGTCAGTAAACTGATCATCACGAAAATCATCAACATAATCATCTTCAAAATCATCTTCTCTGTCTTCACTAAGCTGATAAATCACATCCATATCAGAACGATCTTTCTTATATTTTCGTCTTCGTTCTCTCTGCTTATTCTTCAAGAATTCTTCAAACTGTTCTTCCTGTTCTTCCTGTTCTTGGGCGCTTAAAAAATTTGGGTCAGTTTGTGAAACATATTCAGAAGCGGGAACTAAATTTAATTCTGTGCTAGTTGCTCGTTTTTTAAGTATTTGCCTTGACTGAGATAGCGAAACCTTGATCTGCAAAAGAAGAAATTGTTTTTAGATGTTACTAATGCATCGATAACTTCTCATGTAGCATACCTTTGACATTATTCGATCGTGATCTAAATTAAATACGTCATGCTGCATTACTGGCAGAGTTACATTAAAGGTATCATCAGGACTGTCTGTGCTTTGCTGATTAACGTCAGTAATGGTTTTTAATGAAATGGTGCGATTCACAGCAAGCGGATATAAGCTAGGTTGATAATCTTCTCCATAATCTGCTATTGCTAATTTTTTCTCCACTTCTTTGGCGATGTCCATGTATTTATATTTCACAAAACTAATTGGGGGCAGGTTGCCCATAACATAAAGTTGACATAGCTCGTATCTCAGACGATGTGCACAGTCACTTAATATTTCTATTGTATCAGACTTATCGAGACTATTATCTATCCAATATATATTAATTTGTTTAAAATCCTGTGTTATTTTTACAAAACAGATTTCTATGCTTTTGCTTTCAAGTCTAGGATCTAGTTCTCCGGTGGACATAAAATCTGTGATATGTTCCATCAAAACCTTACTTAAAACATTCATCCTCCGTGTTGTGTGTATAGACGGCCCTCTCTTCACCGTTTCGCTAAAGGTGATACCTTCTATTCGACCCCTAGAAATTTATACAGTAAAAACTTTTGCAATGTGAGAAATTTATCTATTTATATATAATACAATTAATACTTGCCTCTTCGATTCATTTCTGCGTAACAATTTTTTCATGATCCTACTCTGTTTATGAATATTGTTTTGTATGTTATTGGTAAAGAAATGTCGACGGGTATGGTTGATTATAAACATTTGAACATTCCGAATTTTACCAGAGAAATACATGTTTTGCTAAGCACTCGTTCCTCTCAAAACATTGAGGTTTCGTTTGTTTATTGTAATAGGTTATATATGAAATGGGGAATTACATAGTGCCAGTGCTAGTGGTCTAGTGAGTCACTAAAGTTTACTTTAGTAGTGACGTATGACGATGCGTTTCAAATACCAAACTATATACAGAGAGATATATAGAGGTTTTCCGGTCAGACCCCTTTTTTTTTGTTTTAGGGCGGTGGGGAAACACTAAGCTGGTATTTGAGGGAAACGGGACTTATATCCCTGCCCGTACCCACTAAAACCCCACCGTCCAAATAGATCCTTTTCTCCTCTGCGCCCGATACATACTAAACACCATCCTACTGTTCGTATTGTTTCCGTGGTGGTACTTGACGCATCAAATCGGGCCTCCCTCTGTCTCTATAGACATATCCTATTCCGTACGGTCAGACCCAGACCAAATGTTCCGGAAATCTCCCCCCATGCTGATTGTGAGATCTTGCTTCAGTGCCAGACGCCAGATCGAGAAAATCGAGAGGAATACATTTACCCCCTCTCTGATGACCAGAGTAATATGTTACACGTTGCGCGACTAGCCTACAGCCTATGGTCTGCTATAATTAGTGATACATACATAGTACAGTGTTTTATCGATATAAGTCCCCAGCACGGGTCTGCCGAGGGACATTTATGCGCCAGGGATAGTATTCTTTGACTTTTGCCGAACGTAGATAAGGACAGCCGAGCTCGAGAAGCTCGATCGCCGAGAAGTGTAAACATAACTAATCTGAATTTTTAACTTCTTTATTTTTCATTATTTTTTTATGGGACTTCGAAAAACGTATTCGTGGCATTTTTCTAATGCAAAATCATACCAAATATGATATAATTCCGATGATATTTACTTGTAAATGATATTTACTTTAATCGCCTATTACAAGTAAATATCATCGGAATTATATCATATTTGGTATGATTTTGCATTAGAAAAATGCCACGAATACGTTTTTCGAAGTCCCATAAAAAAATAATGAAAAATAAAGAAGTTAGAAATTCGGATTAGTGTGATCTCACCGATATACTCGCAGAGCCGCATGATATCATACTTCTCGGCGACCGAGGCCTCTCGAGTTTCACGGCCCCTCAAGGGGGTATACCCCGCAGTAGTGGGGATAGATATGGGACATTTACAGGCCAGACTTTTGGGAGATTTATGGATAAAATACTGTATATAGTGAGGAACGCTGGAGTCGTGCTCAGTCGTGCTCATGGTAATGGAATGGGATAGTGGAAGGGGAAAAGGAGGAGAGGAAAAAGCATCCGTTTCGGTAGCTACCTGCCTACCTGGCTCTGGCGACACTACTGCTTCCGTGCTTCCTTCCTGCTTGGGCCTGCGCCTTAGGTCACTAGGCCCAGTTTAGGCCAGCCCTAAAAAGATTGGGGTGATCGACAACGATTGTTTCTTCCGCGTGGAAAAATGAGTGATCCGGTGAAGAACGTCTCCGATCAAACTCCAATATTAGAAAAGGAGTATAGTAAATAATTTAATTTATTGTGAGCAAAGTTTATGTATAATATATTGTACATATTCAGATATAAATTGCAACATAAAAAATATGTCTGATTTTTATTTTGATATACTTACTATACGAATATATCTGTCCCTGACTCTACACTAACAAAAAGAAAAATTACATATGTATTAAATATTTATTAATTTACATATTACTCGATACGTCATATTAGAACAGGTATAACATATAAAATTTTCGACTTTTATTCATTCTAATTTGCTTTCGAATTACAATACTATGTACATATAAACTATTTAATAATTAATTGTATGCCGATAAAACTTTACATTTCCATTTCATCTAAAGGGAGAGGTTGTTAGAGGAACTGCCATAATTGCGCAACGAGAAACAAACTCTCGACACTTGAACCTCTTCACAAAGTTTCGTCGGTCTAGTTGAAAACATTCGTGAATACAGATTCAAAGAACTGTTATTGCGAGCTGTGATACTGAGACATTTGTATGATCAGGCTATGATGTCTGTCTGAGATAACTATCCATTTTTATTTTTGCTGATTGTTACTTGTATATCGTCCGTACTGTACAACACTTACTGAATAAAAAAAAAATCTTTTTCCATCTTACCTCATCGAATGTCGATCTTATCTTAATAATAATAATAATAATAATAATAATTGTAATTTATATGTATACATACACATATGTATATATACTCACAATGGAATTTATATATATATATAGATATACATATATAAATATATATATATATTATATATATATATATAAATATATACACATATATAAATATACATATATAAATATATATAAATATATATATATAAATACACATATATAAATATACATATATAAATATATATATAAATATATATAAATATAGATATACATATATAAATATACACATACATTTATATTGTTTGGTATAAAAGCAGATTAATGAGATCAGAAGTCAAATTTGAAAAATACTTATACCTAAATGCACGCGTCACGTGCTAAAGAAATCCGAGATAGTCCGCGCATGAACAAAAATGTCTTCAGAGGCGCAAATAACTTATTACATTTAAGACCAAGCAAAATACATTGGACGATGAAACGTTAAGAATTTTGTAACTTCAAAACTTATCCCTAGGAAATTTAATTAAATATCACCCAAATTATATTTGCATATTCCGAGCATTCTATTACCCTCGGAGGATGCTTAAATCTACTGGTAAACTAAAGTCAATTTACCGTCTATATAGTCGTTACTTTAACAAATTCATCATATACACTTTTATATAGAGAGTGCCCAATTATAATTTGCTTGTACCTCTTAAACTATTTAATACTCGAAAAAGTATTTACGCAGAATTTATTTCTTGTTGACACACTCGTGACCGGCGGTTATTACACGACACGCTTAACAGAATATAATTTCAAAAAGTCTATACCTGAATACCGCAAGGTTCTGCTACGTAAATGTAAAGAAAGACGTAGAAACTACGTAGCCGGTATTCAGCTAATGAATTTGAAATTACGTTAAACTACGCTGCCGGTATAGCTGATGCAGTGGTCGGCAAACTGCGGTTCCCGAGCCACATACGGCTCTTTGGCTACTTGAGTGTGGCTCTTCCATAAATGACGTGTTTAAAATAAATTTATTTTATTTTAATACAATTTTCAATCAGTCAGTGTGTTATATCCAAATTCGAATAAAGTGCAATTTCTTGTAAAGAAATTTGGCTCGCAAAAGAAATTTAAATCGTTGTTCTACTGATATTTGGCTCTTTTGACTAATGAGTTTGCCGACCATTGAGCTAATGGATTTGAAATGACGTAGGATTACGTTGCCGGTATTCGGCTAATTGATTTGAAATGACGTAGCACTACGTTCCCGGTCTCGAATGTGTTAAAAGTGATTTCATCTCAAACGTTTCTTCGATTACAAAATAATCTGAAAGGTAACTGCGTGTAAAGATTACAAGAGGATTCCCTGTATATAAGATTCATACATACATATACACGCGTATGTATATGTATATACAATTTCAGAGAGAACACATAGCTTGATCAAAATACCATTGATCAGTGACATCGATAAAAGTCAGAATTATTTCCAGTGATATATGAAATCACAATCTGAATCATATTTATAAAATGTAACAATAGAGAATCATATCAATACGTAAAAAATACGACAAAAATTCCCAAATTCATTATTTCATTACGCGAGATTTAAAAAAGAATACTGGAAATAAAATTCTGGCTCCATTCAAAACGACAGTATCGTCGTTAAGTACCCTTATCAATGATTAGGTATCGCGCAGATTTTTTCTCTGTTTCTAACATGATCATACCTGAGAAACGAATAAATCATTTACATCAAGCCGCACAGCCAAGAAACAGAAGATCGTCTTTGAAAATGCTTTTTCCCTTACATGTTCGAGTTTCAATGAATTTATATTCAAAACGGAAATACAAATGTCTTCTGAACGTACTCCATTCGTTAGCCTTCGCGTACTCGTTTTTCGTGAATAAACGTATTCGACTTTCCTTATTGGTTCTGCGTGCGTCGTTCACCAATTATGTTCTCCAATTTACGCGCGACAAAGGCAGACTTCTTTTTCGGAGATCCTTCCGTCATTTCTACGTCCGTGTCATCCGATAAAAGTCTCTTGCCGACCGATCGTTTCGGATCAACAGAAATCATCATTCTATTAATAGCCTCCAAATCCTGGAAACATGTGATTAGCAAGTCAGAAAACAAAAGGAATTTTTTATATTAAATCGATCTATATTCTTATATTATGGAAGAAATTTCTGTGGTTGTCAGGAAGAACGCCGCATGTCACATACTTTCGCTTTCGAGATATTCCCGTTTAAAATTTTGATCTTCGGTTTTTTGAGCCTTTCGAATTTGTTTTCATGACCTTTTTTCTGGTAAATACGTAAATCCTATATTACAAAGCTCAATTGATGCATAAACTCAAATATTTTGAAATTGCGATATGCGGCGTTTTTCCTTGCAACCACAGATTTATCTAAATAGCTATGAAGCAAGCAATGACAAGAAGATGACACTTTCATATTTATCCGCGGAAACAGTACATTTATTTCGATAGCGAAAAATATTGTCTAATATAGCCAAATACTCCATAAGCCAGAGTGTACTATGTCCTATGTAACTATGTGGGTTAAAAGGAAGGTTCAACTTACCTTAGCAGGACTACGACTGAAACAATAACTAAGTTGTGGTGCTGGAGAAGCTGAGATGGCTTTTGGATCCAGATTACGGGTCATAATACTACTGGTTACGTGTCTGACTGGTGAACTTGCTGGGGGTTTCCCCTTGGGCAGGGGACTCAATGACAGATTCATCACACTGCCGCGTGCTAATCCCAATTTGTTTGCCACTTCTTTCACTTGGGGCACGTATACTGTATTATAAAATTTGATCAGGTCACCGCGTGTCTCTTCGCCGAAGCTTTGCGAAGTTCCCGCCATGTTTGAAGGTGTAGGCGGTGCCACGTTGGCCTCTTTATTTGACACATCTTTTGAACCCGATTCCTCGTTGTTCGGCTGCAACTGATTCGTAGATGTTTTCGCGATCAGCACTGATCTGTATATATGTGAAACTGCCTGTGGTTGTAACCGGTAGCACCGCATGATCTCCGTGAACGAGTTCTTCTCCAATTTTGCTAATTTACAGATTACATAAATTGCACACATTAAAATCTGATCGAGATGCCGATCCTTCATCAGTTCCGTTCTATCCTTGACCGAGTACTCGAATATTGTCCAGATTTTTCTTTTTAGATCGGTATCCGTGATTTCTAGAGAGCCGCATAGATCCGACATGCGGACGCTCGCGAGATTGTAATATTTCCTAAAGAAAAGCGCGACCGAGCCTGTCCGCTTTGGTCTCGCTGGCTCCCTGTTCATCGTCATGGTTTGTATTGGCGTACTCGTGGACTGAACGCTGGACGCTCGAGAAACTGTTATTTGCTCGGGCAGCAACAATATTCTCGGGTTACCATCTATAGCCAGAACTTGCGGTGGTAATACGCTCTGACCAGCTACTCGCAGCACGCTCTGACCACCGAGATGTCTGGTGTCGGCGAATAAACGCTTCTTGACTACACCCGAAGCGGCGACAGGAGACTGAAATCTCTCCGAAGCTGAAGAAATAGGACTCTGCTGCACATCGTGATGGGTACCACGGTCCAACGCAATTCTCCGCAATACTGGTTGGCCAGGAATATTTGGATCAACGGTTTCCAAAGTTCCCGGTAGCGAAACTTCTTCGCAACTGGGTACACCTTCCGGCGTGGATTGAATAGCTGCCCATAGAGGACTGTCGCTTTGCCATGCAAGGGACTCTAAAATCTTCTCCTCTATCTGATTCAAATGCTTGACGACGTCGCGCGATAATTGGTCTTCTGCTCTAACTATAATTTCTATCACTTTGTAAAAGTAGTAGGCGTCTAGATTCAACGCGTTCAAAATCCAAGGGAAAACTTTGTCATTGCTTTTGTACGAATAAATGACGATCTCCAAACAGCAAGCGAACAGACATTGAATAAAAACCTCGTTCGTAAGAAGGTTCTGAAAAAAGAGATATATTGTTCAGAGACTGTAGTTTGCGTCGTTTTCTTCTGGGAAGCCGTTCAACGTACCGTCACATCATAACTTGGTTTCTTGCGTTTCTCTTCGTTTAAAATCATCTCTAGGAGTCTGTAAAATAGAGTCTGACCCAAGTAGAGTCTCTGCTTCCCGAAATCCGAATTAGCCTCCTTCGGATTCATGCTTTTGTTGTAGTTCGCATAAAATTGTTCTCCTATTTCCTTCACCTTTGTTTCCACTAACGACTTTACGTCTTGAGAACAGCTGTTTAATATTTGAAGAAGATTCTCGCTTGGTGAAGTCTGTCCAGCCAACATGGCTTGAAGTCGAATTACACTTTGTGTTGCAGTGGACACCGGTGTTACGTTCGTAATATCTTTTGATCTAAGATAGCTACGTCCTGTTAGCGGTGTTGGTGGAGCTAAATGCTGTATCTATTTTGGAAAGTTTCACGATATAATGAATAAAGAAAATGCTATTTATAATTATGATAAATATATTTACCCCACTGTATTGCTCCCTTTTCAACTGAAACTGTTCTTGTAGGTCTCCAACATTCATCATCTGTGTAGGAGAACCAATATTATTACTAGCATCATGATCTAAAACAGAAGGAAATCAGATATGAGATGTCGAAACATAATTTGCGGTAATATTTCTTCCTTTCGCGTATATAGTTTAATATAAAAGCAAAACACACCCACACCCACATACACACAAGTATGCATACAACCACTGAATTATACGATTAATAGACTGCAAATTTTTATACATTTACTGCATCCAGAAGTGTATAATACACAATATAACAAAAGTTTTGTTCTTAATCTTATATATGTACAACCCGTAATAGGGAAAATAAAATTCTGCTCAATCTTCCAGCAAAATGTGAATATACGTAATTATTATTCAATATACAGTCATGTTTAACAACTCGGAATTAAACGTCCTGAATGTTGTAAACCCACCTTTGAGAGAAATATGTTTGGCTAATTTAGCATACGCTACATCTCCTCCAACTATTTCCAAGCTTGATATTCCATTTAGTCTGACTCGCCTCCAATCAGCTTCAAATCACAGCCAAGACAAAGCAGACACAAATTGATTAACAGCAAGAAATGAAAATTATTATTTAATAAGATAAAGACGGTCATGCACTCTATATGCAATCAAAAAAATTGCAAATCAAGAAACATATGCAGATCGCTATGATAACCTTTGTAGATTTACAGATTATGTTATCTCGGCAGAGTAACGCAATATATTCGAAGTTACTTTGTTATTTACATTTGGGATTTGTTAATTACAAATAGGATATTAACACAGTTTGCATAAATTACTGAACTTTTTCTGTACATACCTAATTATAAACATATAAAACGAAGAGGACGAAACATCATTTTTAATTTACGTTCCGAAAACAATTTATATTTATCAAAGCAAAAGACAAAAAGTAAGCATACAGGCATGCAACTTATTGTATTATTTTCTTTTGTTTTCAAGCATTTCTTCCTTAATAAGCAAGATTAGGAGCAAGATGTTATGTAAGTATAAATTAATGAAAAGTGTATTTACCTAAAAATATTCTTTCATCAAAATCTCCCACACTCAGCACATGTTGCTCGTACACTCTATTGATAGCTTTGTTGTTTCCATCAAAATATAAAGCTTCCAATATACCAGAAAAACTTGTGGGATCTCCACGGAGAACTTTTTCCTCAAATAATTTTTTGATGTGATTCTTTAGATGATATTCCTTAATTACTTTAGCCTCCATTGCAATAGCTTCGTGACGCTCGCAAAGCAAATTGACTATACAGTTCGCTGTTTGAGGCGAAGTATAGTTTTCATCGTTAAAATTCGCGGGTAGACCTATTTGGAGGACGAATAAAAAAGTAAATTAAAAACTTCCGCTTCCTTTCCACTGTATTTTATGTCTATTTACCTGGAAAGTTGGGATTCAAAAGGTCTTTCCTATTAGCCAATAGAGCATTGTTATATATAAGATCACAACAAACTAATAGTAAATGATAGGAATTAACTAGATCATCAGAGATATCAGGAAATGCTCCCTTTATACAAATAAATAAGGTCCAGCAGAATTCAAACACTCTTGCTGGTGTACAAGGCATTGCTTTGTGTCTTCTCGATCTTGGTGGTCTTGAGATATCTTCTGCTGGATATTTAAATACATCGTTGAAAATCGGTTGATATTTCTTGAATATCACCATAGAGACAGAGAAGTTTCCTTCTAGCTTTTCGATTTTGGAACGGAAGTCTTGCGGCATATTTGCCATATCTGCCCATGATTTACTCTTTGTAAAGAATTGTATCAGCGAAAGATTACACAGTTGTAACAAACGAGTCAGCGACACGCAATTCCCTTCCACGTTAGGGCCTGTTCTTCCAACAGTGGGTATAGAAGATTTACGGCATGCTACGTACAATGCACATCCTATCCAATGCAACTGATCACCCTGAAAAGAATTATGATCAGTATACTGTTTTTTCATTAAATGTAAATCAGTCTTTTGTGATTCATTTAAATCACAGCTTTTTTTTACAATTTTTGCTGTTTTCAATGAATTATATTTCACAGCAACCTTGACCGATTTCGATGAAACTTTGTACATGCGTGTAACTTCGTTAGATCTACAAAACACATCTTCTAAATTTTCATTACAGGCACAGATAAGAACTTTTTTCTTTGCAATCGCAACTAATAGCAATTTAAAAGAAAAATTATTTACACATTACCTAGTAAGTTAATCCTTCTATCGATTAAAAAGAAAACCCAAGTTTCGTTAAATTTTAGGGAAGTTATTTGTTTTTAAAGGGTGAACGAATACTTTCTATACCCACTGTATGTGCAATATTGGTTTGAGTGAGCTTTCGATCGATGTAATTGTTGAAACCACAAAGAGTATACATAATATGTTTCTATCTGCTTTAGAAGATGGTGGTTAACTAAGTACCTATGCTAAAAGACTAAATTCAAACTTCTCAACTGTGCCTGATGATAATACATATCTATAAAAACTAATTTGTTAACGAATTTAAGTTAATTTTCTGTTTCAGTAAGGTTGATAAGTTCAAAATAGACAGTCTCGGATGATAACTTTGGCATATTATAGGAATGGAATAATCGTTAAGGATCCCGTAGAAACAGTGACATTTACATCGTATTCTTTGGACAGACGGTTTACGATTATTAGTGATTTTTAAATTGGTGCGCTTTGATCGTCTACCGAACCGCGAAATCGGCGACATTGAACGTCGCGCAAAAAAGTCAAACAAATTGGTACATTGCAAAAGTAAAGAATTGGTATTAATGGGACAGTGAATGATCCTGGAAAAATTCAGACACCGTTTCAATTAATCAAACTAGACGAGTCTACCGAACCGCGAAATCACCGACATTGAACGTCGCGCAAAAAAGTCAAACAAATTGGTACATTGCAATAGTAAAGAATTGGGATTAATGGGACAGTGAATGATCCTGAAAAAATTCAGACAGCATATTAATTAATCAAACTAGACGGGTGCAGTTTGACATAACAAGGGGAGAGGAGTAATTCAAAAAGTACCTCGAGAGTATAATTCTGTCGGATCGTCTCATACGATCTCCAGGCTTCGGACGCGGCAGTCGCATCCATATTCAATTTTTGGCACAAATCCTGGTGCCTACTGTATGTAGAATCCTCGATGTCGTCCGACTGCCCCATTTTCGTCGGAAAACCGATGGAAAATCGCAGAAAAACACGACTACCTTACACCGCTATACACGACTGATCTGCGCCATATGAGGGCTCCGTGATGGTTTGGCGCACTGATATATATCAGTGATTTGGCGGGAAACTGGCCGAGCCCCGCCATGTTTGCCATGTTGGCGGGAAATGTAGAACACCGATTATAAGAAAAAAATCCTTACGTCGACCTTGCCGCGGAAATTGTTTACCGTACGATGGTCGGTTTATACGCGAAACAACGAGCAAATATCAAATTAATATGTTTTCGTTTGTACAATGGATACAACAATACAGCCCTAAAAAAATTCCCGAGTCCTGATCACGCGCAATGGTTTTTACGATCTTTGAAACAACAGAATTAAAAGAGGCGGCAAAATCTTCGGGCCTCCTTCTCGAATTCACAAAGTATGTACGGATGGTACGGATACGGATACGTTTTTTTTCTGTATACGTATCGCGAATTATGAAACGAGTAAAGTTATCGAGTAAGTTGATACTTTGTCGGCAGATTATGCGGAATTTTTACTCGAATGGCGCGCATTAGTCTCGTCGGGAAAAAATAATTAACTATAATTGACTAGTTATTTTTAAAGAAGTAATTAACTAGTTACTAAAAAATTAATTATAGTTACTCAAATACTAACTGCTTATAGTAGTGCAGAAAGGAAATGAGAGTTTCAGTGTAATTTTCAGCATGGAACAGAACCTATATCATTTTTAGCACGGAACAGAACCCGCTTTCTCCTAGTAACTACCAGTTCTGACAATAACTAAATTGCCCGTCACTAGTGAGCACTATCCAATCAAAAGCTCAATTTTCTGTCATCTTCATTGGAAACACTCGCTTTCTATTGGCTTTCGTGTGTTTCATCTTGTATGTCCATTTCGTTTGTTTCTAAAATTCTAATTGTAAAATAAAGTATTTCAAGCACGGAAATAGTAGTATGCCTTTACAATGAAATTTTGTTTGATCTTTTTACAAAGAAGAACAATGAATCGTTAGTACGCACTATCCAATCAAAAACCCAATTTTCTGTCATCTTGATTCGATACACTCGCTTTCTATTGGCTCTCGTGTGTTCCATCTTATATGTCCATTTCGTTTGTTTGTAAAATCTAATTGTAAAATAAAGTATTTCAAGCACGGAAATAGTAGTATGCCTTTCATTTCTCATTGATTCGTTTAAACAATGAAATTTTTACGAATTGTATATTGTATATGAATTGCATATGAAAGACTTATTATTGTAACATAGAACAACCGTATATCAAAACGATTCAAGACGTATCATTCTCTGGTACATGTGGAAGAACAATGATTGTGTATTTAGGATATCAGAGTAATATGCGGAATTAGAAAGCACTCTATGTCGACGGTGCGCTTTCATGGTATAAATATGTAAATACAATATGGCGGATGGAAGCGGAACGTTACGAGCTTCTCCGAATGGCATTTTGCCAATTGATTAAGAAATAGCAGAACTCGTGAATGTGATCGAGTTTTGGGCATACACGGACGTTTGGGCAACATGGATTAAAAGATATCGCTCGAAATACACGGACCTCCTGTTGATCGTGTGGAAAATGTCACGAAGGTGGTGTTGTTGAAGAATGTTTATCTCTTAAGAAAAGGGTAATCGTGCTAGTAGAACAATCCGGCGCAATATGAAATAAACCGCGACGAAACCCGTGTTTCGTCGAATGCAACGGTACCGTGGCTTTCACGTTCGACTTGCTGCCGGCATTTCGCATAACAATGTCTGATGTATAGGTACTGTCATGGACACAGATGTAGAGCTTGGCAAAGGTGAAGGGTGTGAAACCAGTCCAGGTTGCTCTGGCTATTCTAGCATGGTGCACAGTAAAAAAGTTATCAAACATGCACTACGACAGCAGGCCAAGAGACGCAGAAAAAACACTACCATAGCGGCTGGTAATTCTCGTACTCTTCCAAGGATTGTCGTCAAACCGTTGCCACCGCCGCCGCCGAACGACCCACCGCCTCCGGTGAACAATGTGCAGCATATTAACACTAGTAAGCGAAATCATTTTCTGTAATATAAAACAAAATCTATTATTGACATACACCGCCGCTCAAAACTATGTGGACACTTACCGTGTTCATGAAATTTGCGATATATAATGTATATTTCTATTATCAAACAATATTTGTTGCTAAAGTCTACTATGAATATGCATGTAATGTATTCTAATAGTACCAAAATAAACAATTTAGTTATTCAATTTTCTTAAATAAGTAAAAGAGAAACTATGGGATCGCATAGATAGACAAGCTTGAAAACGATGTCCCAAATATGAAAAACATTTGCGGGACATCTTAGAATCTGAGAGGAACCTTATTGATACTGAAATAATGAAAAAGTTAGTAGCCAGGATGCCACGACTAGTAAACGCATAAAAGCACACGGTGGATATGTAGATGAAAAGAAGATATAATTATTTATGAATTATTATTAAAATATGTTCTCTAACACTGTACGAACTGGAATACATACAAGGTAATCAAATTTAACAAAGATATCATAACTTTTTTCAGATAGTTATAAGAATTAAGGAAGTGTCCATATACTTTTGAGCGGCAGTGTACTGGGAACAGGTACACACGTAGGAATCTTAGCTATCACAGGAAAAGTTCAGATGAATTTACATGTTGTATAGTAGCTGCTATTAAATACAAGAGACTCTAGGATTAAGATTTTGTTAATATAAAGAGAAAGAAATGTAAACAGAGCATAAAGATGCATAAAGTCCGCTGTCTAGTTATAATATTGCTTTTAATGTAACACAGTCTTAAGGGATGAAATCAATATTTACGTTATTCCTGCTTCCCACAATCAAAAACATTTTTATTTTGCATAAAGATCCACAGTCTAGAGATGTGTATGTATATAAATTTTTGTTCGGTGTATCTGATAAGCCAATAAATCACTGACCGGTTACAATTTTGAGTATAAAAGATTTTATACTAAACTATTTTAAAAAGATTAGAAACATCGCGAACAGTTTTAAGTAATTTTAAGTAATTTTAAGGTTTTAAGTAATTCGATGTTTAAACATAGCAATCGAAGAGCCTGCTGCCACGATGAGAGAGGTCCTGGCTAGTTTGCCAGGATTTAGTTTGAAATCTGGGCGTCGACGATCAACAAAGAGACTATCGGCGACTGCACAGCTAGAGGCTGGTCTTGTGGATCTGGAATCTCCGACGAGTATTTTAGCCAGCACAAGTTTACGTGCTCTTTTAAATAGGCACACGTTTCAAGGTTTACCACCTTTGTATCAAAGGAAACTGGCGCAACTATTGCCTGCTGTAGATAGACAGGTAATATTTATAAACTATTTTTCACAAGAGTTTTATTTACATTAACGTTTCTACGAGAAAGTATAAGATGTTGGGAATATATGATTTGTTTCTTACTGCCAGGATGCTGCCACATCCGGATTAAACAATGAATTCTTTTCACGAGCATGTGTAGAATGGCGTAGACGCTTGGCAGAAGGAGAATTTACTCCTGAAAATCAACAACGATTGAAGATGGAAGCAGAGAGAGATAAAAATAAGTTAGATCCATGGAAAGTGAAACATTTCGAGCCGATATGGGGCGAGAAACGTGAACCCAAGCTTAAGTCAGGTCTCCATTGTATTTCGGAATCAAGATCTGGTGGAGCTGTAACGCGTTCTAGTTTAAGACTTCGTTTGGAATCTAGTGTAGATACACCCGCATCGGGTGCTCCTTGTCCTGTTATTATGTTCGAAGACAAAGTAGAGGAAGATAATTGTAAAGTGGAAACTACTATAAATAATACAGACGAATTGGTCGAGACGCCAGGAATACAAGAATTATTAACAGAAGAATATAACGAAACGACGCATACGTTAATAGACGAGAAACATTTAGAATCTGTAAACATAAGTTCCGTAGAAACGATAGCAGACACTGAAATGCTTCAGGATAAACTGGAGGAAGAAGAGAAAGTGACTATTCTCTCAGAGAAGCAAGAGACCGTTGACGAAGACAAAGTTGTCGTACAAGTTTGTCAAGAAACTATTACAAATACGTACGATGAAGAAATTCATTTGCCTGATACTAAAAAGGATCTCGAACCAATGGAAGATCATATTCTTGAGGTTACGGAAGAAACGATTCTCTTGCCAGAAGAAAGCGCATCACCAAAATCGAACGAACAAGTAGAACAAGTATCCCACACACCTAGTGAAGCAATATCTCAACTATCAGCAGAATGCACGTCTCAGACTACGGTAGATCAAATATCGCAAATGTCGAAGGAACAGGTGACCCAAATGTCCGACGAACAAATCTATCCAATGTCCGATTGCGAGACGACGACCATGCTCGAAACATCGCCAACGCATGAGCAAGTTAGATCGACAGAAATTGTTATGGAAGATTCTACATTGATTAATAACAATCCGAGCGAAACGGCTCAGGTCTCTCATGAGAATCCAACAGATGGTGAATCACAAATTCCAGAGGGAATGGAGATTGATAGTGAAACATTGCAACGTATTCATGAATTGGAGGTGAAGCCTTGTGCACTCTGCAAAGACAGAATTCATAAGTTTAATTATCTTACCAAGAGTATACTTGTTTTTAGGTAAGAGGGGAAATGCGCGAAGCGTATGAAGAGATTTCAGGATGCCCTGAAGAGATAATGTACCCTATTCTTGATGGAATGGAAATGGGAACGAACAGTACAGAGGAAACAGAAACGCAAGTTGTCTCAGGTCAAGCAGAGACTGCTAGAGACCAGCAAGATGTGAACGGCGGGAACGAAGAGGAAGCTCTTAGAGAGGCTAACAATTATGTTTGTTCTGAAATGTTAGAATGTAGTTGGTCAGTAGACCCGACTGTTAATAACATTAATAACACCGCGAGGGTAAGTAGATACGTAGTAAACGATAAACACTCTTTACACGCTACAACGAATATTTCCTGTTACTGAGGTTTCTCTTGCTTTGTGAAGACGCAGGAGGAGCTTCAAGTTCCGTGGCCATTGGTAGCTGCAGCTTTGGACGGATCTGTAGCCGCAAACATTACCGTCACCACTCAAGATGAATGTAACGATACACCAACTACCACTGACACGACGACAACTCAATCTCAACAGTTCATCAATGCCGATTCGAACGTGGAATCGGTTAACTGTATCCAGTTACCAGTGGTCCAAGGGACGCCCTTTCAATCCGAGGGCCTTGCGATTGGCACGCCCGGCACAAGTTGTATAATGAAGAACTTTCAATCGCAGAGTTCACCGATCATAGCTTTCCCACAGTTGCAATCAATCAGATTCGTACAGACTAGTTTTCATTCTGATCAAACCGCCGCTGCCGCTTTGAACAGCACGTCCCCGATTACCGGTCAACTTCAAACTCAACAGACCACCAACTCGCAAGTGAACATAATGAGAACGCAGGAAGAGGTGGTGCAATTGAACCCTCAAAACAATTCCACGCGGACTGTCAGGAGCAGCGTCACGCAAAATCCAATCCCGAATGTTGTACCGGCTGCGATCGGGGTACAACAGAACCGAGCGCAAAATACCATTGTTATACAACAACAAGCTTCCGCACCGGCCCAACCGCGGCAGGTTGTTGCGACTATACAACAGCCACAGTATCCTGGAGCAACTGTGGCGGTGACGTCGAGGACTCCACGCTCGAATAATCAAGGCAGTCAAAGGGGTTCTAGGAATAATAATAAGGAGCAGGGGGGAGGCAGATCTCGTAGTACCACGAAAGAACCACCTGGCGCTGTCAATTTGGAACGCAGCTATCAAATATGTCAAGCGGTAATTTAAAGTACATTTTAGAGGTCCCTATTTCACGTGTATGTAAATAGGCGAATGGTCCCACGAAATATTCGTGAATTTGCTACCGCATTGAATTTCAAGACTATATACATGTGGGGTAAAGCCGCTTTAAAGCTCGAAAAACAAGTCTAATTTTAAGAACTTTTTACGGAATGTAATGAGAGAAATGAAAAATCTATTTACACAGATCTTTATTATATAGAAGATGTTCTATATACTTCATAGTCCGTATAATAAAGAAAATAAATTTTTGTAAATAAATTTTTCATTTCTTTCATTACATTGCATTCAGTTTTTCGTGTTCTAAACTGGTTTTACACCCCAAACCATTCTTTCCTTGTTAATGTAAAGTAAACATTGTTTTTCTTATTGCAGGTCATACAAAGTTCGCCAAATAGAGATCAGTTGAAAGCACATTTAAAACCTCCGCCAAGCTTACTTGCTAGAGGCGATGGTGCATTCACCACTAGTAAGTCAGGCGGTCGCACGATCACGACTGTCAAGACTCAAAAACCGTCTCAAACAATACAACACAATAAACAAGCTCAAAACAAAACGCAAGCAGTTATGCTGAGACACGTCTTTGCCACGGCGCGACAAGCAACATCAGCAGAAGTATGTTACACCTTTCTGAACAGTCGTACACAATGGCTTACATTACATATTATTCTATACTGAATTTAAGAGCGCATTGCTCTCATAAATCATCACAAATATCATCAAAATTCGAGGAACGAATTCTTTGTTATCATATATCTGAAACGAATGCAAGTAGACTTCGAAAAAGTACGATCATGCTTATTTCCATTTATTTAATCACTGAATTCGCATTTGGATCACTCGTATAAAATAGACACTCGGCCTGCGTATGTACTATTTTATACTTTTTCTGTGTGTACAGTGCTAATCTTGCGAGTGGCTTGTGTTGATCACTGTATCATACAGGTATCTAATAAATAAATTTTCTTACTAATTTTCTGCTTCTAAGTGTGGAAAACGAATCGTGATCTTAACTTTCATAGTGGAGATAGCGTTAGTAAAATATGAGCGGGTGAATCAGTACAAATATATTTGAGTAATGCCGTTTTTATTCGAGTACAAATAAAGTAAGGATAACTAAAGCTCTATTTAATGCATTGAGTACGGCGCTCTGCTCGCTCAACATGCTTCCAGAGCCGGCACAAACTTAGTACAATGCTTACAAGCACTTCTTCAATTCACATTTATAAATTCTTAAATATTACAACGAGATATCTTGTGACCCGTACGCAATGTGTTAACAAATACAAATATGAAAATCTTTCAAACTCAATTTAAAGAGGGTGACCACTGTGCCAGGATAAAAGAGGTTGAAATATAATATTTATGGTCTCCATGGTCAGCCTCTTTGATTTAGTGTCGTACTTAAGGGGGTAAACTCGTATCCAGGTTTACAAGGGTGCGGAATGCACCTCTTCATTTCTTGATAATGCAAAGATGGGGTTTTTCAATAGTCAAAATCGCTAGATAAAAAATCAATCCAGGCCGCAATCGCCCTCAAAAGTCCTATTTTTACGTTTACGAGGCATAATTTGTATTATTCGGCAACACGTAGCTGTCGCAGCTTTATGAAAATAGCTACATGCGCAGCTGTATGCTTCCGAATAACGCAAATTACGCTGCCAAATAATACAAATTACGCCTCGTATACGTAGAAAATAGGACTTTTGAGGGCGATCGCGGTCTAGATTGATCTTTTATCTAGCGCTTTTGACTACTGAAAAACCCCATCTCTGCATTATCGAGAAATGAGAAGGCGCATCCCGCACCCTTGCAATCCTGGGAATGAGTCTACCCTCTTGATGAATGTTACAACTTCCAGTTAATTAACGGCGATTGGAACACAGATTAGTAGCTAACAGAGAGATGAAATTTTACAGGTTCCAGAAAGCAATACCGTAGCACAATTAGGATCCACGACGACAGGTGGACTAGGGCAATACATACTTGTACAAAGGACAGGTGTCGGAGACAGCGCACCTAGGGCGTCTTCTGCCCCACCATTGCCTCCACAAATAGCTGGAATGGGTGTGGGGGTGCATTTGGTACGTGGTAGACCAGCCAGCGCCGGAGAAGGTTCTCATCAAGCTGTGACGTTGAAGGCACGGGGTGCTGATGGCAGGGGAGGCGGTGGAGCTGAACCTGCAGCACCTGGAATGATAATGGGTGGAGATCCACCTCCTCCCTGCGAGTGTAACATGAGGGGTGCAATGGTAATATGCCGGCAGTGTGGCGCTTTTTGTCACGACGATTGCATCGGGCCTCAACGTATTTGTGCTACCTGTCTGATACGTTAATCATTGTTTACCAATTGTTTATGTATAAATTCAGAACTGTACGACCAAAGTGCTGAGTATCAAATTCCGGGAATAGAGACAGACGTAAGCAGGGCTTGAAAACTGTTATGATATCGGTTTCGGTTTTTAAAACATTTACGAAAACCCTTTACTCTGAATATCTGTTACGAAAAACCGAATTTTCCAGCCAACATCTGTTTCGATTACGGTTCTTGTCTCCGTTCTTATATCGTTTCAAAACAGTTATTTCTTCGGTTCCTACGGTTATAGAATCGATTCTCGCATCAAATTTTCATCCGTTCTAGGAGCGAATCTAGATCTTTGAATCGGTGGACATTTGTAAAAGAAATTTGCCGCAAAATTGTATATAACAAAGAAAATACATCCTATATATATATATATAGAACCGACAAATCGATTTAACCGTTTGAAATCGATATAAGAATTGCAATTGAAACGGACATTAGCTAGAAATTTCGGATCTTGGTAACAGTTATCCGAAATGAAGGTTGTTCGTAATTGTTTTAATCAGAACCTTTATGTAACAGCTTTAAACAGTTATTTTCGGAACCGTTTCAAGCTCTAGATGTAAGAAATGGCATCGTTTCTTCGGATCTTTGTATTAATAAAAGGAAGGGATGGATTGATTAAAAAGAAAAGACATATTGCATGAAGTTTCGTACTGTCAACCGAGTTTGTTGTCCAGCACTTTAACGTGAACGGTGATTTGCGTAATGAAGGGGGTCAGCGGATACAGTTGGAAGTAATGATTTTAAATTCTGTGATTGTTTTTCAGTATTAATCATGTATTTACATCTTTTACTGTACACCTTTCTTTCGTCTCTTGTCCGTATTACAATGTACGAATGATTTTTAAAAAGATTTTAACAGAGTGTATTTTAAATAAAAAAATTTTTAATGATTTTTAATAACTTTTAATCGATAGCTATTTTGTATAGAACGCAAGGTAGCTGTACCTTTGATTATCTTGACTAACATAGAAGATATTACAACTGTATCCTCGTGAACCCTCACTTTTAATACAGATAAAAGTTAAAACTCTTACAGTCAGATTCTAATACCGTCTTCCAATAAGCATTACATTCTTTATAATACGTCTTTAATATTTATTTATTAACAGAAGTTAAGTTTATCTTTATTACATAAAAGATATTCCTGTACACGCTGATCTCAGCCTAAGGGAATCGGAAGGACTATTCTTACATGCTCTCTCTCTATCTCGTAGATTTTCATGCATAAAAAGAAAACAGATTTCCATTCGTCGCGAATCATGTTTCTATGGAGCATCCTGTACAGGAATGTTAGTTTGGAGTAAAACATTGATTACTATCATTAATCTATTGCCAACAATGACAAAATCTGACTAGATACTAAATGCGTAGTGTTTATGTAATTTAGCTTTACCTCTCACTTCGTTGTAAACAATTCTCTAGGATAGCATCGAATACGTTACTTGCTTCGCGTTAGCGTTCAAAGTCACGAGTGAGACATGAAACGCCTGACAGAGAAAAAATGCATCGATCATAGTTCCACAAACGACATTTCATTCTGTATATAATTCGCATTTCAAACGTTCATTTCCCAAGCATGATTTCCAGATTGCCGTGAGCCGTGACAATGCTATCACGCGGTTCGAAATTCGTTGTAATTATTTTCTTATATCATACTCATCGTATCCAGAATACTAGATCACGATCGTTGCATCTGGCCATAATCCCATTACTATAGTCTCTCGTTATATGCACGCATCAATGTATTCAAATACTTTACTCATTCACTCATTTATACTCAATATGTTTTTTCAAAGCACATTGCATGATATATTTAATAATTCGTAAAATGTGCAAATTATTATTATTAAAGCATTTGCAACGTACGTAGTTCTAATTTTCAATTGCTGTTTAATCTCAGTTCATCCCTATTGCTAGGGACGTGATCAAGTACCTCGCAAACAGGTTCGAACCTTGATTGATGGAATTCGAACTCTCTATAAGTACTTCGAGAAACAGAAATAGTACTCCCAAGTATACTCGAACCTATGCCAGACAGTTTCGAACCTTTTACAAGTACTTTGGTAAACGGAAATAATACTTGCAAGTATATTCGAATCTTGATCGAACAGATTCGAAACTTTTACGAATATCGTACCGGAACCTACTATGCAGTTCTGATTTCCAAGATTCGAGTACCACTTGTGAAAGTTTCGATTGCTTTCAACATCGAAGTACTTATAAGTATATTTTCGAAACTTGTGAGTACTCATTCCGAGGTTCGATAACTACTTGTATACAATGAATACTTTACAAGTATAATCATTGAAACTTTTATTGCTTTTAAGTAGTAATCGAAACCCATGAAATGAAACTTGGTTATTGAACTTGACTCGGATTCGTGAGTACATATTGAACTTGATCCCACCCCTACCTATTGCCAAGCTCCAGGAGAAAAACAAAAATTTCAGCATTGATTAAAAATTTTGTAAATTTTCGTTCTTATGCTCCGGGGAGTAAAGTGAGTAAATTAAACGTACATAACGGGAGATTACTGTAATTTAATCCACTGTTTCTTATTATACAGAACTACATGTATTGAATACAAACATTGTGAGAGAAAAGCATTTATACATAATTGTCTATTGCTTCCAATTGATTTTTAAGTCAGTACTATGCTGTTAGATTGGTGAATATGAAATGTCCGATTTTAGGATGCAAATATCATGAAGTCTTTTGATCAAGAGATACTATTATATGTTTGTTACATACCGTTTTATGTGCGACGCTGATCTTTCAGCTTAATTTTAAATAACATTTATTTTAATGTTCATCATCGTGATTGTTCTGTATGCTTCTTGTATGAGTGGAGAAGTAAACATATCGACGAATACCATTATGTGATGGTAAATGAAGGCACTATACATGTCGATGCTAAAGAAAACTCAATACTGGAGATGCCAGTGGTATAAATAACGAACATAAACGACCAAAAGATCCAATTCTACCATAATACAATCAAGAAACTTGTAATTCGTTGACAGGATATCGTTGACAGGCTCATGTTGACCAATGAGTTTTATTTAGGAAAAAGTTACGTTTGTTTAACGATACTGTTTAAAAAAACGGACATTTGGTATGCAAGAACCTACTAAAGACAGTGTTGACTAACAGCTGGAAGCAAAAGTGAATAGTGTAAGAAAACACTTTTTCCTCTCAATGTAGTATTTACATTACCGTCCATAAGTATTTGACCACTTGGCGGAATCGAATCCAAAAGTTTATAACTTAACGTTATAACTTAAATTGCTTTGAAGTAGAATGAATATAAATGTATATGAAGTTCATAGAAGAATTATAACGCATTACATGTAAGAATTTTACCAGTAAATAGATGAAAGTTATTAAATACTTCATTCATCAATACACTACTGTGCAAAAGAAAGAAGCACCCGGCCATATTTAATAGAAAAGCGTAAAAAATCAAATAAGCACACAGTAAGTTTTGAAGAAGGATTCCGCTGTTTAATTGAATAGTTCTGAGGATATATATAGGAAAAATTGAACCTATTATCAATTTTTATTCTATTATTTTATCCTATTATCAGTTTTATTTTTTATTATCACTTTTTCCTATTATCGTTTTATTCACAGTAATTGACGTTGAATATTATCTATATTATTAATTATTACTTTTATATGAGGACGTCTTATTTTAAATATATTTTGTATATTTTCCATAAATTGAAGGTGGTCAAATAATACTTATGGACGGTAGTGTATGTGTATCAATGGATTTTCATACCGATATGTTTCCATTGGAGTCATCGATGCTGATAAGTAGTATTCTTAAGAAAGCAAACCTATTGTGTATTTATCGCTCAAATGTAAATAAAATCATACTCGTTTAATGTGTAAATTCGTTTAATATGCGCAGTGTATGTGACGACTAAGGTGCGGATTTGGCTATTGTGAGCGTTGTGGAATAACACTTAAAACAGGGTGAAAGCACCGAGTAATGGCCACGGTGAAGACAGGAATTGCATCGGTTTGCCGACACCTCGTTGCAACGCAACGTTGACGTGCGCTGAATTCGTACTTTAGAAAACGATAACATATTACCTGTCGGAAACAGCAATAGCCACGTGTATGTACAAAGATATTCTATATTTAAAAGCTGCTGAAATTAAAAAGTAGTATTAAGTCAGATGTGAGTATTCCTTTTGTTTCAACCGCCTCTTCAAATTCATAAGTAGACTGCGGATGTTCTCGCGACATTTTAAATATTCATTTTTTTCAGGGATTATTTCTTCTGCGGACCATTAAGTAAATGTCGTTTATTTTAGAGTGCCTTTACACGTTAAATGTTTTGTCAATGTGCAAATATCCGCCGCTACTTATCGGTAATAATATAATTTGGTAAGAAAAAAGATTTTTTAGGATATTTGCTTTGAAATATATGTTAGTTCAATCATGGAGGTAATATTCATTTTTTGTGCTGTGGATTGTAACAAAATGTTAAGGAACTGGCGGGAATTATTTCTGTAATTGACGAGTATACAACAAATTCAACAAATCTACTAACAAATTGTAACTTTTGTTTTTGCATCTAATCTAAAAACAAAAAGAAACGAAATTTGTATTTAATCCACTGTACAATCATGAATACTTGCAGGCTCTAAATTGTATTACATTTTAGTTTTAATATATTATTATCGTGTATAGAATATTTTGTGCATATAATCAAATGATCTTGCTTTCGATCGATGATTATATATTTAATGTTACTTCTCTTGTACTCTTCTTCTTTTTATACTTTCAATGAGACTTTCTAATATTTTTCATTAATGCAACTCTACATTTTTTTCATATACGCATCAAATAGAATGTACGGCTGTGATAATGTTTCTCACTGGAATTTTTGCTACGCGATACTGTACTTGTTTTCCTGACGTGAGTTTCATTCTTTCAATAAACTTATTGAAAATTTTATGACGCATCAGTATTAAATGTAAATATTGCTCTATACGTGCGAGAGTTCGTGGGTGTTGTATTAGTTAATAAATAAGCAAGCTTTGCATTTAACTAGATTTCATCTTGAAAATAATAATGCATACTTCAATAACTATATAATTGTCGAGAGACTGTTGCCTTAATTATATATATATTTAAGTTGTACATACGGGGTATTCATGGAATTGTTCTGCAGTTTACAATCGATTTATAAATTGCGCGCAGAGATCCTCCATTTTCAAAGAATACTCGATACTGTACAATTCGCAAAATACGATATTTAATAATAATTTATCATTAGAGAGAGAGTTATTCAGTAAAGAAATTTAATTCCGGATTGGTTAAGATTTTTATTACAGGATTTACAAATAAAATAACTGATAAACAAGCGTCAAATTTCGAACAATAGATGATATTAAAATGTTAATAATAATAATAAAATAAATATTTACTAAATTTTCTACTTTGCAAGATATCAGGATAATTATTATAATCTACACTATACATCGACTTAAAAATTTAGTTCTTCTGTTTACATACTTCTACATATATATTCAGATCGATTTGTAAATTACTCCAACTCAAATAATAGCTTTTATATTGTACGAACAACGCGATTGTTTAAAGTTCAAGGTACTGAGAAAGGATTTAGAACTGAATTACTGCAGCATGAAGTCATATATTACGTATTATTCGTTGGCCAGAAATGTGAAGCACATTTCAAGATCGTATACAGTTTCTTAAGTTAAAAACATAATATTGATTTTGATATTGTTTCAGCACTCGCATATAAAGGGCAAAAAATATATCTTTCTATCATGTATGTAAACAGCGTTATGCACGAAAGAACAATTATAATAGTAAACAACAGTTACAAATATATCATTTTTTAAATATTTACAATAAAATGTCAAATAAGAGAAAAACAATTCTTTATTGGAGATAACGTCTCGAGTGATGGATTGGAATATATGATATATTTTGGTCATTTTCATCATAAAAACAAGATTTTCTACTAATCATTCATTGATATACATATTATGTTGTTGATATACATAAAAAACGATAAATTATTATAATCGATGATTATCTTCTTAGCTGTCGTGTAAATCCTCTTGCGCCTTGCTGCGTTATCATTTTGATTTTTGCCGGAGACCGTTAGGAGTCTAGCTGTGTGACTAAAAAAATAAATAAATTCCATTCTCAACTGAAAGCCATTTGTCCATTAGTAGATTTCACCAATTCGCTTTACACATATTAACAAATTTATAGTTCCACTGTTACGTATACAACTCAGTGTTAGACCGTACCAGCATCAATTGTAGTGCAATTTCGCATTCTTCGTTTCCCTTTCATTTGTACTCTGAACCACTATCAGTTTACATTTGTACATTTCCTCTTTAACAGCACTAAATCTGTACAGGCCAACAGCCACTTCATTGTACTAATTCCTTAGAAATCTGTCTGCAACAAGAGCCACCTCTTAACGTGTTCCTTTCAACTCATTAATTTGCTTCAGCGTACAATTGATTCATTCACAGTTACATTTAGCATCCTTTTTGCACTTAATACTGTACAAAGAAAACTGATAATAATCGCAATAATAATAAGAACAACAAATGAGATAGATGAAGATCGCGCTATGAATTCGTATGAATCGCACAAAATACAAATATATTATCTATATATAAATTACATTTACAATATAAAGAAATATGTTTGCTTATTGTTTCGCAAAGTAAAATAAATAATCGCAATAAATATTGAACACACAAAGTAATAAATAATATCACAAATATCGTACAAAATCTTTCAATTTACAAAAAATTAATCACAACTGACTTATGATACAATTGTGCATCCGACACTGACCCTATGATTTAAATGATGTCTCTTAAAGATATGAATTAGTGTCGCGCGGACGCAGATAGATTTAGTGTTTACAACAAGGTAGAGGGCGAATTCACATAATATCCGTCCCCGGAACAATTATTCAAGTTTAAACATTTCCCAGTGTTTACGAGCTGAGAATGCACGCAGTGCGCATCTCGCCTTCTTTACCATTAAGATTAATTACTATAATTATCATTGAATTGGGAAGCAAAAATAGTTCACCACCACTGCGAACCGAAATGGAATCTTAGCCACCATAATGAAATATTCGACTCCATAATTATATCATTTTTTTGCATGCATTAACGATACTACTTAGATACAAGCCTGAATGTAGGTACGTAGACTATATTAGATGCCACAATATATCAGTTTCTCGTACTAGATCCCTTATCTCTTAGATTCCATCATATTTGACCGAAAAACAGATTAGATCTACCCTGCTTTGTATAGCGTACCTCCATCTTTGTTCTTTTCGAACGATAATAAATAATTTTCATAAAATTTTCGTTTCTCCAAACAATAACTAATTTTGCTAACGCTAGTGCTAACTCTTTCACATAATCAAAAGAATTTGTTTCTTGATCGTCACTCGAAATAACTGCACAAAAGAAACAATATGTATAGTCTGTTCCACAATATTATCAAACGATTCTGTGTAAACCCATCGACGCCATTGTGTACCAAATAATAGAACCAATACGATATATTCAAAGTCTTGCGTAGCAAACGAATCTACGCTCGTTGTTCCGAAGAGAGGCTGGCAACCATTCGCAGAAAGATTACTCTTACAAGGAGAACAAGAAGACATTGGTACAAGGAGAACAAATCTAATCTACGTGCCTCCGATACTGGCACTGTAGCATGTAAATCCACTTATCAGAATTGCGAACGAGAAGACGCGCCAGTTTGCCAATCAAAAGTTGGTCGACCATTGAACATCCGGTACCGGGGCGGAGCAGACTCTCAAACATAAGCTGGCGAAAGGTTCAAAGTAAGTCGCGAAATGACATTGTTGCGTAATGTAGCCCTTGTTGTTCTCGAACTCTTAATTATCTGTATCACCATTATGCGACAGTCGTGACAAACGACCATGGAAACGCCTCGCAGTCGTTCCGCAACCAATCGTTGTTCTGAACTTTGACTGCTGAAGCCAGAGAACGCTTTTGGTGATGGCACGTTCGCCGGACTGCCGCTGCTTTTGCAACTTCTGCGAACAACGAATTACAAATTAATACTTTAGCCGTTCAAAGTTGGCTGAACCTGCAGAACAGTTCCATTTTTTCTTTAATAATAATCCTAGTAAATCGGAAATAATATATCGATGTCCTTAGGCTCTTTTAATCCCTTTACTGTTTAAAAATTCGATGAAATTTTCAGTATGCATGTAAGTTACCGAAACCTACAAAACGAATTTTTTCAAATTATCGTTACAGGCTTAGGTAAAAAACATCATTTTCTTAATTTTGTTTCATTCTCTAGCAAACTAGTCGGTTTAATATCTTAAAAAAATTCAAGTCCAATGGACCACTTTTAAAAAAGTTACAGTCCCCGACTGTATATTAACTATCGATGCAAGCGCAACTACCTCTTATCCAAATGGTCCGTATCTTTGCGCGCGTGAGAAGGTGGCGTCGAGGTTGGCGTGAGTATCAAAACAGGTGTCGTAGTCGGCGTGGATGAAGGTGTCACGCTTTTCAGTGATGATTCTTTGCGTCTAGAGGCTGGTGATGCCGGCGCAGATCCAGCTGCTCCGTTGCCCCTGAGCCAAGAACTCTTACTGGTGTCCGGTTCCGATGATGACGGAGAAAGAAGTAGTCCAGGCGATAGTAACACCACGGGGACATGTGCAAAATGTTCCGTAGGGATGCGCATCTAGGATACAAAGATACAACGATTAATCTAGATCTAGATGAAATCTGTATTGTTCTTATTCTGTGTACAGATAGAGAACTCACTTTGGAGTAACACTTCACGCACACGGTCCTTTCACACAAACGGCAACGCTGTCCCCAAGGACCCAACAGTCCAAATCTAGTCTTTAGGCAAAGGAAACACACTCGCCGTTTTTCTACATCTTCCTTCACGCGTCCTTCTACCGGCAGAGATTCTAATTCGGCTTTGGTAAGTACACTACGAATATGCACGATTTCTTCGAGGGTTAAAGAAAGCCTTTCATCCAGGAACATATCGCCTAACGTAGGTTTCTAAAGAAACAAAAATGTTTCATTTATTTTTATTCATAAAAATAGAATGCTTCGAGACGGACGTCAATGCAATACACTAGCAAATACAGTCTTCTCCCATTCGTCTCTACGGATACTCTTATTTTTTTATCCCCCCTACTAGGTAGTTCTCCCTTGTGATGGTCGGTCGCGTTACAATGTAACACGATCCGAGATCGGCTATCGGTGAGGCAATACTAATGCAACGATGAAACTTTATTACTTTCAGGGTCGGATTAAGCCCAGTAGCAGGAGTAGCAAATGCTACGGGCCCCGCGCTTCTGGGGGCCCCGCGCTTGCAGCAGAAAATGTTTACCTTGTAAAATTGTGTAATAGCCCCGGCTACCGTTTACAGAAGTTTTTGCTAAAATAAAAAGGTCATTCATTTCTTCTTGTTTTTATGATATTGTCATGCAAAACCTACGGCCTCCTGGTTACATTTGCTACGGGCCCCGCGCTGGCTTAATCCGGCCCTGATTACTTTTAGTTATTTAGTTACGAAATCTTTATCAACGGGTTAGTGATATTTTTCTGATTAAAACGAGAGCAAACACGATAGAATTGCGATTACACTTATTTGTTTAATAAGCGATGGAAGTGTCGAACGTAAAGAAGGTCAGCATGTGGAAAGAACGAGACGCGTAGAGTCGTAGCAGCTGGAATACATCAAAGGCCTACGTATCGATTGCAATGGTAAAATGCGAATGCAAAACTTTTTTATTTTCTATTCTTTATTTCCAGAGCTGTTACTAACATATTTGTGAGATTTTCCTGGCCAAAAAAAGACCAAACTCGACAGAGTTTCAAACATATCTACCTATATCATAGCGAGTTACGATCACACTTTAAATAAGTAAATATGGTCCAAATTATGCCGTATTTAGACTCATTTCAATTAGAAAAATCTCACAAATACGTTGGTAAAAGTTCTGTGAAAAGAGAATGAAAAATAGAAAACTTTCCTGTTTGCATTGACATTGTAATCGACACGCAGCTTTTTTAACTGTGCCGGCTGCCTCGACCCTCAATCCCTCTTTGTCGTTTGACACGCGGTGTCCTTCTCTAGGTTCGGCAAACGTCAAAGAACGTCTCTATGCTTCCTGAGACTCCATACCCCCGAGGTTGTCACACTATACGGGGGAAGACTGTAATTTGTGATATTTTTTGGTTCAAATGGCAAAATTGTGTTTTTTTTATAAGGAATACATACTATTTTGGTCCCTCGGATTCTCACCTGTCCTTTATCTTCTTGCCACTCTTCATTATGATCTTCCGAGTCTTTTGTTGCACCTTCGGCAATCGTTTGTGAGCGACGGGGCTGTCTTGCTCGCGGTTGGGGACTTAAACTTGGACTTGGATTCAGGCTGATGTTAGGACTCGGTCCCTGACTCAATGTCGCCTCTGTTACGCCTATGTGCTGACGACTCTGGGGTCTTGAATGAGGAAGAGATGTGGTACCAGTCAATGCTGTAATCGCTATACTGCGTCTGGCTGCATGTTTACGGGCCGATGCTCTTCTAGATGGGCATTGGGTTGCCAGATCATAGGCTACAAAACACAATCAGTTACGTATTACCGGTACATAAGATAAATCTGTTATTATTAGACTGCGGATTTCATGCATTTGTGGGAAAAATGTTCAAATACAAAATACATGTTCATTTCACTTCGGTTTCTTACAATTGACTTGGACAATTTTTATCTCCACAAAGATGCGCAGTCTAGTTGTTAGTTGCAAGTGGTAATTACATTCCAGCTGTGCATCGCAAAACCGGTGATACTCGTTTCTTGTCAGGCGAAGTCCGCCGGTTTTTCGCCAAGGATTCGCTGAATCCGCTTCATCGTCGTCTCTGTGATCTTTGTGCCTATTACGAGCACTGCCTCTGTCCCCAAAGGTGTTGTAGTCCTCTTTAAGTTGCCAGTAATTCGTTGCTTCATCCTCTTCCTCGAATCTTGTAACTGCAAATTCTTCATTGTAGTCCTCGTCGTCGTCTTCGTCTTCTGCATCGAGCTGTTCATCAAGAACATCTAAATTTAGAAGCTTGTGCAATAATGCTTACCAGTCTTTTAGAATAATTATAATAATTTCACAATTATTAGAACTTTTAGTCCTTACGTTCGAAACGTCGGTGCCTGCAAATCCTAAAGATTGGTACTTTAGAAGTAAATGCAATTCAAGATGGGAGCAGTATCTACCTTTAAGTCAAAATCCACGGGTATTACTTTTCGTCTGCTTGTTGTAGAATTTGAACCATCAAGATCCCTCCTAGGAGGTTTTGGTATTGCAGGTGATTCGCTTCCTTTGATGTCAGCACTACTTTGGGTTTGATCTAAAAATTTCGTTCACGCTAATAGGTTTCAACCATGTCGATCACTATTGCAGAGAGCACGGAAGTATGTATGCCGATGATCAATGAACATGACATGTGATCTGTTCCTTGAGAATCTCTTGGAAACAAAGCTTTCCAGAACGCAAGACAAATAAGACAGTGGTACCTCGGTAAATCTCAAATACATACATTGCTGCTTCCTGAGCATGCATTGGGTTAAATAGAATTATTACAGTTACATAAATGCTCTTGCATCGAAAGAAGTCTCCATTGTTTGAGGTGCCAGTTGTATACTTCAATTGTGATCATCACATATGTTTTAACGCCAAGCTTCCCACAACCAATATATCCCAAGCAGTGTTCTGTCTTTCATAGGCAAATTAGATATACACGAAAACCCTCGGAAAAAAGTTCACAATAAATTGCAACATAAAAAATATACACGGAGATCCACAAACTAGTCATCGCGAGATTCGTACTGCTTCCAATAATTTAACAGAAAAACATGTTTCAAGCAAAAATCAACGCTCGCACGGCCACCGGTAAAAATGTGATGCGGATGGCCATCGGTGGGTCTTCTAAGACCCAGACGTTTCTATACTAATGTCTACACAGAAATGGTTATTTAATACATTTATTTTGTAATTTATACTAGACCACAATATTCTTAAAAAGTTGACATTCAAAACTGGGTCTAGAAAGACTCACCGACGGCCGCGCGAGTGTCAAATAAAAAGTTTTCAGATGTAAACGACTCGTTAAAAGTTATTTCGTATATTTCATTGAAATGACGAATTCATCAGGTCTTTTAGAAAAAAAAAGACTAGATATTTCAAAATTCATTCACATTTGCAAATCAATTTTTAGTACCATTGAAGCATTTTTTGGATAAACTATTGAAAGCAACTGAAATATTGTGGACTGTTCCGCGTGTGCATATAGAGAATACAGAAAATTGATTTTAGTATGCAGAAGCAAAACGTTCGTTGTCAGCATGGTTTATCCCAGACGGTGATTAGACAGTATGCACCGATATTCTGTCATGGAATTTCATATTCATACATATCACCAGTCGCGTCGGGCGAAGAGAAGATGAATGGTATGATTACCTGGGACCGTAATGCGCCTTCTACGCGACTTACGATTCCTGTTTCCCGGTACCCTGATCTCAAGCTTGTTGACTCTCTGTCTCGGTTGCGGTACCGGTGGTACATTAGCTCGACTTCGGCTCGCGGTAGCCGGTACATTAGCCCCAGTTGCATTGACCGTCGTTGTTGTCGTTGAACTGGTCGAAGGGTCCTCTGTCTGCAGCCACTGAGCCGCCACATCCTGCGCTGGTTCCTGTTCCTGCTCCGGCTGCGACGGTGGAACTTCGCCCAAGACTATCATGCGGGACTCACCGCCTGCGATCATGAACTTCATGCTTTCCCAATCTTCTCCTTATCAACATTTATTCTATAGAACGGTTCACTGCAATGTTTTTACTTGTAACAGCCACGAGGTCTGACCGGAAGTTACGTTCGACGAATCCCTCGCGATCCTCTGGCTCAACTGGAAAATCTCGCGGCCTGCGAATCAACACCATTTTGTTTTTAAAGCCGCCAAGCATCCCGGCGGGGTGAGAGATAACGACAGTGGTCTCGCGTCGAGATGACATTCGATCCTCGTCGGAAATGTAAATGTTAATGGTTACCAGCATCCACCAGACAGTCCTCGTTCACCTGTTCGTCTTTCTCATCGTCCCGAGTCGCTGGTCCACCGTGGTGCTCGTAAATCCCCGGGTAGAGACTGTACATCAAGTGCACGTGCTCGTTAGTGTGCTTGTCTCCGTTTCAACGACACTTGGCTTACGCGTTGGACACCCGAACGGGATTTCGCGTTTACGAATCGGATCGTTTCCTACGCGAGAATCAAAAGCGAAAGGAACGTCTGCAGGACGAAACCCGAGGAAACACCGAGATAGAAAGAAAGAGAGAGAGAGAGAAAGAGAGAGAGAGAGAGAGAGAGAGACAGACAAATCAACCGCGATCTGACGGAGCGCGTTCTCTCGCAACGATGACGTTCTCGGTCGACGTCAACTCGCCCTTTCCGCGCTTTCGGTTATTGATCGCACCTCAGTCTGTAGCTCCGGATACCTAAGCCACCAGCCTATCCATACCCAATCATGATTCATTCAGACCGGCCCTCCCTCGACGAACAGGAGATCGAGAGATATTCGCGACGGGAAGTAACTATTATCAAACCGCGAAATTTATCTCTCGGTTTATCTCTCTTTATAACGGAATAGGTCGAATTGATGCCGTTTACACCGATTGTACACCGTTGATGAACTTCACATTAATCTCATTGTGGGATTGAATCGATTCAGGGGAGACGGGAGAATTCTGAGGAAAATAATAAATGAGATGCAAGCATTTGGGGGACGGGGGATTATTATTAGAAATAATATGAGAGACACAGATACCACTGTTCTGGTCGAGCTGCGAGGAATTGCCAGGCTGTACTCTCGAGATCACGGGCGAGAGATACGCGCAGACCTGTGCGGGCCTGCGCCCGCGCACCCCTCGCATCCTTGCGCATGGACACTTCTTAGTAAATATATTTTCGTTAAAAATACAGTCGCACGTGTGCGTCGCGTGGTTCTCTCTCTATGTACCTACGGGGCATAATATTTCCTGGGGATACGTGCGCTCACGTACACCGAACTCCATTACGATATTTCTTCCCCCTATGCAATGGAGAACCTCTTTCATAGACTTCCTCTTAGAAAATTGAATTTTTCGTTTCATCAGGGTGTAGTTTAATTGATACTAGGATACAAGTTTTAGCTATTATTTTTAGCAATAGAAGCAGGAACTTTTCTCGAAATAAATAGTTTTATATTGAAAACCAGTGCCGCAGCTTGCTCAGGGAGATTTATTAAGGTACCAAATAGTCCAGCGGCGACTATATTTCACCGAACATTTAACGTATCCTCGATACATAGATATGAACTTCACACATCAGCTTTTATTGATTTATTAAACTGTTTATAAAGCAACACAACGCGTAACATGCATAAATGATTGCTGTGTAAGTAAACAGGCAATTTAACTTACCACTTTTTTGGGACGGCCGTTCGTTCTTAGGAATGTATCTGTTCCGGGACGGTCTCAGGTTCGGTGGCTTTTTTATGCTCTCCATAAGTAATTCTCGCAGGGTCCATTCCTTTCGTCGCGGTGGTAGTTGTCTCTCAGAGGCCTGAACAGCAGTCAACGACAAACCATGAAAAAGTCTCCCCGATTATTTAGGCGAATCGTACAAGGAATGATCCGGAACACGGAAATTCGAAAATAAGATCGCGTTTCTCGCCCAGCAATTGTGTACGCGGTGATAGCCTAAAGATGTATTCACTTGAAAAATATCAAGAGTCGACTTCATTCCTTGTGATCATTCCTTGTTAGATTCTTGTCGAACTGGAAGGCCTGTTACCTTTTTCAGTGGAGGTTTACTCCTAATAAATTCCAGGATAATTGCGTGAGCGTCTTTTCGCAAATGTGGCGAGGGCGAGGGTGTTTTCCTTAGGCGGTATCTCCTTTTTCTAATATCGTCCATCAAGACTTCATATGGCGTTAACTCAAACTCTTCTCCTTTACCGTGGCCACGGGGTGCGCTTTTTGCACCCAGGTTGGCTTCCACCTTCTTCAGTTTCACTCCTTTTCGCAACTCTTGTATAACTTGTACCCAAAACCGTGCCTATATTGAAATATCTTTTTTAAATCCTCGCGACAAGCTTCAACGTGTTAAAAAGATGAAAGATCTACCGTCGGTTGCATACAAATTACAACACGACAAAATAGCAGTGAAAGCGAATATTGAAACAGTAGTTTTAAAATGTTTCTTTTATAATCATTATTAGAGTATAGATAAATTTATTTATTGTATCTTGATATTCGTTGGTGTAGCAATTTGTGTGCATAGAGCAAGCTCAATTACACACAGTGTTTGAAGGAAACACAAGTGGACACATGCATTTATAGGTGGTTAGACAATTATTCTCCAAAAAGTCGATTCTACCAAAACTGTGCAGATAATTCTATGGAATCATGCTACATGCTCATCTTAACACATTTAAACTCTACTTTTTTCTCCCATGCGCAAACAGTTATCAACGATGACATACTTGTATAGCCCTCCAAATCCTAATGTCAGTCTATAACGGTAGAGAGTGAAGTCAATAAATCTCAAATATCTTATCTCTGCAAAATGACAAATGACTTTATGGGATAAGGTAATGTTAATGGCCCCATTTACGCACCGATTACTCCACGGACTAACGTAGAATTCGCAATAATTTGTACATTAATGGAACGTTCGTATTTCATTAAAAAATTCATCCAATGAAACAAGAAAATTTCTATATACATCTTGTGTACAAGCTTTTCAATTATTTTCCCACTGAACTGCTAACCAGTTGAATTTATTTCAACAATATTTCGTAGAACTGTGTGAAATGTTTTAAGACGGAAAGTTTCATGAATCGTGTAAAGCAGTGATGAGCAAGCCACGGCCCGCGGGCCGCATTTGGCCCGGTAGCATACTGCCTGCGGCCCGCTGGGATCCGGCGCGGCGCACAGTGGGCAATTCGTACGAAATTTGTTTCAAAATCAAAGAACTTTCGATAGAAATAAGATAGAGCGATGAAATTTTTTTTAAATTGAAGCTGAAACTTTCTGGAATATGGGAAAAATAGGAAGATTATGGTACGAACGTTTTTTAAGAGAAAATTCGTTAAACTTGTAGAATTTCAAGAAAATATGGTTTCTCCGTTACTACGCGCGGAAAAAATTTTTTTTTAACATGCTATATATCATTTTCCGTAGATTTTTTCACTTTATTATTATTATTTTTATTGTGTTTTATATATTCGAATACGATGTATGTACCTTCAAATTAGTGTGTCGTAAAATCATTTCAACGAAAAAATGATTTCATTAATTTCTTGTCACAAAAATCGATTTGTTGAAAAAACCAAAAATCGTAGACGAATTTTGAAACCAGATTTGAAATCAGCGTGAAAAAATCTACGAAAAATGATGTATTAAAAATATTTTTTCCACGGGTTGGACTGAAGAAACCCAATTTTCTTGAAATTGTACAAGTTTAACGAATTTTATCAAGGTTAAAAAACGTTCGTACCATAATCTCCCTATTTTTCCCATATTCTACAAAGTTTCAGCTTCAATTTAAAAAAAATCTCATCGCTCTATCTTATTTCTATCGAAAGTTCTTTGATTTTGAAACAAATTTTGTCCGAATTGCCCACTGTGCGGCGGCCTTCGTCCACGATTTTCAATTGTTACTTTCCTATTTTTTATAGTATTCTACAGTCTTTGTTTAACTGCGTCAGAAAACAGATTCTTCGTGTAACGATCGGGTATCTTCGTATTTTGCCATGAGCTCGCCTTTTGAAAATGAACATCGGCAGTTTATCGATAGTTGGACATTTGTTTTCTGGTATAAATGAAATTGTTTGTTTAATATCCAGTGAAAAAATATCTGTGTTGAAAAAATACAATATTAAGGGTCATTATGACAGTAAACGTTCTTCAAAATTTAATAATTTGCGAGGGCAGTTACGTAAGGACATGGCGGATCAATTACAATCGAATTTCAATTTAAACCTACCAAATTTATATGAAAGTACTGCATCCGCCGCAGAGACGGCAGTTCAATAATTAATAATAATAATAAAAAATAGTAGATCAAATAAAACAAATGCTTTATTGTAAGTCTATGTACGAAATAAGAAATACTTCCCACAAACTAATAAATTCGTTGAAGAGGCACTAGGAGACCGTAGCGTAAACACAGACTGAAATTGGAGCTGGCGACGCAACAAAGTATTTAATATTGCGTTCGTTGCGTAGTCTTATGTTTGCATTTTTGGCCCACTGCAGTCCGCGGGTTGCTCATCGCTGGTGTAAAGAAATGATTTCAACACGCGACAGATAAAGTCTTACCCAATCAATGAAATCTAAAGTATCGAGATTCTGGACAGACATCGAGTTTATCCTATTGCCATCGTTGTTGCCGATTTCCCTTTGATTTGATTTAAGTTGTTCGGACACTCCTATATCCAATAGCTGCGATAGTTCCAAAGCCTCCGCTACAAATGTCCGTATTACAGCTTTGTAATGAGCTTTAGCAGACTCAACGTTAGTTTGCATGTGCCTGGTACATAACTATAAATTAATACAAATTAATACACGCCGATATGTCAATGTAAACATATTAAAAGCTCGCGATCAACAACTTACTTCCATCACATCTTTCAACGAAATTATAGACGGCCGTTGTTCGTACATATCATGACTCTTTTGTAATAAAAATTCGTCTGCATCGGCATCGCTGGAGTCCCGCTCGATACCTTCGTCATCCGTTTCCTGCGGACGCTCTTCTGTTTCTCCTTCACATTCTGCATACAACAGAAACAGTGATAAAATAATGCTCAGCAATTTTTAAAGATATTGTAACTATTGGACTGGCAAGAAAGTAATTTCGGTATTTCAAGGTGAAATAAAACCGAGTTTCTTTATTCAAGCGATGAATTTTAATCAATAAAATATTTTCTTGTTTGTTCTTTTTGGCAAAAGATCATCAAACAGAAGGGAAAATATTTTATTCATTAAAGTTCATTGCTTGAATTAAAAAGTTGGGCTCTATTTCACCTTAAAATACCGACATTACTTTCTTGCCAACCCAATAGACTGGGAGTCGTCGCTCGATTGCTAACGATTTATCTCTAGTAAATTTTACCTTCATTTAAACTGGTCATTAACGTAATGAGTTCCTCTAGATCCGGCGATAACAATCTTTCTTCTTGTTCGTCTAGGCCAAAATCAAGAGCTTTAAATATCATCATACCTAGTGATAACATCGCCTGCAATATAAGAACAATTTGCTTTATCCGAGAACAAAGTCTTCTTATCGCAAGAATTTTATAGCAGTTGCTTACTTTCTGCTGGGAGACCGGAGGTTGCTTAGAGTCTGTAACAAATGCAACAAACATTTATGAAAGAAATCAAAGACGAATATTAAAACCCCTAACAATCTGGTTTCCTCAAATAACCGAGATCGATCTATAGATCGATGAAACGATCGGCAATTATCGACACATGTAGGTAAATTATCCACCAAACTATGACCGCGCTATAAAAAATTGTAAACAAGTCGTAGTGGAATAGCGACCCCCATTCCAGCATCGAATACCAAGATCACGCCCCATCTGCAATTCCAAATTCCGATACGAGCGAATACACATCGAAAGGACACGATTGAAGCTCGTCAATAAATAGTTAGTGTACAAGGTGGAGGCAGAACCGTATGCGATTAATTCACGTTTGATCGGTGCCGGCTGTTGTAAAGATTGCTAAATCTTTTAAGAATCCGCTTTTCTCGTAAGAATTGATGCGCTTGTTTACATCCTGGGCAAAGTTCAATAATTTCAAATTATTTTTGGATTTAATTGAGATATTTTTCTACCAGCGTTGGCTGTATTAATAGTCCTCTTATCGAGAATTTCGTCACACGAACAATTAACTTCTATCAGTAATTAAGCGTTCAAGATTCAAGGAACGCGTGTCTCGAGCGGTTACGTCATTTCTGCTTCAGAAACTATGTCATTCATTATTCAAAAATGTAATTTTTATATTTAAATTACATAGTGTAGTAAATTCTCTCATACATGGAACATTTAGTTTGTGATATATTCGGGATAATTAGATATCGTGATACAGTATTTTATCCATAAATGTCCCAAAAGTCTGGCCTGTAAATGTCCCATATCTATCCCCACTACTACGGGGTATAGCCCCTTCTCGAAACTCGAGAGGCCTCGGTCGCCGAGAAGTATGATATCATGCGGCTCGAGTATATCGGTGAGATCACACTAATCCGAATTTTTAACTTCTTTATTTTTCATTATTTTTTTATGGGACTTCGAAAAACGTATTCGTGGCATTTTTCTAATGCAAAATCATACCAAATATGATATAATTCCGATGATATTTACTTGTAATCCGCACTTGTAATAGGCGATTAAAGTAAATATCATTTACAAGTAAATATCATCGGAATTATATCATATTTATATGATTTTGCATTAGAAAAATGCCACGAGTACGTTTCTCGAAGTCCAATAAAAAATAATGAAAAATAGAGAAGTTAGAAATTCAGATTAGTTATGTTTACACTTCTCGGCGACCGAGCTTCTCGAGCTCGGCTGTCCTTATCCACGTTCGGCAAAAGTCAAAGAATACTATCCCTGGCGCATAAATGTCCCTCGGCAGACCCATGCTGAGGACTTGTATCGATAAAACACTGTATATATATTAAAATATCAAATATCATCAATATATGAGACGTTTAGTATCAAAACCATCTCAATTCATTTTTATAAATTTTACAGGAGAGACAAAAAACATTTCACGCTCTGCCCATTTAATTTTTCCAAAAGAATTTATTTTCATTTGGACAACCTTCTTTTTGGTGTACGATTCCAAATCTTTTTTCTTTCTTAAATTAGCAGTACATACTGTCTAATTATTTATAGATAAGAATAATTCAGATTGAGCTGGTTTTGAAAAAATGGAGGTATTTTTTCATCCTTCCTTTCAAATTTCAATTGGATTTCGTATCTCAATTTTATGCCACGTATTAGCCTGTAAAATCAAAAGTGTGAGTTGATTAATCAATTTATCATAATAATAATAATTATTATTATTAACCGGTGTCAAAAACCGGTTTTATTTCAAAAATAGGTTAAGACTTTTTTTTTTATGTTTTCTTTTTGTTTTTATCAGTTATACTGTAAAAACTGTATACATTTGTATAAAAGGACCTCGGTCCGTATATAATAATAATAATAATAATAATATAAAAACATAGATATGAAAATGATTTTTT
>CM052261.1:322156-396204 GCA_028455795.1 Lasioglossum marginatum | reverse complement strand
GTACAGCAATTTTTAGTGGTGCCTCAGAGGGGACAACCGAGTGCAAAAGGTTGAAACCTTAACTTTTTTACATAAATGATTATATCGATGAAAAATTAGCAATCACAGTAAAACAATGGGGCAACTACATGACGTACGCGATTATATACTACAAACATGCAATATCATGCACGTGATATATCTCAAGTGGTACATTCTAAGAGAGAGTGTATTATATTCGAGATTTTTCACAGGTGCGTAATGTCGTCGTTTATTATCTGTTTTCCATCAACTATGAAACAAAACACACCGATAAGAGGACACGGAACATTACCGAGATAAGAATGAAGTACGCTCACCGATTAGATCGCCGAGCCATACGTCTCCATCCTTGTGAAGGACGATCTGCGATAGATCCAAAATTTCATAGAAGTTCTTATCTGGCAGATTTGACAAGCTTCTAGCTGTTTGATAACATAACGCCCATGCCCGTTCTTGACTGACCGGCCCATTGAAGGATAACAAAATGTCCTTCAGGTTTAGACGGCCATTGGCATCGAGCTTGCACGTCAACCTCTTCGTTGCTTCTTCTTCATCCTTGGTCTTTGCCGGTTTCTTGCCATCCCCGCGCGACACCGTGCTTCCCACGTGCGTAGTCATTATTCTGATGGTGCCACGAACACGTTTTAATTAGCGATTATTATTGAAGTCGTTAACCGAGAATTCGAATGCTACTTAGTACGATCGCCGAACGGATCTGGCTTATGAGTTACTAAAATATTTGGCATTCTGTATCCCCTTTTATCAACCCGACCACATCAAAGTTTACATTAAACCGATGATGACGTAAAGTACTGACGCGGGAACGATAAGATTAATTCATGAAATCACTGGTGCAGACGAAAACTTTTTTCATTTCTGAGAAGCGGCTATTTAATCTATATATTTTCCCTCCGCGGTCACGTATAGGACAAGGGTCGCTCTAGGCGACAGCGTAGGACGAGCGTGTGTGCAAATACAAAGAGCGTAACGTGTCATTATCGGGCGGCTGCTGATAATCGAGCGACCCCCGCATGTACCAGAATTTGAAATATTCAATTGATACTCAGCATCTGTACAAAAAAAGAATGGAATCGAACAATTGATCATCGGCCTGGAAATAAAACCTTGCTCATTTGTTTTCCGTGCCAATGTTCGTATCGATCGATCTATCCGACTTATCGGCGATTGTTTCTTTCTAAATCCGTGCGACCCAAAACACACAATACTGCTATCAGTACAATGTACCATTTACAGCTCGTACAATTATGACTCTCGTGAGATGATGTTCTAGTTTGCAATTCATGTTTACCATACACCAATAAATTAAAAACTGAACATAGATTTGTGACTGTTCAAACTTACTTCTACTGGGTCGGCGAGAAAGTAATTTCGATATGAGATAGAGCCCAATTTTTTTATTCGAGCAATGAACTTTAATGAATAAAATATTTTCCCCTTTGTTCGATGATCTTTTGCCAGAAAGGACAAACAAGAACATATTTTATTGATTAAAATTCATCGCTCGAATAAAGGAATTCGGTTTTATTTCACCTTGAAATACCGAAATTACTTTCTTGCCAACCCAATAGTTATATCTGCTGCAATTAGAAATGCCAAAGAATACGGTAGTTAAAAAGAAACAGTGCTCAGTTTTATTCCACTGGTGACCATGTTTGTATTTTTCAAATAACAATTATACACACGATTAAATTAATCAAAGAGAAAACGCGCCTGGAACAATGAACGCAAGCTGACTGAAGTATCTTCCTTGGTCATCCGCACTTTTCAAAATTGTTTAAAAGCCGGATAAACATTTACTCCTGGATATCGAATGCATACAAATGACGAAACCGAGCACGAGATAGCTGTACGTAATCTATCGTAATCAACATACGCCCCATTCCCGGCAGAGGAAGTATTTCCGCGAAAAATCTGATTTCGCGATTTATTTATTTATTTCTTTATTTGCGAAATCATCAGATCAATCAGATTTTATATATATATATATATATATATCTATGAGAACAAACTTGATGCTAGGACAATTTCGAGATTCGTATTAACATTTTTAAATTTTAACTTATTCGCTAGCACACTTATTTCCACTTTTCAATATACACGCGTTATGCATTGTGCGAAATTGCAGTCTAATTTTTCGTTCGGGATTCGAACGATTTCTCCGTGAATTATGCTGTTACGAAGCTCACATATGCGTTGGTCCTTGCAACTTGCCGGTTCAAAGGATTCATTTTCAAAAGAACTGTTACTGCGCGAAAATGATCGATTACGTGTGTACATACGTATACATTAGTATCGTGCAAACGTAAAGTTGCAGTGGAAATACGTCACATCCATAAGAAACAGTGATAACAGATTTTTTTCAATCTATCGAGAGGCTGTTCGGCCGCGTACTACACGTAAACAATTTGATGACACCCATGAATTGGAAGTAGAGTTGCACGATTTTTTCAAACAATCGAGAAATTCCTGTGTTTTTACATTACTGAGATTGATCAACCACTTCCGCTGCCTACAATCCTCATTTTACACATAAAAACGATCAATAGGGGAAAAGTTGTGTGACACAGTTCAAGGTCGACTGTGTATTCGCACTTGTAATACACATTTCAAAATGATTCCTCGAGTTTGTGTTGTTACAGGAAAGTTACTGGAGACATATCCATGCATCCGACAAAAATAATTTACTTACCTGTCTGTATATATGTACATAGATACATCAATCTTGCTGATCGATCGGGAGACCGATTAATTGTTAATCGAAGGATGTCTAGGGGCGAAACGTTCTCGAGGATCATCATTTCAAAAAACGCTTTTATTAAAACTATACGATTCTAACCGGTTCACCATTGACGATCAAAATTTTTCGCAATGCAGCATCGGCTCGTGTCATTTTCTGATACGATCCGAACACGTTCGGTTGAATGTTAATCAACGCTATGCGGATTACGAGGAAGCAGGATTCGAATGCGTTATTATGATTTAATACATACTTTTTCGTATTTAGGCAGCTGACATGTACGTTTCGCAATGAAACACGCGTTGGAATTGTTCACCGTGCATCACTTCTTTTGTTCATCGTCCGCGGGACACTTTTCGCATCACTTTCCTGGCAAAGTGAAAAATCACTTGGTACACAGCTGATCTTTCACATCGAACTCGCCTCCCGCAGCGTCTAGCATGTATCATATTAATTTCTCCTTTGAGCACATTAACAATCAAGTTCATAGATAATCATAGATAAGTAACTTCTCTAGACAGAGAGCTGATCGTTGCCAGCGCCGCCACAGAGTGCTCTCACAATCCTGCAGGAATATATATCTGTACGAAACTCATATCGGAATCTTTGATATATATATTTGTGTCTCCAAATTGTTTCTAAAAATAATAATAATATACTTTATTTCAGCCTCACGGCAAAAAAATGGAGCTTGGTTTACATAAACCTAACTAGTACAATTCTATTTTAATCTATAATAATCAGACTGCGGATGTTTATGCATTTATGAAGAAATTGGTTGGGTGAAATATAAAACAGTAAATATCCAAAAAATTCAAGAATGTTGTAATGCTGCTTTTAATGTAACAAAATCGTTAAGGGATGAAATCAATTTTTATGTTATTCCTGCTTCCCACAATCAATGCAAAACATTTTTATTTTGCATAAAGATTTGCAGTTTATTCTATAATTTAATATAATATACTATATCATATCATATAACGTATAATCTATTCTTCTTAATTATTACCTCTTCTTTGTCTTCGATCTTTCTAATTCCCTATTCCTTCATTGCATTACCCCTCCTTCATGAACGACAGAATTTTTATAATTTCCGTAATCTTATGATCTGAGAGAAAATCGGAAATAAATAATTTTTATCAATCCAGTAATTCTAGCGTTGAAAAGTACATGTGTCTTCCTAAATTCTTTATAATTCTCACAATGAAATCTTTCATGTAATCCTTACACCTACACAAGTACCAATAATAATAATATATAATAGAACATTGACTAAATTTAGTCTTTTAATTATTATTAATTAGTTTTTAGATAAAGTTCACAGTTTTCTATACAACTTCTAACAAATCAAAAAGATAGTGAAATAACAGGTACGCTGGAATCAATAAAATTGAAATTTAAAGTTTAAATCGCGTACAACTTTTCCGCTTTTGATCGGTAACTAAGAATTGCTAAGAATACGACATGTTCGTGATGAGAGAAAATACCAATAGATGGCATTGTGCTAACTGCAAAATGAACCAAGAAGTAATCATAAGATTAAAGAACGATACGCATGTATATACCAAAATATATTTACAGTTTCATATTGCAGCCCTAAGGACGGATAATTTCGCAATAAGTGAAGTAACGTCATTCGTTTATAAAAGATCTAATATATCAGATAAAATATATACGTATTAGGCCCCTATCGGCGAACCTAATAGAATTGACCAATAAGAAAGCTTTTCGCAACTCATCGATGGCACGACAGGATCGAGTTTGTGAATCACACTTTGGGCTTAAAAGTCGAATTTCTGATGCAATATTCGTTAGCAAGACGTTATGTGTAAGTGCTATATAGGTGGTGCAGAATAGAAGATAGCCAGGATCCGTGCAATGAAGATACACAGTTACATCTAAAAAAGTGAACAAATTGATCAGTTTGTCGGAACCGTAAACTATTTAAAGAAATATACAAAATGACTGAAGAAGATTCGGTACGTACAAATGCTGAAATGTATGCCAGAAGTGGCATCATCTGTATCGTATCGGAAAAGCATGGGAGCGTGGTCAACTTGACATACTTTTCGATTTTTTGACAATACCTAGTAACCCATCGATGATAGAATAAAGCATTCACCGATATAAGAAGGATATACTCTAGCAAGATTACATTCCGATAAATATACTGCAGTTTTTTGCAACCCAACCTCAAAGCCATGTGGATAGTACTAAAGAGAATAAAAATGCATCTTTGACGTAGTACCCCTCAACTCCAACACACTATATATATTTTCACCCTCCGTTATCAAATTTTTGTTTCTTGCAGTCGCATTCAATACATCGTAATCTTTCGCGCATATTTTTTAGAAAAATATATTTCGGAGTGAATATATTAACCCCTTGCCTTACAATATTGTGTTAGATTCGCGATGAAGATTTTGAACAGAGTCTAATAAATATGTATGTTATTAATCTCCTTCAAACCGAGATGAAATTCTATTTTGGTTTTGTTAATGTACAGTTATTGGAGAACATGTTGGCATACAATAGATATAAATTTTCTCCTTTTTTAGGAAATTACAAACTACAAAGAAAGTTAAATATATATCGATATCTAAATATATCTTATACATTGTATACCTAATTATTCCATAGAGTACTATTAAAAATAATGAAATTTTATTTAATATCCAACATTGTATCAAACTAGTTTACCTGGTAAATAAAATTCTCGAGAATTGCATTATAAAACTTTCTAGGTGTTCGATCCTACTTTGAAGAAGAAGAAGAAGAAGAAGAAAACTAACTTTGATCTTAATGCTGCATATAACGAAGTTGATAATGCTGGAGATACAATGGAGACCACCGGCGATAAAGAAAATCAGGAGCCGGACCCTCCTGCACTCGCCGAAGATGATGACACGTTGGACTTAGAAAATTTTGGAAGAAAGAAGAAGAAGAAGAAAAAAGCATTTAATTTGGACGAATTGGATGCAGCTTTGCCAGATACAAAGAAAGAGGTATAACTTCTGAAACAGTATTCACTAATAATTGTCAAGAGAACTGGTTTTCATTAGTTATGTGTTATAATTCTGAAAGGATGTTGTTGAACAACAAACCGAAGAAGTTGCTGTGGACGACACATTTGATTTGGACATGGACTTCTCTAAAACTAAGAAGAAGAAAAAGAAAAAGAAAGATCTTGATGAGTTGGTAGCAGAAGAAGAGCGTAAAGAAATAGAAGATAAAGAGAATGGTAAATATTATATATTGAAATTATAACATAGCTGCGGGTAACTCATTATTTTATGTTACTCATTATTTGTTAACATGCTGCATTGAATCTGAGCGAAATGCAGAGTACGGTAAGAGATATATTTGCTGTTTTCTACATGCGTATTATCCAATAGTTCAAGATTTCTGTAGCATCTCTGCATTTTCATAAGTTTCATTCTAATTGAGATCATGTATTGTTCTTCTTTTTTTAATATTAAGTAACTAGAGGTGCGCGAGAACCCGAAAATTTCGAGATTCTCGAATACATCGGGATTGCCCGTCCCGATCCGACATTTTCGGGTTTTCGCACACCTCGACAAATAACAGAAAAAAGGTATCCGAAGTAATTGTACGTTCTTATTTTTTTCAAGTAAATTTTTCGATAATTGTATCTTTTTCTTATTAGTACACTAAATGAGTATTATTTCTTTTTCTCAGAGGAAACAAGTTTATGGTTTGGATCGGACAGAGATTACACATACGATGAACTGTTGGTAAGAGTATTCAACATAATGAGGGAAAAGAACCCTGACATGGTTGCTGGAAAGAAACAAAAATTTGTTATGCGTCCGCCGCAAGTAGTGCGTATAGGTACCAAGAAAACATCATTTGCTAATTTCACCGAAGTAAGTATCTCACCGATGTTTCACACATATGTTAATACCGAAAAATTGTTCTTTATGTGTTTTCTACCATAATTTTCCCCATTGCAGATATGTAAAACACTTCATAGGCTACCAAAACATTTGCTCGACTTTTTACTTGCTGAGTTAGGAACTAGTGGTTCTGTTGATGGAAATAGTCAACTTATTATTAAGGGTCGTTTCCAACAGAAACAAATAGAAAATGTTCTTAGGAGATACATTAAGGAATATGTTACCTGTCACACATGCCGCTCGCCCGACACCATTCTTCAGAAGGACACTCGACTATTTTTCTTACAGTGTGAAACCTGTGGCTCAAGATGTTCAGTAGCTAGCATAAAATCTGGCTTCCAGGTAAGTAGTATTCCATGCTGCGGATGTTCGAGCAATCATGTTTCTTCGAATCGCTTGAATAACGCATTATTATTCTTTTACAGGCCGTTACAGGAAAACGTGCTGCTATTCGAGCAAAAACTGCCTAAGAAAATTTTCATATGTCCCATCTATCAATTTTGTAGCATAATTTTCAAATTGTCAGAGATTTTTGTGTTAGAATACAGTTTTTACTATACCTATTGTAACGGCGTGCAATCTAAACATCTGTTTTTACTCGCATGAATTGGATATCGTCATTTCTAAGAGAAAGTGATTGTGAAATTTGCAACCTATGTTTTTTATCACCAATCTATACAGTCAAACACAAAAACTGCGTGAACATTATTTCATAACAAATTTCCTTTTATAATATTCCCCAACGAGATGTTTTTACAATTTGTAATCTCGAATCTCTACGATTTTCATATTTATCATGTTTTTTTATTTTCGAAATCTTAAATATACTGCCTCTGCTGTTAAAAACATTGGAACGATTAGATATTTGGCTAGATTTTAATTCTTTATGCATTTTCTTTTGCAACATATAAACGAATATACGTTAATTTGAACGAAAATAGATATTACCGACTGTTCCTACAGTCATGCATTGAATAGTAACGATATAATGATGCAATGATATGATATGCATCGTTTATCCATTTGTCTACCATTGTGACATAAAATTCTGTATAAAGAATCTTCGATTAAACGAAAAATGGTATAGATTACCAGTTGTTAACGATACATATAAGCAGGTAATAATACTTTGTTATATTATTTTGTGTATACAAAGGAAACAAATTGTACCATTAAATTCGAATACATTATTATGTATGATAAAAAGTATTACACCCGTAACTAATTATGTTTTTGAAGAATTATCGTGATAAAATGTAATAATTTTTGCAAGCAATTAATAGTAACGTTTCTTAGCTAATTTATTCAACTGTATTTAGTAGGTAATAAATCTATCTTAAGAAGCTTTATTGCTACTCTTCTTTTTTATCCATTCAGTAAGAATGTTAAGTTACTTGTCGACATTGCTTGTATTAACTTTTTACTTGTTTATAACGAATTTTTCAATGTAATTATTCCGTTACTGATAAATGTGCAATTTTATGTTCTGTTGGCAGAATATATGGGATTAAAAATACTCCAAGTTATTAGGAAGTTCTGTTAGTCAATATTTCTTTATAGTTTCCAGTATTTAAATCTTCCATTCTGCTTTCAGCGATTGGAAATTTTTCATTAATCATCACAGCAGTATCCACAAGACTTTGAAATATACCATCTGGCATATTTGGTTTTGGGAAATCTTTGAAAGGTTTCCATACTCGAGATTGATCTTCTAACACTTTCAAATATACTGGTTGTGAAAATACTAATCCTTTCGGGATACCAAATGAACCTGTGATGAACAAAGTATTTGTATTTTGACTAGCATTTTTACATTCATTATACATTTACCATCAGAAATAATGCCCAACGATAAGATTTCATCACCCACCTCCGCGCTGTACCATAACTTTAAAAGATCGCAAATTGCTCTGCAATTTTGAGAATCTTCAGATCTACCTACTTGATATTGAGCGAGAGACTATGGAAACAAGTGTCGAAATTTGTATTTCTTCATAAACATATAAAAAAAAGTAAATTAGCTCTAGGTTTACGAGACGCATTCTAATATTTTTAATTCACGATTATTGAGATTGTAAAGATGCATCCATGAGAAATTATTCAATACATTTATTTCTCGTTATATCTATAAAGCAATGTAAAATAGTCACTTTTAGTGCTCCGTAAACCTAGTGTTGAAAATGTTTCATCTATACCTTGCGTATATAAATCTCTTTATAATGATCTGTTTTATTGTGGATCATATAAAAAAACCATCTCAACTGTGAACGTTGAACGCCAATCGGCAGTGCCGCATTATCACTTGCCTCCAAAGCTCTTCTATTAGGTAGATAATAGTCGTACTTTTGAATCATATGATGAACATCCACAAACTGATTAATTCCTAGAATTGAAGTCAGTGTCTCATAATAAATGTGTAGTGTAAAATAATGTAAGCATACAATTGAATTATATTGATATGTAAGCCAACCCAGGAAGCCCCAAACAGGAGGGCAACCAAAGTTCTTTAAAGTGAAACCTGTTGAATGTGCCAACACATATACCAATTCTAATCCATACTGAGATCCAACAGCCACAATATTTGTTTTTGGTATGTTTGTAACAAATTTGTGCATAACATTAGCAAAAAAACACGTGGGACCTGATGAACATAAAAGTATTTTCATGTGAGACGGTGCATGATTATTTATTAGCATAGACAATTCTTTTGCAGACTTGTAGTTGCGGTGCAACCAACTTTCTGTTTCCTCGAACTCCTCTCTTGAACAGATAAATCTTAAAGTTAGACGGCCCTTTATTGATAAAATTAAAATGTTAACTATTTCTATTTACCTTAACAAAGCATCAATAAAAATCAACACTTCACAATCATGTAAACCATCAGGTATATCATACACAACTTTGACTGCATCCAAACCGCCGGTGAGTCCTTTTGCATCTTCGAAAATCCTTTTAACTTTAAAATAGCACCCTGGCTCATCGTATAACTTTATAACTAGTCCATGGCTTAACCAGAACTCTTTTATCATTATCAATTGAGGAACTAAATTGTTACACATGGATCTTCCTGCTCCTATTATCATTATATTACGACGTTCCTGACATGTCTCTAAACATTTACATTTCTTACTTACTGCATCATAAATCTACAAGATATAAAATTGACTAGTCGTTTAGAATATTGGATTTACACACATTTAATTACATATGCAAAATCTTCTTGTAAAGCGTCAAGATCTTCCCTGTTTAAATGAGATGTAATATTATAATATTTATGTAACAATTCCCAAAATTGGTAAGCACCTCCAATGTATGTAGGGCTGGTACGGGTCATTCCAATTTCTTTCCATATCAAAGGAGATTTAGTGTGGTTCCAACCACAACACATACATCTTTGTTTTAACCAAGACTGGAAAATATGTTTTATAGTAGATATTAATACAGCAAAAAACAATTGTCACCTACTTTCCATTCTGTTGAATCTTTACAAATAACATTATAGTTGAAATTCGGCAGTAACGTGGATAAACTTTCCGCAATAAAACGAACATGACTAAAGGTACGATCTTGCAAAATACCTGCTATCACAATTACACATTTCTCTGTCGACATCTTTCTCGCATTTAACAAATGATCTGTGTTTACTGAAATTAGCAATTATAGGTACATCTATAGTAACAAAACAATGACTGACGTTACATATATAGGTAATTTATTGTTTGTAATGATACATTAGATAAGTATAAAAAATAGAATACTTTTCATTAGATTTATGCTACTATATTATATGCTGTATATTTTTAATTTACGTCTTATCTCAAATAAGATATTTAAAAGCAGTCTCAAGGTACTTCAGTTTCACGATATTAAATTAAAAGGTATCATCGTCTGATAGTTCCGGTAAATTAAGTGTCAAGTCGCTCTCCCATCCTTCACCATCGGATGTTGGAGACATACGTAACGTGGGTAATTCAAAGTCTAGCGATGCTGAATCTAGATAGAAAATTTCATATTTAATTTAGAACATTTCCATATAATAATTAAATTTTTCTATACCTGATTCAAATCCTTCATCCTCATATGGCAGCACTTCGTCTTTGTTTTTTATTAACAGTTCCTTGAATTCATTTTTCAATGTTTTTGTGTAAATATCATCTGAAAAATTAAAGATGTTTTAGGAAACGTGTTCAAGTTAAAATACTCGGCAACGTGTTGTTGCTAAAACTAAGCGAAAACACGAACATATCGGGTCGGGACAGGTCGAGAATTTTATTCGGAATCGGAACAGGTTCTCGAAAATTTTGGGAATTTTTGAATATATCGGGATTCCCGAAAATATCACAGATTTCTGAGCATATTCGGGATAAGTCCCCAGTAGATTAGGTTTCTCGAATCCGTCCCAACCATTGGGAACTCAACATTTTCAGATTCTCGCACACCTCTAGTTATTGCTAAGATCTTACCAAATTCAAACTGCATATCATAATAAGGTGCCAATTTCTCTGGTGTAGGATATGAATTCTTAACAATGTTCTTTGGTGGCAATGGTACCTTGAAGACAAATTCATCGGATGGTTTTTGTAATTGCACATTTTGGTTAAATGTTTTCTTTGGAGATAAATTATTTAGTTTGTCAAATTGAGTATTCTGTTTCTGTACATAAATCATATGTTATATTTATTTAGAAAATACCAATAGTACGAGTAATAATACCTTGAGGAACTCTTTGCGTGGTGATAGTGAATGACCATTGCTGTCCAATTGTGTTAAAGTTGGTTTTAGACATTCTTGTTGTATATTACATAAGTCTTCGTTCGAATGTGGTGTATTAGATACATTTAAATCAGAGTTAGACCTAAATGATAATCCCTTTGGCTTTAATTGATTAGAAGATTTCAAAAAAGGTCCACCAACTCCAAGAGATGTATTTGATCTTGATAGTGGCTTTGCAACTTGACCTATATTGATCCAAATAGTTGGTAAATTTTCATAAATGATATTTATGAAGATGATACCGTAAACAGCAGGGAAGTTATCACTAGACAGCGGATTTTATGCATTTATAACAAAAATGAGTAGGTGTAATTTAAAACAGTAAAAACATTACAAAAATTTACGAGAAAATAAATTTCTATTTCACTCCAGTTTGTTGCAATTCAGGTAGACAATTTTTATTTTGCATAAAGATCCGCTGTCTAAATAGTTATCAGTTTCGAAAGTACAAATTCATACCTTTGTTGAGATCGGATGTAGTACCAAACAAATTGAATATACCAGCCATTTTATTTAAACCTTTCACGGTATTGCGTTCTCACAATATGCAACAAATATTTTGTACGTAGTGTAGAAGAATTTGGCAATAATAAAGTCTTTTTTTTCGAAAAACAAGCCGCTTCGCTTTCGTTCATCACAAGTTTTCCGTTAATTTAAATTGCAACAACATTCGACCGTAACCAGAGAAAATTCATCGGCTACGTTCAGCTCATTCAGCTACATTGTTCGATAAAAGCAGGGAGAAAGTAAAAGTACTATTACGCTACCGAGTGAACTTAGATACGATACTAATATAATTCTCACAGTAGTGTCAATAGCAACTGGCGCGAAATTTGAAATATGGAAAGTAATACTCCAAAAACTGTATTGCTCACATTAGCATAATACCAGGAAATCTAAATTTAATTTTGAAGATAAAGAGAAAGTTCTCATGTGAATCATGACAAAATGTTAGTTCGCAAAAGTAAGCTTGAAATCTTCAGAAAGAACTTATTCGAATTGAAGTTCTAAACTCTAAACCAGTGATTACCGATAATATTGTAATTGTAATGAATGGAAAAGCTTATAAATGATTAAGGATTATTAAAAACATAAAAGATTAATATGTATTCATAATATAATTTATTAAAAGAGACAAAGAATTGTCAGTAGCAAATATTTCATTAGGATAAATTACATTGATATTATATATAGTATATATTTTACATATATAAGGACCTATTACGTTCTTAAGGCCTCTAAAATATATCGACAACCAAAAGCTACCAACTGCTCACAGTGGAATGCTTTGATTAATGAATTGATACAATTAATCGATCGTACATATATACAATTATTTACTATGCACGTATCGATGGAAGAATTCACATTTTTTATGAAAATATGCATAATAATTGCTGTATACGACGTGACAAAATGAAAAAAAGTGTTTTGTTCACTGTGCTATAGTCAATTGGAAATATCTGAACAAAATGCATTAAATGCAATCTTCTTTCATCGATACAATCAATATGTAATGCGGTTAAGTAAGAAGTGTATAAATGCTAAATTTTTACAAATAAATTTTTCGTATTGTGGCAAATGGAAAAAGTTGTTTAGCGAGACTCCGATTTCAGTTTTGTATCAACAGCATTTCGATGCCTACATGTTTACAGTATATGGTAAAACAGTCTGTTGATCTCGTTTGTGTACCAATTAGTTGTAGACAGCTTTTCATATTAACAATAACAGCAACATCTGTTCGATTTGCACATTTGCAACATCTCTTAAGCCATTCTAATACTCTGAATTATTTGGAATACAGCTGAAAAATAAACGTAAATCGATTTTTGTGCAAATAAAAAGCAAAGAAAGAAAAACGAATGATTATTGAAGTGTAACTTACCGGAACCACATACAACAAATAGGAAAAGTGCTAACAAACATGGTCCAACTGGAGATCCATCTTCCTGTGGTTTCTAGAAATTATCAAATAGAATTATAAGACATGCTGGTATTATTCAAATAAATGATGTTACTATAGATTTTCGAATAAAAATGATACCGAAGTATACCGAAAAGCATTAATAATCTAATAATAGTATTAACAATCTAATACCTTAAGATTATTACATATGTTTACACTACATATGGTACAAGTATTGTCCTATTAAACCATTCTTTTTACTATACAATGAACAAATAACTTGGAATATATTCTATTCCTTACTCCTATAATTGCAAACAGATTGCAGCGTAAAAAAATCGAGAAATACGATATAACAATACCGTCAGTAACGTCAGAGTATGCATGCATTACTTATTTCGGCTATCAAAGTTTATAACCTCAATATTGTAAATTGGCAATAGCTTGTTTTAATATGATTGAACCCTCGTTAATTATTTTCATTGATCAAGAACGTTTACTAGGTGAATTTTATTCAACAGCGACGAAAACAACTTACCGTTGATTTTGGAACGTTTCCCCGAAGCGTGATGTTTTTCGTAGCTCTTTCGTTAGCGATGCGCATTCTCTGTTTTGGTGCCATTTTTCTGGTATTGTCCTTGTCGAAAGGGTTCGGATAAAAACGAAAGAAAAGCAATTGCCAATTGAAATGATGTTGCTGTCACCGTGCTTCAATATGTAAAGCTTTCCGAACAGCGAACAGGTGTGTACGTGCGCCACACGCTCGGCTCTGAACTGCGTCGACGTGTGCGCTTTGACTTTACGACGGAGCAATGTTGGGTGCCACACTGGCACCGTTCAAATCAAAACAACGACTATATCTATATATCTATATATTATATTAAACAAGAAGAAATATATTACACTATTAGTTTTTATTAGAAAATATTTTACACTCAGCCGTTCGTATACTCTCTAAAGATATCTTCTGTAACACACAACAGATTTATCAAACAAGACGCCGATTAACGTTGTCCTTTCCAAACACGAGAGTACACATGTTACTTTACGTATTGTTTGGGTACTGTTATAGACAAACAATAATTACTAGACAGTGGATCTTTGTGCAAAATAAAAATTTTCTATTTGATTTGCAATCAACTGGAGTGACATAAAAATTTATTTTCTTTCTCAGTATGATTAATAGGTCGAAAATAATATAACAGTGGTTTTAAATTCTTCTAATGTTTTCACTGTTTCGAATTACACCTACTCATTTTTGTCATAAATGCATATATAAGAGCCGCTGTCTAATAATTACAAATGTAATTAATTGTGCAATCCAAAGAAGAAAATAATATGTAGAATTATATTACAGAATAGTACAGAGAACAAAGTAAGCAGAGTAGTAACTAAGTCATAGATAGTTTCCTAATCGATCGAAAGATCTAGACGCATTATATTAATTGTTCAAAAATGAATGAACGATCTGAAACCACAAATTCAAGATCTTTGTAGACAAAAGTTATGAATATTTCATTTAGGATCTAGATTCTAGATTAGATCATGTATCGCATTTGATCACTAGCTGAAATACCGACATTGCTAAAGGTTATCGGCGGTTTTCTTGCGCCCACTACGCTGCATTTTTTTAACTACAGTAAGGAGCATAACCGCAGTTTCCACAGACTTTAAATCAGAATAATCTTTTTATGAATGCACCAAACGACTTCAATTTTTCTGTAAGGCCAGAAGAATTAGTTTAGTAAATGACGTCTAATGAATAAGTTGAAAAAATGCATTTGGTCGGAATTGTGATAAACAATAGTAAAAATTGATTTTTACAACTTTTTTAGCTGGGCCAATAACAGAAATTTGAAAGATGTATTTCGTCTCGTATGAATTATATACGTTCTGAAAATTTCATTGAAATTGATTAATTGGTTTACGAATTATAAACGACCGAAGTGGTAAAAAGGCCGAAAATCATGCAAATTGCAATTTTTACCACTTTTGATCGTTTATAATTCGTAAACCAATTAATCAATTACTGAGAAATTGAAGTCGTTTGGTCCATTCATAAAGAAGTTATTCTAATTTAAAGTGTGTGGAAACAGTTATGCTCCTTACTGTATTTCAGACAGAATGATAAAAATTGGTCGGGTCGTAGAATTCATTAGATTAGATCCTTCGAAAACTTCTAAAAGTTCCTTTGAAACTGCTAGAATTTGACATGATAGTTTCTGGATTGTCGTTAGACCATATATACATATATACTTAGTAAAGAAGGAAATTAGTAAAAAATTAACTGAACATTTGAACGAAATTATTAATGGATTAGAGTGAAACACACTCAAATCGAACAAAGAAAAATGTTATAACACGAATAAAGAATGGAAACAGACGAATCACAAACAATTAACGTGAAGAGGGCGTTCCTTCAATCCATTTTATATCCAACTTATCCTCGATCATGTATCGAGTGAACACTCCGTAACTAGCACAGTAAGGAACCGTTCTATACATTTCATTAAGTCGAGAAATCGACTCAGAGAATGCGATTTTAGCGTCATTCTGGCTCTCGTACGTTTTTCCGGCATTTTTGGCGGAAGTCTCTTCTAACGCTCTCTCACCGAATAAGAGAGAATCAGTTATGATGACGAGAAGCGAAGCTATTTCACCGAACGAGATGTTTATGTACGGTCCGTCGTCGGGGAAACGAGTTTTCCGATTGATTGGTGTAATGATCGGTAAACATCTAATCAGAGTGAGCACTAGCTCACGGGATGAGTGCGCCCAGAAGTTGCAGGTCCTAAGATCACGGACCAGATCGATCAGAGTTTTGAGCGTGACAAAATCGTCAGTCGCCATAATTTCGGCTTCTATAGACCAATATTCGTAGAAACCCGGGGCGCTTGCGAAGGTTGCCTCGCGGAATCCTAGATTAGGAATGGATTTGGCAATTTGCACCTGCTTATCGGGAGTAGCGGAGTGAGCTAAAGCCGAACTACGACGGGGAGTCGATGCTCGCAATTGATCGCGTTCTTTGCACGTTGTCTGTAGCTCCATTGTCGTGCGCTTCAGCTGATCCTCGAGAGCGAGATTGGCCTTTTGCAAGTCGCGAATCTCTTTGGCGTATTGACCCGATCGATGTAGAAAGGCGGCCTGCAATTTGTCGACTTGTTGTTGGTGGTCGCGCTTCAGATGTTCCACTGCTTCATGTGCAGTCTCGGCTTCTCGCAATTGTTTGATCTCGCGATTCAACAGCGCTTGTTCTTCTTGTCGCGCTGCTATTACTGCATGTTCCTTCTCGCGATCCATTTGCGATCGCAGATGATTCAGTTCCGCTCGGATCATGTTGTTTACTTCTTCCTCCGTGTAAGTCATAGTTGCCCCAGGCACCTTTTCTTTTATCTTGGCTCTTTCCTGAATCTCTGGGATGAAGAGCTCTGCTCGATGACGGTGTCTTGCGTGAGCTGGTAGACCTCTGCAAGCCTTGCATAGAAAACTTCACTATTATATAATATTAAGTATATGTGGTCTAAGGTAAAGGTTCTTAAAGTGTGGTCCGCGGATCCCTGGGGATCCGCGAAACAATTTTGAGATTAACTTTACATCCCCCAAGACCATTTATTAAAATAACCAGCGATACATTTTTACCAATATTTATTATAACATAGTGCCTATATGAGATTATTGAGCCAGAAATTAAGTCTCAAGAACGATGTAAAATGCCAAGGGGTGGGATGGGGTCCGCAAAAAAAATGTTCTAGAGGGAGGCCTCGGACTACATAAGTTTAAGAACCCCTGGTGATCTAAGAGATTGTCTCTGAACTGAACGGACTCTCCTGTAAATTACTGAAAAGTCGGTTCAGCCCAAAGTTTCAGGACGACTGCCCAACTTTATTGATGCGGCTGTGTATTTATGTATTATTTGTTCGATCAATGGTGGACTTGTTCTACTTGTCTGACCAGCGCTCGCATATTCTATCGTAGCTGATCCATACTGTTGGTATATGAAAAATATATTAAGTTAACTATAGTACGTATGGTTATATTTAGTTTGTGACTATATGCGCGCGCGCGTTCAAGAATCAAAACCATTATATCAAACATCAAGCCTAAAACACAAATCGTTACGTTGTCTCAATAGTCGAATTTAAATAAACCTGCCATAATGATGTGGACAATATTTCCAAATAAATTGTTCAACTATATATAAATATCTATCTTCACACTTATAACTCCGTTAAATTCCATTATTTAGCTATTATGAATTGGAATAATTTCTATATTCCCGAATATTTAGAGCTCTCAATAAATTGACCATGTCGTTTCCTTGAAACTACCCAGTAAGCAATCTGTTCAAATTTTGGACAGAAAGCTGTGCCAGCATAATACCATACTTCTGCGTCCGAATCATGGACCTAAGGTCCATGGTTAGGTCCATGGTCCGAATAAGTATCGCTTTATGCTGGCACAGGGCACAGTGTGCCGGCAGCCGGCACAAGCTGAGGGCAGAATGAAAGCAGCTCGGTCCTTCGTTTAAGAGGGCAGCACGGTCGCACTAATGTGGCGAACGTCGGATATCTCTTCTAGATTATTTGAAATCTTTCTATATTTAACATGTTTGCACAAATTCTCATTATAAGATTACAAATTAATATATTAGCGAGTAAAGAATGGACATTCAGAGAAATTTTGTAATATGTTTTAGAGGAAAATTAACAAATTGTTGAAAGAAATACAGTAAATGGGTACCCGGGCACCCGATTGACTACACAAGGGATACGCATGATCGACATCCGCCATATTAGCTCTCTCGAAGGACCGAGCTGCCTTCATATCTGCTCTCAGCTTGTTCCGGCACACCGTTCCAGCATAAAGCGATACTTTTACCTCCGAATAAGTATCGCTTCATGCTGGCAGGGTGTGCTGTCCAAAATCGAGCAGATTCCGAACATGTCCAGTTTCGAGCGTCGTTCTGATAGCATAATGAATAATGCCAGCCATCTGCTCGCCTCGTACGATTACAGGCTATGCTCGATATCTGCTCAAGGCAGATCTGGCTGACCGGATATATATGGGGATCTGATTTTACAAAAGAAATTCGTTGATTGAAAACGATGAACAAACAAATGAATATTTACCTTAGACCATGTATACTTATATGTAGACCCGACTTCGGATAGTACGCAATGTTCCAAGATTACTTCACTTCAGTGTGCAGAGCAGTGCAGAGATATTGTGCAAGATTTCTTGCGCATGCGTCTCGATTTTGGCCCCGGTAAAGTAAAATTCTCGATAAAATGGGGTACTTTGATCACCCCGTAAAATTTAAAAAAATTATTATTATTTGATTGTGAAAAGTGAATGTATAATATGTGTATTTGTGTATATTTTGTAACTCGTAGGACACGTCCTGGAGTCTTTTTGTCCGGAACAGATTGTTTCGGTACATTCCCGCCAATATAACTGCCTCAGATTCAGGACTCTGCTACCTCATCATCGTAATATAGATACGTTACTGTTTTCGCCGCGCATGCGCGTGAAATCTTGCACAATATCTCTGCACTACTTACAATTGAGTGGCCTTCTTTGGCATACAAATCTTTTGCGCACAACGAGATGGCGCACAATTCTTTTGCACACAGCTCGATTGCGCACACGTTTCTTTTGCACACAGCATTATTGCGCACACGGTTCTTTTGCACACGGCAATATTGCACACACAACAAATGACGGATTGCGCACAGAAAGAATTCAAGTTGATGTTTACCATCGTGAGTTGTGCTGTGTGATTAGTTTATGGTTATACTTTCTGGTTATATTTTCTATGCATAATCTATCTGTAAAGCATCAGAATTTGTCAGTGATGTTAGTTTTATAAGGTGAATGTGTAAGATGTGCTTACAACGTGTGCCAAAGAGCCATCCCCCAGATATGTCGGGTCTATAAGTATACATGGTCTAAGGCTGAATAGCAAAGGGGAGGGCTGGCAGTCTTAATAGTATATACTTTCTGATAGTATCTCGTCGGTGATTGGGTGATTCTGTACATCGAATCTTGAGCAGTGTTCTGATTGAGGCCTCAATTTCTCGCGCATGTGCGGCCAAAACAGTAGCGTATCTACAATGACGCAGCAGAGCGGCCAGAGCCCTAGCGCCCCGAGGCAGTTATATTGGCGGGAGTGTACCGGTATTATTGGCGGGACGAGTGATAGTCATAGATAGTCATAGAAGAATAAGTTTGAATTATATTAAATTTCAATATTTCATATGTATAGATTAATAAATTTTTAAAAGTCTGCGGGGTGCTCAAGTTATCCGATTTCATCGAAAAGGTTACGTTACTGAGGCTGAAATTGCCGCGCATGCGCGAGAAATTGAGGCCTCAATCGGAACACTGATCTTGAGCGATTCGATTTATTGTTTTCCCGCGCAAAGTTGTTGTGCAGACCCAGTACAGGCACACGATCATTTGCAAGTCTGTTTACGTTGTTAGTGCGAATACTGTTAATACAATTTATAAACATCAATCGAAGTGAAAATGGACGCTATAGACAGAGATCAAAGGCTCGAAGAGATACAAAGAGAATATGTTGATTTTTTGGACGATATGGTAAGTAAAAATATTCAACAGGTAAATACGATTATTCGCTTTCTGATTATTCTTTAGGAGGATCAAGGTATCTATACTACTCTTGTTAAGAATATGATCGAAGAGAACAAACGCAGATTGTTTGTGAATGTTAATGATTTGAGAAGAAAGAATCCTACTCGTGCGACAAGGTGAGTCTATTTAGCAACATCAGATTTATAATTGTTTGGTTTACTAAACGTATACAATAATGTCTATAATGACTAACTTTACTTGTAGTTTGCTAAATAACTGTTTCGAAGAACATCTTGCTTTTCAAAATGCATTGAAGCAATTTGTTGGAAGCATAGATACCGAGTATGCAAAAGGGAATGTAGATTTTTTTATAGCTTTCGAAGGAAGCTTTGGAAACAAACACGTCACACCGAGAACTCTTACCTCTCGTTTTTTGAGTAACTTGGTGTGCGTGGAGGGTATTGTTACAAAATGCAAGTTGAATTCCATAAACTTTCATATTTAATGTCATATAGCACAACGTAATACTATCTAATGCATACATGTAAATGTTATTAGGTTCCTTAGTGCGGCCAAAGGTTGTTAGAAGCGTTCATTATTGCAGTACAACAAAGACAGTAATGGAAAGAGCTTACACCGATTTAACTTCATTCGACGCGTTTCCACAATCTGCTGTGTACCCAACTCAAGTAATATATTCTTAAAGCTTATACTGTTCAATCCCTTAACACTAAACCTACCGACCATCAAAAGTGGCTGATATGTATAGTATTATAAAAATAACAAGATTAAATTCATTTATATTTTGCGCGATTTTTACTATAATATATATTGGAGTCAAAAAATATATTCAATAAATTCCCATTAAAACACCTTTACAATTTCAATAATTGTCAAATAAAAAATCTAAAATGGGTCATTTGACCCCTCGTGGTAGGTTTAGTGTTAACGATTAGAGATCATTTACAAATTTCAAAAATGTCTAATGTCTATTTTATCTATAGGATGAAGACGGTAATCCCCTAGAAACCGAATTTGGCCTTTCTACATATAAAGATCATCAAACACTCACTATACAAGAAATGCCTGAAAAAGCACCAACTGGCCAGTTACCAAGAAGCATTGATGTTGTATGCGATAATGATTTGGTGGATCTCTGCAAACCAGGCGATAGAGTTCAGGTTGTAGGAAGCTTTAGATGTTTACCTGGTAAACAAGGAGGATATACAACAGGAACTTTTAGGTTTGTCACTCGGAGAAACTATAGATTACTATAAATTAGTATAAATTATAAGATTACTATAGATCTATTAGGACCGTATACATAGAGAATGTTTTACTTTATAGAACAATATTAATTGCGAACAATATCATGCAATTGAGCAAGGAAGCTAATTTGTCCATTTCTCACGATGATGTGGCTATGTGTAAAAAGCTAGCCAAGAACAATCCATGTAAGAACATTTTCGAGCTACTTGGCAAGTCACTGGCTCCTTCTATACATGGACATGATTACGTGAAGAAAGCAATATTATGTTTATTACTTGGCGGTGTGGAAAAACTATTACCTAATGGCACAAGATTGAGAGGGTAAGAACCTTCGCATAATACTGTATTTGCGTGTTCTCGCACACATCTGATTGTAACGTGTCGTAAACACTTGTTTTTCTACAGAGATATCAACGTTATGCTGATCGGTGATCCATCAGTTGCAAAATCACAGCTTCTGCGTTACGTTTTGTGCACTGCACCGCGAGCAATACCAACTACTGGCAGAGGATCATCTGGTGTAGGTCTAACAGCTGCTGTAACTGTAGACAACGAAACAGGCGAGCGTAGACTGGAAGCTGGTGCTATGGTTTTGGCGGATCGAGGAATTATTTGTATAGACGAGTTCGATAAAATGTCGGATATAGATAGAACAGCCATACACGAGGTGATGGAACAAGGAAAGGTAACGATCGCCAAAGCCGGGATACATGCCAGCTTGAATGCAAGATGTTCTGTGCTGGCAGCTGCGAATCCAGTTTACGGAAGAGTAAGTGATGCTTTGAAAGTACAGTCTGTTTCACAAGAGCGTACTCGCTGTATCTGTGTTATCTTCAAAGAAACTCTTCGAATGAAAAATAAACATTCAAGGGGTCCCCTAATACGCTTTCGAAGAGATTTGTTAGTATGTTCAAAACCTAACAGGTGTTAAAGAGTATTACTAGTATTTGACGAAAATGTTCATGTTCACAGTACGATCAGTATAAGACACCTATGGAGAACATTGGACTTCAAGATTCGCTGCTCTCGCGTTTCGACTTATTGTTCGTCATGCTAGACATAGTGGATTCCGAGCAAGATCAAATCATCAGTGATCATGTTGTGAGGATGCACAGATACAGAAATCCGACGGAACAAGATGGAGAAGCGTTGCCTTTGGGCAGCAAAATAGACATACTGACTACTAAAAATCCTGATGAGATTCTTCCTGAAGGAGGAGAGACTCAGGTTTACCAAAAATATGATCCTTTGTTACATGGTCGTTTGCGTTCGAGAAGGTACTTGAATGAAAATCAACGCTACGACAAAACAACAGCGGATTCGGTTATAGAAATTAATATTTTTCAGCGATCAAATTCTTTCTATAAACTTTATGAGAAAATACATTCACATTGCCCGCTGCATGAAACCTAAACTCACGGAAGAAGCTAGCGAAGCAATAGCTGCCGAATATTCAAAACTGAGGTCTGAGGAATCGGTGGAGTCCGACATAGCAAGGGTATTTCATCAATCTCTATATTTCGAATTGTACTGGTGATTATGAAAATGATTAGATTTTCGTATTTAAATACATTAGAAAATATTTTTCTATCCATCCCCATATGGAACAAAATGTTTCATAAAATCAATTCAACATATGAACATATAAATTTAACATAAGAAACATGAAAATGAAAACTTTTTCGCTTACACTTACGCTTATACTTTCATAATTACCGGTACAATTAGTGCGATAAGAATTACTCGGATCTGTATTTAATTAATTACCTTTTTATTCACAGACTCAACCTGTAACGGCTCGTACTTTGGAAACGCTGATTCGATTATCTACGGCGCACGCGAAGGCTCGTTTGTCGAAGAACGTCACTGCCCAAGATGCACACGCTGCAATAGAATTAATAGAGTTTGCCTACTTCAAGCGAGTTCTAGAGAAAGAGAAGACGAAACGAAGACGACACGACAGCGAAGAAAGCGCGAACGAGGACGAACCAGCTGAGAGAACGAAGAAGAAACGCGCTAGAAAAACAACCACGAATGGAGAGCAAGACCCTTATGATTTTGAAAATGAAGATGATAGTCATATCGATGAAGTTACGAGTAGGCTTACTAGATCGCAAGCAAAAACTGTTTCGACTCCTAGCAGGTCCGAAGGTACATCGCAGGACACTGAAAAGGCCTCGACCTCGACTTCGGAATCTCCTGCAAAAATTACTGAAGAAAGGTGAGTAGAGAATGATCTTTACATTTCCTAATTAATTCAGTGAAATCCTTACTTCTTATTTAGTTTGGTACGTGTAGTTTTACATGTAATGTACAATATACGCAATGTATTTTGTATAATTTTAGATTGAAAGTGTTCAGAACACTTCTTCACAAGTTGTTCCAACAGCAAAGGGCGCAATCGCTCCCACTGTCAAGAGTGCGGGAATACATCAACAGTGAACAGTCTGAAGAGTTCACATCGGGTGAAATTACTGCGGCAATTAATAAAATGTCCGATGCTAATCAGATAATGGCTGCGGATGATAATATTTTTCTCATGTAAACTGTGCGCGTTGCGTAAGTCATTCCTTTTTATATGTTCATACTTTCTACGCTTCTTAAATTATGTATATCTGTTATAAAATTTTAACAAAATAGATGCCATTGAGTATTTTACATTTAAATGATTTATTCGTACACACGATTTGTCATTTCCTTCTTAAATAATTCATTTATTTTTTCCACGAATTAAAAAACAAGTTAAGAATAATTGTATCTATCAACATTTATTATCGTTCCGTTGTTACAGTACAGCACATTGGTACATAAACTAGCAACAGTGATCAACATTCATTACAATACTGTAAACAATATTATTTTATAGCTCTAAGTTCTCCTGATCTGTATATATATATATATATATATATATACTTATATCACATAGATAATATAAATAGTTGTGCTGTCTCATTTGAATATACATATCTAATATTTAGGCATTCTCTTCCCTTTACACATAATTTGTTCTATCCACGCTTCCAAATCTTATTAAAAAGATCCTTAATGATCTAATGTCATCAATATCAACTACTTATCCACTAACTTCCTTTTCGTGATCAAGGTGAATATATTAAAAATTTGTTAGTGTTCAATCAAACTGCAACATACTTCAAACTTTGTTCTTTTACATATTTAATGGCATTTACTTAGAACAATATGCTGACAGTGAATTATTGATATCTCGTTTCTTTTTTACATGAACAATTCGTACAATTAAATGTTTGTTGAAGATATCAAATCATTCAAACTTTTGCTATATATATATATATATATATATATATAACAAAAACTTATGTATGACATTTACAAACAGATGCAAAAGTTTCACAACTGCCAATATTAAAGTTACTACTTTCTTATCATTATAATACAGGCCTTCAGGACGTAATGTTTCTGTTGTAAACGGATTCACATTACATTAGTTTTCGTTCGCATATTATGTATTCGATCGAGCCACGAATAACTCGTAGTTAAAGAATTCCGCAGTAATCGTTAATAAATAGCAACAGACTCATTATAATAGATTAATGTTAAATACTTTACATGAAGATCGATACAAAGAGAGAGAAATTATTTATGGCTCAACCGAACAGATAAAACCTTCAACAACTGCATTGTTTCCAACAGAAAAGAAATCATTATTCGTGTTCCTTGTACTCATAGTTGTCCTCGACAACGTCAATTTGATTTATTTTAATTAGCACTTCCGTGGTTCAATACTTTTTTTTTATCGTACAAAACCTACCATGTATCTAAATACTACTGTTCTATACAAATTCCGTACTTCAACATTGGTAACTGGCACAAAAAATATATGTGTAACGGAATTAACAAATTATTCTCAGTATGTGTAAAAACGCGTTGCACAATCTACAAAACATTAATCTACGTGGAACCTGAGTATTTGCTGAGTAGGACGCTGACACACGAGATAAACGAACTTATCTGTTAGCGGTTTCGAATCAAGTGCTGGTAAAAAGAAGTCTAAGCACAAAAATGATGCAACATGATTCCCCCGTGCATTGACGAAATTATTTCTACGCTCTATATGCGAAAATGAAACGGTAAAAAGTTTCAGCACTTCTATAATGTTGCCTCGTATGGCTTAACGTAGAAAGCTCCTGTTAGAGGATTGTTGTGCGACATTGCTAGAAAATTATGCACTCAAAAAAATAGTCATCTTTTGTCATTTTTCATAGCCTTTCAGGAATCTCCTTTTCTCTGTATCGAGGCTACAGGTATTTCTTTAAAACTTCTTTCTTTCTCTTGAATCGTTATTTTAGGATAATTGATTCGCGCCAATTTGGTTCGTACATATGCAAATAAAACAGAAGCACATGCGAAGATGCATTGGAATCTTTTGCACCATTTAAAATATCGAATCAAACTTTCACTTCGATCGTAGAAAGCATGTGCTTCATTTTTACAAGCATGCCTTTTGTATGAAAAAGTTTAAACTTCGTCTTCGCTGGACTCACTGCTATATGCAAGTTGCTCCTTCCACCATTCGCGAACCTCTATCATAACGCTGGGAGGTTTTGGCGCGGTTGCCTTTGCATTCAAGACTTCTCGCTGTTGTCGGGGCGGTTCCGTGCTCTCTGTGAGATGTGGCAGATTATTTTTCGCCATTGCTTCAAATGAAATGCACGAGTTCAAACAAAACGACAGAGAAGGTATTCGATCGATAAACATACAAAAATAACTTACGCGGTGGTCTATTGTTCCTCTTTTTAGGTGGTGCATTTTTATCTTTTTCAGATCTGATCGAAGCCGAGTCTGATGACGTTGGAGTTAAATACTTCTTTCTTGATCCACTACCTATACTATCCGACCTTGGAAGAACTACAGGCTTCTTTGGTCTGTGTTTGGATCCATCCGCATCCTACTCGAAAACATACAGTCAGTTACATAATTGATAGCATACACTTTAAAATAATTAAAATTAAAATAATTGAAAATAATTTTTTTTATGAACGGACCAATCGATTTCAGTTTTTCACTTTTCGAGAGAAGGGAATGGTAAGCTAATGTGTCTACCTTTGTATCTGTTTCCTCTTCTTTGTCTGCTTCTTTTCCCTTTTCTTCTGGATGTTCTTGTTGCTGTATAGGTTGATCAGCGTTCGCACGAAGACTAGCTACAAGGTCATTTTCTTGTTTCTGCGATATACAATTTATAAGATTCATAAAAATTGATGTTAATTTGTTTTCAGCTGTTGCATTTGGTGGAAACTCACCCCACTGGCACGCTTCTTTTTCAAACAACCCTCCAGCCAATTTCTAATTGTTTGTTTAGCAACTTCCTCTTCAATGATGTATTCAAACTCCTCTCTTGCTAGCAATTCTTCCAGTTGAAGAGCTTTTCGAATGTCAACTGACCGATATGACAGCATACTGCAAGAAGTATTGCACGAATGAAAGACAATGTCTCAAAGAAAGGAGTATAGGTAATTACCAGAGGTCTAGGTCTTAGGTGTTTACTTAAATTTATAGTTCATATACAGTGAACCACAAATCATGACTAGTAGAGATTACTCTGTTATTAACAGTCCGATCGAAAAATGTTTTTATCAGATATAGGTGTTTTTTCATGATTTTTCAAGGTAGCGAATTCGGTAAGCATCATAACATTAAAAAAAATTTCTTTTTTATTTTGTTTTACAAAAAATTTGCTATTATCACGTGAAAGCTCTCTTGAACCCATGCCATACCCGATAAAAACATTTTCGATCGGACTGCTAATAACAGAGTAATCACTACTGGTCACGATTTGTGGTTCACCCTGTATAACTATACAATAAAATTGTCTTAATAATAAGACCTGCAAAAGAGTTAATTTGAAGTGCAAAAAGGCGAATATGATCTACAAAAGGATTTCCAGTGCAAAACCTGTAAAGTAATTACTCACTTAATGACATCGTGGAAAGTAACGTCTTCGCCGTTGTTCAGTTTCTCCAATTCATAACACATATGCTTGAAGAGCAACCGATCCTTTTGCGGATCGGTCTCCAATCTGCCTTTCAACAACCGTAAAATGAACTTCACCTGAAACACACTAATACATCATTACTTCTAATCTAATTTATAACAGACTTCGAGATCAACAACAATATTTTCAGGCGTACCCGTTTCACCGGTATGACACCCTTCTGATGATTATCGACAACGTTCCAGGTATTTTGGAAATTTCTTATGTCGGCGTATGAAAGTAAGGCGTCCTCTTCGTTCGAGTAAAATAGAGAGAAGTTCTCCATGATAATAGCTGTTACGAAAGGATCAGATATTGTATCCGAGGATGTTAAACCTGCAAGGAACCTGTAGCATTGCTGCTTGATAGATCAATCGGTACTTACCCACTAGAAGATTCAAGACAATGTAAGTAATTATTACATAGAATGTACAAAAATAAATTAAGGAAGCATGGAAATTGCCGCAATCAGTTTCCCAATAATTAGCAGCTGGAGTGCAATATGGTGGTTGTATCATGCAATCGTGCATTATTTTGTTCCAGTCTTCTCCTGTGACAATGCGAAAGAGCATAGCAACGCCAGTCACGGGTGATTCGAAATTGGCACGTCTAAACAATAAATCATTTTGCTTAGAGTCACATCGTATCAAAGACGCCTGCGCCATTGTATTATTCGCAAGGGAAGGACACTGAGTTCGAATTTATACCAAAATTGAGCGAGTGCAATTTAAAACAGTGAAGATATTAAAAGATTTTGAGAGTATTAATATATTATTTTCATCATATTAAAATTATTAATGAAGAATATAAATTTATATATAGCTGCTGCATCTTGCAGTTGATGCACAAATTTTTTATTTTGCATAAACATCCGGAGTCTAATGATAAGTAATAAAACTAACCCAAATTACGAGTAGTTCTACATATCGCCGCCGAATTTCGAAGAGGGCGTGACGAACACAGTCTCCATGAAAATCTGTTCTATTTCATCAGTTTATACTCGTTAATCTATAGAATTTTAGTAAAAATAGACTATCGGTAAACGTGTCCTTCCCTTGTTAGTTAAAATATCCCTGTTCTCTATGAATATGTAAACACATTACCTTCCTATACCTTCCCCGTATTTCACAGTTCCAAAGATGATGGTGCCCGCTAAGGCGTAAAAGAAAACAAGAAGAAACATGCCGAATATAATGAAGAAACTTTTACAAACGGACACTCCGACCGTTAACATCAACATTTTGAGAGTCGTGTGTTTGCCAGTGATGGTGAAAAACCTAAGGATCACGACCATAAAGCCGATTACATACGACAGATCGTTCTGCAAGAAATCATTTCTGTCATTTACAAATCGGTCAGTTTCACACAAATATAATTACAATTAATTAGATTACAGAAACACTGATTTTCTTTCTTTTTTTTTCTTAATTGATTACCGGAGAGCAACGTACCTTCATTGTGCAATGAATGACGATCCAAATAACACCCATGACTGTCACGAGCAAATCATATCTGTTTCTTCTGGACTGCCAATAGCCACGTGGTGTAAAAGCAATATTTTTCATGATCACTTCCACGAGGAAGATCAGTGTCAGAATCGTGGAGACCGTAGCGAGTGCTTCCGTGTGTTCCTCCTCGATTCTCCACTTGAGTGTACGAAATGAAAGAGAGAAAAAGATTGGTATGTCGTTATGGCAATAAGAGACACGTGTCGGTTTACTTTTACCACGGTCTAATGGTAGCCGGCAAGGAACAAATGATTCAAGGTAACAGTCTTTCGTGAATTGAGTAGAATGACTCCTCTATCTGAAGGTTACTACTGTCATCAAAGTATCTGTTTAGTATTTGTGAACAGTGTGTTGTGTGTTGTTACTATACTTGTAAACTGGATGTGGGAGGGGAGGAGGAGGCGAGGATATATGATATGAGAATAGATGAAAATTATCCAACTCACAGAAACGCATAGAAGAGCACTGTTTATGAGTACCATGACCGCAATGAATCTTTTGAAATAGATGTTCTGAGTGATGTCATAGATAAACGCTCTGAATATCTTGCCATCCGGTCTGGGTGGTAAATGCAACGGTTGGGCGATCTTCAGTCGCTTTTTTAAATCGCACCTGGGTCACACAATAACGTACATCATCAGATTTTTCAGCAAAACACGAACGTAATTGATTAATAGACTGCGGATTTTTATGCAGTTATGAAGAAATTGGCTAGGTGAAATATGAAAGAGAGAAAAATTAAAGAAATCTAAAAATAGTGTTACGTTGTTTTCAGGTGTAAAAAACTATTAGGGGATGAAATGAATTTGTATTTAACTTCCTACTGCCCACAATCGCTGCTGAACATCTTTATTTTGCATAAAAATCCGCAGTCTGTTGATTAATTATGATTTTACCATCGTCTTTGATCGACAGTGAGTAACGCGGTCCCTTTGTTTTCAGAATAATTGGCGATAACAACACCAACAAATAAAGTCAAACCGATCATACACCCCAGAAAGATGTAGATGTGGATATAAATGGCGTGGACCTGGAAAATTATTATTCCATAGCATTATCGTCGTGGTATCACACAGTGGCCGATAAGTATGAAAAATGGGATGAAAATAAACAAACTTACGGGACCGAGAGCCTTGATAAGAACGTCTCTAACGTCGAGCCATCCTTTAAACGAGAGCACCTCGAAAAGCGCCATCAGTGCGTCACCGATATGGTCGAAATTAAATCGCCTAGGATTTGCCCTAAAATGTTTCACTGTCTGTTGAAAAATATTCTTCGATTTGGAATGGACAATTTTATACTGTAACGCCTACCAAACGCGTGGCACTAGTATAGATGGATAGCTCTCGTTTTGGCCCGGTCGCAATTTCATTTTCGTCACGAACACTCTCCTCATAAACACGCCGACACAGTCTTCCCGTTTCAGAATGGTCGGATCGTTGCAACGAGCTAATCTACCACCGTAAAGCTGTACACCGTAACTCGCAAATATGAACATCAATAGGATCAACAGAGTGGACACCTAAAAAGCTTCTTATTCATTCTTTGTCTGAACTCTTCGCATAAAATAGTACCCAGCAAGATTAACTGAGGGATTCGTAATACCAACAACTCTTTGAAAAACTAAAGATAGGTAAGGGGTAGTAAAAAATTGATTTCTTTTTTGCATTTTCTTTAAATATAAGTGTTGTAGAATGTGTGAAAAGATTTGTAATAGCAATAGCAACATCACGAGTCGTTCATGTTACAAATTCCTCGATGGAAAACCTTGGAAGAATTTGAACCGGCTTTGCGCCGAGATTATTTACCAATAAGATCTCTTTGAACCCCCTACACAATTCGTACACGACCTTCCTCATGTGCGGCACAAGCGTGAATATTCTCAGCGGTCTGACGCAACGCAAGATCATCAGAAGTTGAGCGCCAGAATTGGGCGGAACGCTTTTTGGCATCCAGCAAAGGAACACGAGACTGACCTGAATTGATCGTTCAATTAGCATGGGAAATGGATCAGAAAAAAAAAAAGACAAAATGACCAGAATATCAATGAGATTGGATGCGAACGTACGACGTAAATAAAAACGTCCAAAACAGAGGCAACATCTTTGATGTAGGCCTTAGGCGTAAAAAATAATCCGTCCGCGAGGATCTTGAGCGCCAACTCGATGCTCATGAAGATAACGAAACCATACTCAGCGATTTGCAACGCGGGTACCTCCATAACGCGGTAACGTGGCGTTTCGAACATCATGGAGATGCAGGACATGGTCGTAGCAAAGATCATCACCCAATCTAGGTACGTGACCAAGCCGAGGAAGTTGCTAAAAAGCGTGTGGATTAAATTGGCCATTGTTAATTTCATGTCCGAGTCGGATGTTCAAGCAATGTTCTACGGTGTGTCAAAAAACAAAAGCAGCCAGATTCGAAACAGAAGCACTTACTGCAGACTCTTGTACTGAACTTTTCTCTCTTTGCCGGTCAACGGGTCTTTCACATTCGTGTCGTATCTCGCGTAAACGAGCGACTGACAAATCTTACGGAATTTGCTTTCTCGCGGCACCACGAACAACGGTGTATCGAAAAACGGGTGATTCTCACGCAAATCCTCCTCGCGTTGGTTTCTACATTTGGGTGGTGAGAGCGTTAAGTCACAAAGATGTGGTAGAAGTGATTTACTTGCTAATAAACGGTGCAGAATCGGTTGCTTTACCTGCGCATCTCAGCCTGCTGCCGTTTGGCTTGCAGTAATTTAATGTCCAAATCATGCGGTCTACTGCGAGAAGAACTCACTCTGTTTATACCTCCAATATCACCGTTCTCCATCAGGTGCTCGTACGTTTGCTTTAGCTTGATGGAACCGCTGCGAACACTTCTCCTGATCGACCTGTGACACAACAAAATTGTTGATTTACAAGCTCTTCGTTGTTCTCTAAACTATGTTCATTTAACGCGACTATCATAAATCGGATTTTGAGGATTGTTAATTAAAATGAGTAGTCTACGTAGCTACTCAACTCTTTGTAACTTACTTTTTTTGGTCGATGCGTAGCTGCTTGGCGCTGTTGACAGTACCTTGAGGCTTCAAAAGACCTTTTCCTGGTACCGGTATCATTGCAGAATCACCTAATAGAAGCCTCTGATTGTTGGAATCGCTGTGGAACATAGTATTAAAAATATATAAAAAGGAACAGTATCGAAAGTTCTATAAAAAATAACAATATTGAAAATATATGAAAAATAACAAGTAATCTTTAAGAATTATTGAGAATCATAATATATACTACTTTATAATGTAGGTAACAGCTGCTTTTTTGAGGCTAGTAACGACGTTTCGGACTTTCGGCGGATTGTTTAAAATCTTAACTGGACGTTGTTTCCTGTATATCATTTTTGAGTCGAAGGTCTCGTTCACTTTCTTTACACCTTCGTTCTCTTCGTTTTCCATCTCAAAAACAAACTGCCGCATGAAGCTTTCACGTACCTAGATTAAGAAAATATCATACGATTATTTTATTCGTGATGAAACGTTTAAATTTGAAGATTATAATATTACCTTTGGGAGATTGAAATCTGATGGTACTTTATGTAAGCATGTCATTTGAGGACTATCTGGAAATTTTTCAAAAATTCTCAATCTAAATGGTAAAGTTTCTTTTATCTCTGCGCTTTGTTCGCGAAATTTCAGTTGCTTTAGCTTTTTAATATCCTCATCCAATTCGAGATTATCCAATATGACTGCGACGAACAGACTCAACACAATCTTGAATAGTAAATCAGAAGTCGGTGCATGATCATCGTGCGATTAATAGACTGCGGATTTTATTATAGTACAATTTAAAACAGTGGAGGTATTAGAAAGATTTAAGGCCACCAGTGCATTAGTTTCACCTTAATAAGATAATTAAAAGAAGAGTGAAATTTTTATTTGTCTCCTCTGTCTTGCAATCAATGCAGACATTTTTTATTTTGCATAAAGACCCGCAGTCTAGTGATTAAACTGTTATAAGAATAATTCTTACCAGTGTGACGAAAAGATGGTATAAAATAAAGTACACAGCTACAAAGGGTCCCATTGTCTCGTGTGTTCGCAGCATAGTTTCATCCATAACGTCGACCCAAGCCTCTTGCGTGAGGATTTGGAACATAGACATAAATGCCTGTAAGAGAGTTTATAAATTATTTTGCATAGAAAGAATGCATGATTTAATATACCTTACCTCAGCGAAGGTTTCAAATTTGGTAAAGTCACAGAGGAAACAGAACAATTGCATAGAGATGCTGGACGATATAACCAGTAACCACATAGTAAAAATAATGAGGCCACCGAGCTTTTTTCCAGGTCCAAATATTTTGTACACGAAGTCCTCTAACATTGGCGATGCTTTGATAAGCCTGACTACCCTCAGAACCTAGTTTTAAAACACATTTTCATTAGTTTAAGACCACATACTTCAATTCTCCTCCTAACAATTTCATTAATTCTTATTTTGCTTTTCAGGAGAAAATCGAATGAACGTGAAGGTAGAAACCTGAAAATATGTGAATCCAGTAAGATAGAAGAACGGAATGATGTGTATGGTTGTACCAATTGCCAGCAGCAGCTCGAATTTGTGAATCGAATGCTTGTAATAACTGCGGAATCCGAGGCACCATATTTTGAAAAAGGTTTCGAGGTCCAAGAATATCGTAAACGCAATCTCGGCGTAATAATAATTGTCGTAGTACGTGTGCCTTGGTTTCTCATCGTGCTTGAAGCTCATTGTAGCGGTGGTAATGCCGTTCGCCAAAATGGCGCACATTACTACCATCCGGAAGTGAGGAGATCTCAGGATCGCGTGGCATACCGGAGATGCTAGACCACCGTGTTTGTTTTCATCTAAAGTTACCAAACTCCAGCCGTTATCGTCACCAATTAATGTCTGAAATGATGATGTATACATTATAATATTTTGCACTAAACAGGGTGAGGAACCCGATATTACCACATTGATTTACGTAATTATTATTTTCCATAGAGAATAAAAAGCTGCTTCGATTGGAGCATACAAAATGTATGATTCTGTTTGAAAAAATCTAAATTGACCTTTCATAGCTCCTTGAGGCGTCTACCTACAAAAAGAACTAATAACACCAGTATGAGCATCTCTTGAAACCTCAACATTCGATTTCCATCGAAACTTTTCTCGCTGCGAATAATAATAACGATGTAAATCAAAGCGGTAGTATCTGGTGAGACACCCTATATACGTTTAAGAGGGTAGACTCTCGTTTCCAGGATTGCAAGAGTACAGAAGCGCCTTCTCATTTCTCGATAATGCAGAGACGAGGTTTCTCAGTAGTCAAAAGTCCTATTTTTACGTTTACGAGGCGTAATTCGGAAGCATAAAGCTGCGCATGTAGCTATTTTCATAAAGCTGCGACAGATAATGCAAATCACGCCTCGTAAACGTAAGAATAGGACTTTTGAGGGCGTTTGCGGCCTAGATTGATCTTTTACCTAGAACTTTTGACTAAAAACTCCGTCTTTGCATTATCGAGAAATGAAAAGGCGCATCCCACACCCTTGCAACCCTGAAAAAGGGACTACCCCCTTAACAAAATAATGATGGGCTCTTTACTAACTTGTGACGCAGTACTATTGCTGATATGTCCTCTGACTCCCCACATTTGCTGAAACTGTACGCGTATTTCGTTAAAAGTCTCCGTGATAACAGCAATGAAAACGTTCTTCACGAGCCACGCTAAGAAAAATATCATTGTACTGAAGTAAAGGACTGCACGCCAGGCTGGCAGGCTGTCTATAGCACGGTACATAATGAAAACCCAACCCTCTTGTGACGCGGCTTGATAAACAGTAAAAATACTTGTAGCTGAAAAGAAAAATTATTCCTTCAGCTATCGATTGTCAAATATTAGAACTAGACTGCAGATTTTATGCATATAACAAAAACGAGTAAGTGAAACGCAAAACAGAAGAACAGAGCCTATTAAAATTCTTATGAAGACGAATCAATATTTTTATATAACTCTCTTTCGTTGTAATCGATGCAGACAATTTTTATTTTGCACGAAGATCCGCAGTCTAATTATAACTAAATCTTTTAACGCTTAATGCGGCATTATTACCAAATTCGTCGAAACCATTGAAACCCATAATATACTTTGACAATTCGAGTTTCATACAGGTCATCCCTTCTGGACACTGATATCCTGATTCAGGATCAGTTGAGCAGAATGTATCTGGAATGGCTAGACTATTTATAGTTATGTGCTTTGGATGGGTTGTGTTGAGAACGCAGTGGTTTTTCAATTCTCCAAACAACTGAACACCCAGCAGGCCGTATAGGGACATGAAGAACAGGAAGAAAAGAGTCACGTTGTATATTTGTTGGCTTGAACGTCTGAAAGTATAAATGAGCAATATGTAGATATACAATATTATATATTCACTTACGTTTAAAACAATAAAATAGTTCCGTACTTGAATATCTGATTAATTCTAGCTTTCGGCATGGAGAACTTAAGGAAGACTCTCAGGAAGCGTATCATAATTAAAGGTCTTGGTGCCCGTAATATTGAAACACAACTAAATTTTGTAACAAGCCCTAGCATTTCGAACATCTGTAAAATTACGGACAACCAGAGGAAGACAACCATACTCCCATCAAATTGGCACCAATGGTCATTCAAATAAGATTTTTCTTTCTGCAATCAAATATATACAACATTTAACACCGAGTTTACAAATGTATAAACTATGCGAGCTATAACTTCAAGTTACCTGCAGTATACCTCTAATGTACATCTTGGCGATCATTTCAGCGGTAAATAAAAACGTAACGATTAAGTCGCAAATGAAGGTAACATACTGAAAGGGCGGATAATATTCAAAAGTCTTAGGAGTATTCAAGCAAACAGAAATTAATGATACTAGGGCGCAGAACCTCATCAATCTTCTAATCCACCGCTGAAACAATTAAGCAAACATCATCGTAATCTGATAAACATCAGGGGGGCTTCAAGAATGTGTTTCATTCATGCAGACATTACCTTGTTCACCCATTCTATGTCAGTGCTCTCATTGAGGGACTCCTCTGGCCCATAATCGGCCAGAACGGTGTCCCCCTTGAGGCTCTGCTTGCGCCCCAGCATCATAATAGGTATTATGTTTGCAATGGTGAGGCCTAAAATCAAAATACTCATTAAACATGTATTTGCGTAAGAGATTTTTTGTTGGAGCATTAACACTACGTTCACGAGTTCCAGTATTTTTAATTTACGGTCATTGAGATCGTAAAAGTGCACGAGGAATTATTCAACAAATTAATTCTTTTAAGTATATATTATAAAAAGGATGGCTAATAATTTGGATAGAGATATTCTCGTTATTCTTATAAAGTAATGTAAAATAGTCACTTTTAGTGCTCCGTAAATGTGATAAGAAATCGCCGGTAGGTAAAGCGTTAATAATGTCGAGATTGGTATTATTTGCCTCTATCTTGTTGACAAATATTCTAAAGCATAACAATTTTTTTCGTGGTATTGTCGAGATGGTTACTACATAAAATGGCAACGAATAAGAAGAATTTTGAGGTTTAGACTGAAATGCTGAAGAACATGCATGCAGTTGTTGATTATGTAAATCTCAGAAACGTATATAATGTTAAGACCTTTGTAACCCTTGGGTCAGAACTATTTCTAGTATCATGCTTGCTAAAGTGATTTTATTGATGGCATTGACCCACCTTTTTTTTTAACAGTTTGGACGACGACAAGTATTGCCTTTACGGCAATTCGTATAGACTACATTTCAGTATAAAGCAACGAGAGAGCTTAACGTGTAATAAACATCTTAGCAGTAACAACAAGCTGGTGGCATGGCGGTGAACATTTTTTGGTCGGATTCCCCGAGCTTTCCAGCGATAGTGAAAGCACCGTGAGCATGAGCAGACGGAGCCTCCCGCCGTGAATAAATCAATATTTCAAATCTTAAGTGAACGCGCGCCATTCGACGCACCTCCGAATTCGCAAAATTTCTCGTTCTATAACGTATTATTTAATAAACTGCTTTTTTCATTCACATTGAAGGTAACTGTAACAATATACAATTTCTTTTTATTGAATAACAATTCGTTGTATCGAGTAATAGTCGCTTAAAGTCAATATTTTTATTTAGAAAGAATTTTACACAGTACGTATAAATCTATTGTAAATATATTGCAGGTATAATGTATAAAAAAAATATATTCTTGTGTTATTAGAAAATAAAAAAGTATAGAAAGCATTATTTGAATGCTATCTTTCTACATTCGTTGGAAAACAATGTATTATAAGAAATACTTTTGGTTAATACTATCATCGATATGAATTGACTCAAGATTCTTTTATGGCTTTGTCTGCGGACGTCAGCATTTTTGAGAATTCGGAGTCCTGATTTGATAATAGCGTGGATGGTGCGTCAAATTCAATTATCTGCCCATTTTTCATAACGATAACGCGATCACACGAAACGACAGTCTTTAAACGATGAGCTATCGTTAGCACGGTACAGTGCGAGAACTCATTTTGTATTGTGCTCTGTACAGCTTCTTCAGTCTCAGGATCAACAGCAGCTGTTGCTTCATCCAAGATCATTACCTACAATTAATAAAGTCGAATGAAGCTACCATTAATAAATTAATTTAATAATATAAAATAGGCGATGTAATGCACAGACTAATATTGGGTTGCTGCATATGAAATGTCTGATATATATTTTACAGTAACGTTAAACAAACATACACTATTGTGCAAAAGAAAAGAGCACCCAGTACAATTATAAGATATAATGACAAACAATATTTTTATGCAGGAATTGTATTGTACAACGATTGATTTATTGCATTTAAAGCAGAGTTGGGCGTATTCGAATGAAATTTCATTCGAATAACCCAGCGAATGAAAATTTATTCGTAAAGCCCAGCGAATAAAAATTTATTCGAAAAAATTTATTCGAATAAGCCAGCGAGCGAATAAAGGTATCTGGAATGACATCGCGCCGACGACAACGTCTCGGCTCGACACTCGACACTCGACACGCATCAGCGACGTGTGTGTATATGAATAACTAATTATGTTCTGCATTCAATGGTGTCCTTGCGGCTTGTGAACGGTCGATGATCCTTATTTTAGAGAAATTTTTCATCATCTGAAGATTGCAGGTATGTTTCCTATCACAAAAATTATTTTAAAATACATAAATAATTATTAATATTTTTACAAACTGAATACATTACAAATTACGAATTAAGCGTCGTGAGCAGAAGAAATTTAAGTCGTCATACCGAAAATTTATTTCGAACTAATATAGCCGAGATAAAAAATATTTTAAAGGATGTGCAGTTTGTCTGTACCACGGTGGAATATTCGTCACTGGCTTTGGCTTGCCGAAAATTTGGCGATAATAATTATATAATTGTGTAATAATGTACATTATGTTAGAATCGTTAAAATTATTAACAACATTGTATTAATATATCGGTACCTATTGTTACGATAGAGTGGCAAAATTATAACAAATACACATATTTTTTGTTCATAAAAAATAATGATCGACGGTATTGTACTGCTTGTGTCAAAAGAATCACTTGTTTAGTTATACATATATGTATTGTGTATATCATCAATCGTCAACATCAATCCATAGCTCGTCTCGGCCTCAGCCTCGGCCTCAGGGCCTCAGGGCCTCAGGGCCTCGAGTGTCGAGTGTCGAGTGTCGACGTCGGGTTCTCGGCCTTTATTCTTATTCGCTGCCGTCATTTAGAATAACGGATAACCAATGAAAGTCCCGGGATTTATTCGTGACTAACGAATAACGAATAAAGCGTTATTCGTTAGCTACGAATAATTCTCGGCGAATAAAACCGTTATTCGTTATTCTCGAATAAATCCTGGGATTTATTCGTTATTCTTTATTCGAATATATATATATTCTTTATTCGTTTGTCGAAATAAGCGCCATTGTAAACAACATATTCTATCAAAGATTTCATACGCAGCAACCTACATAATATTGTAAAATAAATACTATACTTTGGTATTGCGTAGAAGTGCTCTGGTCAAACAAAGTAATTGCCTTTCTCCAACACTCAAGTTGTTCCCTCCTACTTCAACGAACGCATCTAACAGTCCCGGCAAGTTCTTCACTTTCTCTTTCATCTTAGTCTTCTCCAAAGCACTCCAAATATCCGAATCGTCGCATTGCTTAAATGGGTCTAAATTTGACCTGCGATACATATTAATAATTTTCCACATTATCTTCGGACATATCTTTTTGTTAAGTCCTCCACTGCAGTTACCTTATAGTTCCGCTAAATAAAACAGGGTCTTGAGGAATTATAGCTAATTTACTTCTCAGTATGTCCAGGTTCACTTTTGCTATATCCATGCCGTCAATTTTAATCTTCCCAGAAGAAATTTCAACTAGCCTAAACAAAGCAACGATAAGGGAACTTTTTCCTGCTCCTGTTCGTCCAACAATACCTGAAATTTGTCATATTGTGTTTATTATTATATTATATTGTGACGTTGATAACTAGACAACGGATTTTGTGCCATTATGACAAAAATGAGTAGGTGTAATTTATAACGTTAAAAACATTAGAAGAATTGAAAAATACTGTTATATTATTTTCAGTCTATTAAACACATTAAGAAAGAAAATAAATTTCTGTTTCGCTCTAGTTCGTAGCAGTCCAGGTAGAAAGTTTCTATTTTCGTTTATTTTAGTTTTTATTCTTATCCGTTGTTTACAACGGATTGTTTTCAAACTACGCTTACCTACATGTTCTCCAGCGTTCATGACAAATGAAATATTATTTAATATTGGCGCTAGCTCTTTCCTATAACTCAATTGAACTTTATGGAATTCCAGTTTACCATGAGATGGCCACTCGTTGGAAGGATCTACCGGTGACTTGTTGGAAACACCTTCCTTTTGTAAGGTCTACATGGATATACTTTTGATTAATGACAAAAATCTATATTTTGGTTACTAGTAAACTAGTAAACTGGATGTTATGCATTTATAATGAATGACTATGAGTGCAACTTGAAGCAATGAAAATATTGGAAAAATAGAACAGAATCGATATGTTATTTTCAAATGACGAAACTTATTAACATGTTGAACGGTGGTCATCGGTGACCGGCAACATGGAATTACTTAAAAATGATTGTCATAAAATTAATGCCACTACATATTAATTGATTAATGCTGACATTAACTAGATTATAGTATAAAGTAAGAACTTCGTTATGAAGTCAGTAACGATTGTTATTAATAACGCTGATCGCTTCTATGAATAAAATAACTGAAACCTGTGTATAAAATCCGTAAAATTCCGCGGGCGGTCAATGTGTTGAAGAAAGAAATTTTTAAGTTGCTCCTGATCTTTCGAACAAATGCAGAAAATTTAAATTTGCATGAACATCCGTAAGTTCACTGTAAAATATATAATAGTTTACTGACTCTTATATAATGGCTTATCCTTTCGACGCTTATAAAACGTGTCTCTGTCTCCGCCATCAAACGTATGGTGTACTGAAAAACACCGGTCATTTGGGTGGAATAGGCCATCGCCAAGCCTGCATAAGCTGGTGATATCTGATTTTTGAACGCGATCACAAGAAAAGCAGTGATGGAAGAAGATAAAATTGCCAAACTATCAAGTCTCGCCGCTGACCACCTCATAATCGACTGACATAGGAAAAGACCCAAATTGTTCAAGTCGAATAGCTCTTGGAATCTAAAAAAATTTTAATAATTATGTGTCTATCCAAATTTTTAGCGATTTTTTAAATAATATATTCCCAAAGAAATAAATTTGTTAAAAAATAATTGTTCATGGATGCATCTTTACAATCTTAATAATCGTAAATTAAAAAGACTGGAACTAGTGTTCAGTAACATACTTGTCCGTAAAAGCTTTTTCTTTTTCAAACGCGTGGATAGTATTCAGACCATGGACCGTAGTTGTAACGAAACTCAAAACGGGCGATCTTGTAGTACTCTCCATTCGCTTGAAATCCCTCATTGCCACTCTGAAGACAATTTAACTTTTTATATACTTAAATGGTAATAAAAAATATCGTTCGGTATTATTTAAAAATCTGTTACTTTTACCTGAAAATTCTACTAATGCAAAAGAACATGCAACCGAGAATGATTAACGGCAAGGAAAACCAAGGTATTATTACACATATAAAAATGATTGGGAAACTGCACGTGAAGAAATTCTGCACCATATTCTCTACGGAGATCGGTATGTAATTGTCAACTAAAACCAAATAATAAATTAAAAAATAAGATCATTGTCACATGTAATTGATACCTGAAATAATTAATCCCTTGCCCTACAATATCGAGTCAGACACGTGATGAAGATTCTGAACAGAGTCTAATAAATATGTATGTTATTAATTTTCTTTAAATTGAAATAAAGTTCTATTTTGATTTTGTTAATGTACAGCTATTAGAGAACATATAGGGATACAGTAGATATACATTTGCTTCTTTTTTTTTAAAGAAAATGCGAACCACAAAAACGTTTTAATTATTGAAACCGTAAAATAAATCGTAGTGCAAGGGGTTAATACACTCTTACCTTCGTCTATATCACGGCTAAAAATATTTTGTATTCTGCCACTAGGCGTAGTTTCGAAAAATGTTAACGTGGACTCGATCATCTTTTTGAACACTTTATTATGTAGCGTAGTTGAAGCACTAATCGTAGTGTAAGTGATAATTAAACCACGTATCAGACTTGTAATCAAAATAGCTCCGATGCAGGCGCCATAAACATTTTTGTAATATGCCAAGTCGGGATTATCATTTAGGTTCTCTGATACTACAGTTTCATTAGTTTGGGGATCAGTGATGTTCTAAAAGAAAAAGAAACGATTGTAAGATAGAGATATATAGAAGCACATATATGTTTCACTAAATCAGCGTCTAAATAAAATATAAAAAAATATTTACTCCACCACCAGCATTGATCCATGTAGCTAACCACCAAGAACTGAACGCGGAGCTTCCCACGTTTAAGAAAAGTGTACAAAAAACTAAAAGAGCCACAAAGTAACCACCTGCAGATTTGATGTACATGTGGTAGGTGTGTAATTTCACTGTACCAGTTTCTACTTTCTCTTGTGTGGTCAGGGTCGCCCCTAGAAAAAGTAAAGATATATTTAATGAACTGCATAATACATCATAGATTTAATCTACAAGAAAGGCTATACCCGGGTTCGGTGGTGAAATTCGCCCCTGGTCCGATTTTAATCGAGTCTTGAACCATTCGATAGTCCACACTATTCGTGTTTTTCATTTTTTACAACCACAGTTTGCAACGGAAAAATTTGAAAATGATATGTGGCTGTATCTGAAATGTGGCAGATTTTTTTCAGAATTTTGAATTGTCAATAAATGAGGAAAATGGGCCAAAAACTGGTTTTTCGATTTTCCTCAATAACTACCCTTACAGATAAGATATGAGGCTGAGACTTGACAGAGAGGGATCTTTTTGGGTAGGCTATCGAATAGTCCAAACTCGATTAACACATAACATAATTTTGAAAAATCTATGGTACATGGCTAAACACTTTTTAATGGAACCTTCAATAGCAACAGCAATTTTCATTGTGAACTAAAAAGTCATCCTCCATAACGTCATCTAATAGTTTCATTTAAGATTGCAATGTAAACGAAAATTTCTATGAATTCTTTTGGTACAGCACAATTAATAAGTTTCCGATAGGTAAAATCGGGCCAGGGGCGAATTTAACCACCAAACCCGGGTATAGTCTTTGTAATTCGTACCTCCTCCGTGCATTCTACTTGACTTTTCACCATTTACACGATCGTCTCCTGAGTTACTTCTAACAGTTTGCATCTTCAAGTCGTTGCCAGAGTTTTTACTTTCTAATTTAGCACCTGAAGCAGTTTGTCTACAAAATGAAATCGAAATAAACGACAAGATTAAGCGATAACAAAGCGACGTTTAAATAACACTTACTCCTTTGTATTTTCCTCAGTCTTTAATAGGGAGCTGTGCACCATTGCAGTATACTCCTTATTTAATTGCATTAATTCATCGTGAGATCCTTGTTCTATGATTCTACCATTACTCAGTAAAAAGATTTGATCACAGTGCTTCAAAAACTGGAATTGATAAAAAGTTATGCCATTTATTCGTGGTACAATAACTCTAGGAAAGAGTCGAGTATTTCTTAACGATTTAACAAGTATAGCTCGAATAAAAAATTTTTTAGAAGTGCCTTTTTTGCATGTCGTTTAATAAACCAATGCTTCTATTTGCTGAAAATGGTCAGATCGTTTGGTATAATTTGAGAAAAGTTATCCTATTTCAAAAGGCGTTCGAATATATTAATGCGACTCAGGAGAAAGCATAAGTCGAATAATTGTATTACCTGAACTTGATGCGTCACAAAAAGAACACATTTCTTCTTGAGTGCTCCGAGAATCAAATTCTTAAAAATGTATGATCCCACGTGTACGTCTACCGCGCTCAACGGATCATCCAGGAAATAAATATCTCTTGAACGAAAAAAAGAAACCATTAAATATTTTTTTTACAAATTATTGATTTGCATCAGTGCTAAAGAAAACCGTGAATCTGCAGAACAGGTTCGCTATTCTTGAATTCTCTCAATCATTTTAGTGTTTTAAATTGCACCTATTCATTTTTGTCATAAATGCATAAAATCCACAGTCTATTTATAACATATTATAGGGTTAAAGTACGGATGATGTATGTGTGTATTGTATGTGTGCGTGTTAATAGGCAGCCCTATATATGACTGAATTCATAATAACAAAGAATCGTAATTAACAGTAGAGTTACGATCGCCAACGAATCGCAAAAAGAAGATCAGATCGAAACGAGCAACCGCGACAAACATGTCTGTCAACGATTGGTTATCCGTGCGTTCTTAATACAAATAAATACGACTTCTTCTTACAACGGCTCGGCTTTTCCTTACAATATTGAAAAATCATCGAAATCGGAGGGTAGGTAACTGTTCTACAGTTTTATCACGGAAACATTTCTCACCGGTTGGCATAAAGTGCTCTAGCCAGAGCAACCCTTTGCTTTTGACCTCCTGAAAGATTTATGCCTCGCTCGCCGATCTCGGTGTCGTCACCACCGGGTAACATGTTTATATCTTCCTTCAAGTTGCATACGGTAACCGCGTGATAATATCGTTGAGCGTCGAACTGGTTTCCAAACAATATATTTTCTCTGAGCGTTGCATTAACAATCCATGCTTGCTGACTAACATAGGCGCATGAACCTTCTCTGAAAATATGTCCCTCGGTCATTTTCAGCTGCCCCAAGGCAGCAAGTAGTAGACTAGATTTTCCACTTCCTACGTGGCCACAGATTCCTATCAATCCATCTTTCGCAGCCCCAAATTTAATGTCCGATAGTACTTCGATATACCGAGTCTCCCTGGAAGATTCGTTAAGCTTTTCCAATTCAACTTTCTTCATCGAATCCTTTCTGGAATCAAATATCGAGAACTAATTTAGACAAAACAACAGGAAACAATGGTAAATATTTCATTAATCAAAAACACTCACTTTCCTCCATTATTAATATATCCTGAATCGTTAGCGTGCAAAGTGGAGTTTTCATGAACAAATGTACCATTAGCAATGACTACTGCTTGAGATTTCACAATTGGTTTTGATGCATGGCATGTGCTCTCTTCTAGAAGCAATACGTTCTGCACAAATGTCGTTAATTATTATAACTGTGTTTCAAAGCTTAATAGTTAATGAAAGTAATGTTCGCTAACACGTTCTTCTCAAAGTACCATCTAGCTGTGCCAACTATTAACATGTTTTTCTCCTGATTCATGCAGTACACATTATTAATAGTTCTTCAGAGTATCTCAATGTAAAAAATTTATAAAAATATAGAATAGATTTAATTGACTACAATATTTATCTCTGAAGCCATATCGTTTTAACACTAGGTTTACTGGACCCGTCAAAATGACGGGTTCTAATATTTTTAATTTGCGATTAATAAGATTCTAAAGATGCTTCCCTGAGGAATTATTTACCAAATTTATTTCTTTGGGTATATATTATTGGAAAAATGGCCAAAAATTTGGATAGACACATTCTTGTTATGTTCATAAAATAATGTGAAACAGTTATTTCTAGAGCTCCGTAAACCTAGTGTTAAATCATGTTAATTGGTTAACTCTGTATGTAACTATTGTACACAAGATAAAAATTATTACACAATGCTTTGTTTGGAACCCACAGCCAAAACGAGTAACAATAACATTCAATTTATCATGCTGATATACAATACTGTGAAAAAGAAAGAAGCACCCAGCCATATTTAGTAGAAAAGCGTAGAAAGTTAAATAAGAACACAGTAAGTTTTAAAAAAGGATTCCGCTGTTTAATTGAATTGAATTGAATTGAATAGTTCTGAGAGTATATGTGTTATTGCGGATTGTCTAATACTTTAAATGCAATAAATCAAACATTGTGCAATACAATTTCTACATAAAGATATTGTTTGTCATTATATCTTATAATTATAGTGGGTGCTTCTTTCTTTTGCACAGTAGTGTATGTAAAGTAATTGTATATTGTAAACATGCTGCAAATGCTCAAGCGTTTATAACATACCCAACATGCAAAATAAAATTTGCTGAAGTCACCAGTGCGCTAACTGTAACAGACTAGATGTACCCGTACCATTTCTATATTCACATTTACTGACTGAGAATGCATTCAACACCAAATAAAATAACTCGCATAACACTGCGCATTTGAACAAACGAAAAAGCATGTATGCTATCAGCTCCTCATTCGCAAAACTAAAGAAGAAACGTAGGCACTACTGAAAATGCATTTACAATATCATCTCCATGATTCGATTAGTACTGTTAGTAATTACTGTTAAAAATAAATAGATAAAAATAAACACCTGCAATCTGTTGAGTGTTATCTTTGACTCGGCAATACTAACTAAGGCCACTTGTATGAACATGAAAGAGGAACGAAATTGAGAATTGAGTAACGATATGAATGGAAACACCTGGAAAAGTAACATATCGTAGTTTAAGTTAAATGTATTCATTACTATTATTTTGTAATTAATTATTTCTGCATATTTTGTTATATACAACATCCGCTCTGAATTCGATTACGGTTATACAACTGCATGTGCAGATAATAATACCAGAGGAGTAAGAGAAAAAGCAATTATCTTTTACTTATTTACACGGCATACAGCACTTTCCCTTTTACACATGCGACTGTTATGAAAAGCTTCTGAACCTATGTTACACCACCTAACAACCAGGTACCACCAACAACATATTATTAATAACACAAATCTCGTGCAGATTCTATGTATCTTTTCCGTTAATTCATATTAACCCCTTCGCGTCCACTCTACACTTCTAGTTACTGGGCATAAGTAGCCAAAATAATTTGGAATAATTTTCAAGAAGATAGTAGTACAAATTACTTCTCTTTTGGACTAATACGTATGGAATGTTTGCCATAGTGAAACATAAAGAAACATATAATTTCATAAAAAATTAGCATGCAAGACTGACCCGGCATCATCTAATTTGACTTCTAAACGTGACGACGGGTCAGGGGGACATATTAAACAAATGTTATGGTAAAATGCACGAAAACTGGTTCGCTAATAACAGGTACCGAAATTGACTCCCATAAGTTTAACTAAAATCTCGAAGCATAAAATTACGAGAGATCCGAACATTAAATTGTGCTTTAAACTTAAACTTTGGGAGACCTTGAATCTTCTAAGGGCTATACGAGCGTCGAAAAAATATCGTGTGGAGTCCTTAAGTGAAACGAGTGCCAGTCTCATCATAATCCAAAAATATGTTGTAACTGGGAAAGCCTGTAATACATATTTTATTAAACGCAACGCTTATTTCATGTATATCCTTAAGCACTTTGTATAAATGTTCCAGTAGCTACTGAAGCAAAAATGTTTATTATAAATTTTAATAAAATTTAAAGTTTATTATAAATTATAAATAGACTTATTCTAATATTCCTCCGAAAAAATCTGTCGTTGTAATAGTATATTAATTCATTGATATTTGAAAGACTATACCTGTGCAGCAGTTAAACTACTGCTTGACGATAAATGAGCTAAAAGCGTGATGATCGCCGATATTACAGGCACAGCTGGCGTTAAGGAAATGGCAAGGCTTTGGAAATATACAGTTTTGTGCAACCAGCTCTTTTCCATCTTTCGTATATCTAAAAGACAATGATTATAGCATAGAATACACAGCACTATGTATTAGGTTGTTACATATGAAATGTCCGATTTGTAACAGTAACGTTAAACAAATAGAACGTTTTCCGATATAAAACTAAATCGATCAAAGTAAGCACTATTGTAATCAACGTATTCTGTCAACGAATTGCAAGTTTCTTGATTGTATTCCGATTGAAATTAATAGCAATTTTTTAATCAAAATGCTTCGCAACATTTGTACTCGAAAATCCGAAATTTGGTATGCAACAACCTATTATTATAGTAGTTAACTGTGATGACTGAACTGCGGATTTTATGCATTTACAATTTTATCAGACGATTTAAGAAACACGATTATATTGCCTGTGGCTTAATGAAGCGATTAAGAGAAGAAATAAATGTTTATGCAGCTTCTATTTCTTACAATTGATTGGAAAATTTTGATTTTGCATAGAGATCCGCTGTTCACTGAACGGTGTTCAGTGATAACTTAAAAGTAATTGTACCAAGAAGTTTGCGGCTGAAATATTTCTCCCATGAACACATTTTAATTAACTTTATACAGTCCAAGATTTCATTCATCAGTTTCACGCGTCTATCCGTAATGACAACCGTTTTTGAACGGAAATATCCAACTCCACGAGATATAAGATACTGTAGAAATAAACACGTAATTATATCGCATCCGAAAATATTTGTGAAAAATTATTAAAATTGTTTGTACAAACCAAGCTACTTACTTGAAAAGGATAGAACAAAAGAAACACAAGTGTTCCGAGGAGGGCTAGTGGATGAAATATCCATAGTATATAAAATACACCGCAAGTAACGATTATCGGCCCGTTAAGGATCATAGGTCCATAAATAACGACATCGAAAAGTCTTTGACTGTCGTTAGTAAATAAATTGATTATCTAAAATCACAAAGCGGCAACAATAAACTAAATACTCAGCTTAATATACGCGTAAATACTAATCAAATCTTACCTCCCCTGTGCTCTTATTTCCAAGACTATTTAGTCTTATAATTTTCTTGTACAAAAGAGTGCTACAAGCAGATTTCAACCTTAGCCCTGTTCTAATGTTTGTGTTCCACGTCCAAGTGAAAAATATCATTCGTAAAAAGTCACAACACGTTAATAATAATGCCCACTTTATACCTTCCCAATAATTTTCTTCCGGGGATTCGATATGTTCTAATAATTTCTTCATTAATATCATCTACAAAAAAAAAAGTCATTTAATATCTTCCAAACTATTTGTTGTTAAAAAAAACATATTTGAAGCAGAACTTATTTTATTTCAAGACAATATCTTGTGATAGTCATAACTAGGATCTTTATGCATTTATGGCTTATGAAAATGTTCAAAAAATGCTAGAATATAAAATTCGATAGAATTCAGTACTATTTTGATTTGTTATGGATCTACAAAGAGTGTTCCCATATAAAAAATAGGATTTTATTTCATTGCACTTTCTTAAAATTTGTCTATAAAAATTGGAAATTGCATCCGCAGTCTAGCCATAACATTTGTCTGTTTCATCTTTTAAAAAGAACTATATGTTTTCACCGAAGTATGACGTTTTCACCAGTATCACCTTGAAATACTGGAGGTACAATAATACATTCAGAACAATCCAAAACAACATAAGTTCTGTTTGACATATTTTTTTCGAATAACGAATCGCCTGAGAGTAAGCGAGTATAAAACTCTAAATGTAAATAAAAATAAAAATCGTACAGGACTTATAAATCCACAAAGTGTCGTACAAGTTAGTAAGATCCAAGCAATGTATATCCTTGTTCGCACAAATCGCCAAGCGACGTTCTGGAAGGATGCCAAACGCGGACCGCGCTTGCTCAATTCCTCTTGCCAAAGTACCTCCAGTCTAAACATAAAATTGCATTTTATAAAAAGTAAATTTTCTGTTACCGAGGACATTTCACATACATTAGTATAACACTTTACAAATAATAATGCATATATCGTTATATAAAGTTAAATTAATATGAACGGTTGAGGCTAAATCCTAGGTTTACGGCATCAATAAATAAATAAATAATATACATATATACTCTATTGCAACGCGGTATCTTCGCTGTTTTGTATGCTACGCGAAATATCAAAAGGACAAATTATTTGGTGTCCCCTCGAATTAAATAATTTGTCCTTAGCGGAGATATCGCCTTATAACAGCGTTAGTGAGACAGTGTAATTTCTTTCAAAAACCGATTTACATTTAATCTACATTCAAAATAATTTCTTAATAAATTTTTAGCAAGACAACCCCAGTAAGATTATATGATCAACTCTTTAAGAATTATTATTTAACAAAATATTTTTAAACTGCTTCCACATATAGCACAATGGTTGAGAATCTTATCAATATGCTTCCGGTAGATAAAGTGTTACACATAAAAGCAACTCAAGAAGATAAATGTAACTTTTATCAATTGAATGTACAACAGTTACCTTTGTGCATTATATTTGCAAGTCTCGTAAGATGAAATATATGGTACATCATCTATTGTGATGCCCTTCCTATTTGCTTTCCATATATAAGGTGTTACCCAAGTATAAAATATGTAGGAAAATAATCCAGCACTGTCCGCTGGCATACTTCCTTTTTCACTGAACAATGAAAAACAAAATGTATAGAAACAGTTGTACTATAAGGAGTCTTTCAAATACGTACGGTTTTCCAAGGCGTACGGGTATAAGATTTCTCAAAGCTGGATTATATCGACCCACACTGGATCTCCTAATATATTTTATAGGTATTTCAGGCGTACGTGCATTTGGACTAGGAAGTAAAAAATGCTGTCCCTCGTAATTATCATTGTATCTGAAAATATACAAATCTGTCAATCGACTTTAAAAGATGAATAACATGTAAAACTAAATGTAATATTGCTGACAAACATTTTCAGCAGCGAGTACATATAAAAAGCTCTACTTTAACAAAAGAATCAAGAAGATATTGGGTTGGAACGAAAGTTTGTAGCGTTTGTAAATTAAAATTGAAAGCTAGAATTCAGATTTTTATTCATAGATTTATTCAATAACATATTTTCTATTCTGTTTTATTACTTTTCGCCATTTTCGAGGTAACTTCTCGTGTTATTGAATAAACGTATGAATAAATACCTTAATTTTATCTTCGAATCTTCATTTGAAAACGCTACGAACTTTCTTTCCAACCCAATAATATTTAACAGAATTACATCGACTCTTAATGACTTCATCTACAGAGAAATTAATTAATAGGTTTATGTATTCTTTATTGCTAAACAGTCTTGGTATGTGACTGCATTATACCTTTCATTGGCAAAAGTCAAATTCACATTATTCTCAATCTCTTCATTATTGATAACAGCATCATCCGTTCCATGACTTTCATCCATGTTTTTGGACACTGCAAATCAATCATAAATATTATGAAAAGTACGAACAGATAAGGCGAATTTATCTTACAAAAAATAATAAGTAATAGTAAGTATGTATATTCAGTACGAGATGTGATGAATTCTATATATATGTATCATTGCACCCATAAACAGATTAAACTACCAAACAAGTCATTAAATGTCACCGCGGATAACAGATTAACATATATATATATATAGCGACATCCACGTGCTTTGTTATTGATAAAAACTAACTTTACACCTAAATAGTAAGATAAAAGGACAAAGAAACGTGTCGAAAAATCCTGTACCTCGTTTCGTGACAATGATTCTACCTTTATTGCTGACGACTAGGTGAGCAAATTAATTTGATTGTTAGACGATACGGTGTACGAACGCAACGCGTCGCGGTGCACTTGATGCCAATAATGAGCGTCAAGTGCGTTCGAGGGGTGATAAGGAATCTAATCTTCTCTAATCAACATTCGAGAGTAAGTAAATATACGTGTGGCTTCAGTATTTAAATTTCCGCGTCAAGGTCTGCCCTCTATGCACTGACAATATGACAATTCCCACTGATTCCCACCGCTTTGAAGTTTTTCATCGGGATGTGGACTGTGGACGTCCTAGTTTCGTAAATTCATCTCGAAACAATTGAACGTGCGATGGTGCGATACCACGAGTAAATAAAAGATTCGATTTAGATTATTCTTTCGCTTATGATAACAAGTCTAGCACCGAATAATGTTTTCTGAAAAAGTGTTAAATAAATTTGACACTTTCACACACATGAAGCTTCTCTCGTGCAAAAGCCATTTATTATTTACAAGTCAGAGTTAGAAATGACAATAATATCAATGATTTTTAGTCACATAGAAGATAAACGAGTTACTTTATTGCGATTTATTGAATTGTCCTTGTTGAGTCCTCCATCACATTCACAGTCACAGTACGCTCGGTCACGCACAAAGCCTGAATTATTATTTAGCATACATTGGCATAACGAAAGTATGCGTGAATGACGTGCTTTCCTTTGTGAGGTTACTTCCAGGCTGCGAATATTCATGATATTTGAATCAAAGAATGTATTTCATTGATTAGGAAAATGTTTGTGTTAAAAACACAAACGTAAAAATTTGTTGAACATTTTTACTATTTTTGTTTCAGGGTGTTTTGCATGTTTATATTTTCGATCAATTTATATTCACGTTTGTAAAAATTAGGGGTGTGCGAGAACTCAAGATATCGGGAACCCGATGGTCGGGACGAGTTGGGTTCCCGAAAATTTCGAGAATATAACATATGACACTCTTGAAAAAAATTCGTGATGGACAACATTCTTTCGATGAAAAAGATTTTGTATAATAATTAAATATTTATATTATATTAGATATATAAAGAATAAATTATGTCGAGAATCCCGACTCTTTCGGGAATCCCGATAAATTCGAGAATATCGAAATTTTCGTCCCGATCCCGAAAATATTTCGTATTCTCGACCCGACCTGATATTTCGGGTTCTCGCACACCCCTGGTAAAAATGTACAAAATGAACAGAGTTAATGTAATTTATTCGGTTTTTTATTTTATACGATTTCTATACGTCCAATCAACTTCAATTTCAAATGTACATACTCAAAGAATTGTTGATCTGTAACTGTAAATAATTGTTTTTGTAACATAGTAGCTTTTCTTATAGCTTCCCTTATAATATAATTATACATATGTTGTGTTCAGTTCGGAGATGTATTACAAGTATAAGTCTTTAATTATGAAGATAATATTTATTGTTATACTTTATAAAACACAGGTCACATCAAACATACACCATTCCTACGAATTTTTCATGCACAAGACAATTTACGAGGATACAATTTTCGTCTTTTGCGAATGGACTTCTTTCACATACAAAATATAAAGCCCAAAACGAATACAAGCATACCCTCCTCCTCGTGTACAACATTCTTCTTCACAATGAAATACTTAAAAAAGTATTCTAAGTCCGTTCACTTAAAATATTGTATATTTAAGTTGTTGGCTCTCCAAGAAACATAATGGTTAAAGATGCTGCAAGTAACCGAGTGGCCTATACCAACTTACATTATTCGATTTCATGATATAACATTGGCTATTATTAAAAAAAAAAAATTGCAGGGAATTTTCTGCTTACGTCTTTTAGTTTATTCATTATAAAATAAATTATTTCGAATAAAAAAGCTAAATCTCAACTAACTTTAAGAGATATTCTCTGCATGCCAGCCTAATTAAATCGATGGGTTCAGAAGTAGATATATAATTTCATAAATGCCAAAAGTGTATATGGCGCTCCTGCTGTCAGAACTGCAAGCTGAAGCAAGTGGGATGCACGAGTGCCTCTGCTGTTCTGATGCAGCGTTGCACACTTCGCCGGGTTGAACCGAAGTCCCCATTTGCCGCAGCTTCCACTGTTGGAAACTTCCAACGTTTATATACGCTGAATAAATGTTTTTTCTTTAAGTATCCTTCTTTTGCACTATTTTGAAAAGTTGGCGTTAACGTAAACTATGTAAATGTAACTGTGAATTATTATTTAGATAAATATAATACAGTATGAATTAATCATTGAAGATTATTTGCATCCGATAAGTTAACTAACTGTTTTTGCATGAATGCACACACGTCTTAATTCTAGCTCTGCCAATAGCTTGTCATCGAAGCTGTCATCGCAGAATTATATATATATGCTTATTTTTATGATATTCGAATTTGGAACACTTCTCAATAAGATCTTAATGAAGTAGCGGATGTACAATGTATTTAAAACTATCTGTGTGTGGGTGTGTGTGTGTGTGTGTGTCGAAGAAAAGAAATAAGGAAAAGCATTGAACAATTCGTATGACTTAGATTTCTTCCTTCTTTTTTTATCAATCAAAATTAAATGAAATAATTTTTAAAGTATAAATTGTCTTTTACAAGATTGTTTGTAATTATAATTGAAACGTAAAAACAAAACTAGAATGGAAGAATATAAAGTAGAAGGTACTACAAATGAATTCTTATTTACCTTTTTAACGTATCTCAACTAATCAATATTCATCAATAATACTTTAGCGTTATCAGAAGTGAAACATAAGATTTCCATACGTTCTGCTTAAAATTAATGCGTATGTATAATTCATTGTTTAAAAACTTTGATTTGCGATACGTTTTACCGTCGATAGCGTAAGAAACGCGATACCCGGCCTCAAAAACTGTTATAATTATTCCCTCCTAACTGAGAGCTGAAACCTCTGTTTGGAGAGTATCCTGGCCTGAAGTTATTGCCCAAACCTGATAAAACAAATAATTAGAATCTCAATCTCAGTTCAACCACAAATTGAAAATAGTTTTCTAATTCAGAAGCATACCTCCGCAGAAATTTCCAATACCGCCCAATGACATTCCGCTTGAACCGCCAGTGGAATTTAGGAATAATTCGATGTACCTGTGAGACATGTGACTCTTGTCCTGTAACGTACATTAAGTATTAGTTTTAGGTGAAATGAAAAAGATTATTGCTTTTCATTATAAAAATATAGAAACCTTAGACATTGCTTTAACAGCCTCCTCATGAGTCGCAAATTCAACATCAGCTTCTCCAGACGGACGACCGCCATTTTCAAGAATAATCCGCACGTTCACTGGCTCAATAGGTCTGAAGAACTGTAATCAAATCCATTGTGAAAGATCAATTTGATTTGGTGGAGTATTCTTTACTTTAGACGAAGACTTACATCAGCTATATCTTGTTCTGTAGCTTTGAACGGCAAACCACGCATGTGTATGCTATGCATGCCAGAATTGCCACCCCATGTATCTCCGCTACCTCTGAAGTTTCCACCCTTCATGTCTAGTCCACCACGCATACCCATGCTTCCACCACGAGAATCAAAATTGTTTCCGCTTCCCCAGGGACCGCCATCGAAGTCTATAAGGTACGAAGAAGTATTAAAAGAAGATCAATAAGGTATCTTACCTCCTGAACGTTTGACAATATAAAAAACGAAGGATTAATTGTTACTTTGAAATAATGATATGGATCCGGTTGTTACCTCTGTTTCTAGAACCTCTGCCGTTATTGCTAAATCGGTTCATCCCACCGAATCGTGCACCTCTATCATAGGGAGCAGGTCTCTGATTAAAGCCTCCCATTGGCCCACCTCTCATTTTTGGTCCAATACTAGCACGTACTTCTGACAAACTGCTTCGGAAGATTTCGATGTATCTGTTAAGATCGATATTAACATTGTTACTATCCTCGCATAGACGTTACTGCCGTTTGTAACCGGCTGCCTTCGAATAAGAAACTTGAATGCAAAAATATCAATGAGCACAATGTTCGAATTTTGAAGTAAAAACAAAAAATAGATATGTTAAATGGGTAACGTGAAACCAAGATATAGAACACTGCGCGCCGCAGGTAGTCTAGTATATGTACTCGATTATTGTGTGATGTGAAGAAAGTAAAAAAAAAAGAGAGAAAGAAAGAAATGATTCAAAGAAGAGATCCATATTGAAGATTTTGTAACAGATTAACTGTTCATACTGCACCTCCACGGATTTATTAAACCTGTGTAGATACCCTCCCACGGTGACATTGCATTCTGTCGTACCTATGTCACCCTAGCCTTTGAGATGCTGATGATCCTCAGGTATATGACAATTACAATTGCACTTTATGCAATTCGATTATAAGAAACTAATGACCGCGTATCGAGAAGCGATACAATTAAACGAAAAAGTATTCTCAGAAAATCGAACAGTTTCACGAGCCTCGGAGAAAGCTAGAACGTCAGAGTTAGCGTATCGTACTATCATCATCACAGTAAAACATGTTTCGTGCAATTACGAGCTGTACTTTACCAGTGATACTTTGTTGAAACAAAAGAAAACTGTGCAAAGCTTTTGAGAGCTTGATATTGATTCTTGGTTTTGGTTTGCATAAAACGTACAATTGTGCAATTGTCAAACAGATGTGCCAGATTAAGATCGATGATAACTACCTCTGTAGCGCCCACCCATCCTGGGTTAGCCCTACCCACCTCCCATGGGATTTGGTGACGATGTAAGGGGGTACCTCCCGCCCGGCACCCACCCATAGGTTTCAGTTGGGCCAACAGTACTTTCGCTTACGTACGACTAACTTTCTTTTTTGTATTTGGATAGAAGCAGTTTCTTTATGCAACCAATTCGCATTGTAACGATTAACAGAAGAAAGAAGCGATTTAGAGAAGCTGTAACACAACTTGGAGGAGCATCTTTACATTTTCAATGGACTTCTGTTAATATTGGAGAATAATAAAAAAACTGCATCTATTGACAAATTTTTTCCCGCTATTTACTAACAAAATTTATATACCTACATGTACTACGATCATAAAATGATATTGAAAAGTCATAAGTATACCCAAACCCAGCTAGCGTCAGTGCCCCACCTGTGTCCTATCTTTTCCTTGTGTTTCTGCAGAGCGCGCTCCGCAACATCTTTGTTAACAAATTGAACGTAAGCCTCCCCAGTACTGCGGCCCGTGTAGTCTGTCGGTAGTGAAATCCCGTTCGGCAATATCTCCAACCCTGACCCACACATAATCAAACATCGACATTGTAGCGTAACACCCATTATTAATTAAAGTATCGTCAGTTTATTAAAACCCTTATAAAGAAGCAAGATTTGACTATCCTTTGCACATTGCGTGCAAAACGTCTCGCTCCAAAAAATATACAGATACATATATTCATTTAAGATAAAAAAAAATATGTACTTTACTAGGCCAAAGTTAAGAATTAAGTTCTACCATCGATAAAAACAAAGATGTATTTTAAATAAAATAGAAAGCATGTGGAAATTATAATAAAAATTTTTCAGTTGAAGGCTTAGTAGAAGATAGGAACTTCAATCTTGAAAGTCTTAAATCTTAACTTGGACAATTTTGATAATTGTGAAACACAGAGACTCTGCTGATTATGAAAACAAGTATGAAATTCTAGAATGCATCGATATCTGTGTCAACGGTACAAAACTAAAACGGAAAACATTATCATCGCAATTTTTAATTAAAAAGGAATACATACTTGTTCTCTGTGATTCAAGATTATTTTTTTAATCAACAAAAATTGTACAAGAGGAAAATATTTTGATCAAAAAGAAAATATTTAAGGATACATTGGTTATCAAGAAGGTTCAAGTGAAATTTTAATAATATATCGTAAGAAAAAATAATTACACATACAAGCTGATGTATGTTGTATGAAATACCTGAGAAGAACTGTGCTATTTCTTCTTTAGAACATCCAAATGGCAGGCCCCGAAGTCTCACACAACCATCATCCATTGCATTTTCCAGGTTCAAACCACTCCTTTTGACTACCCACTCCATTTCACCTCTTTTTGCTTTGAAGACTACAATTAAAGGGAAAATCAGAATTTTTATGGATTCGTTAGATATTGGGTGGCAAGAAAGTAATTTCGGTATTTTAAGGTAAAATAGAGATTAATGAATAAAATATTTTCCCTTTTGTTCGATGATCTTTTGCAAAAAAGAATGAATAAGGAATGAATGAGGAATTATTGATTAAAGTTCATTGTTTGAATAAAGAAATTCGGTTTTTTATTTCACCTTAAAATACCGAAATTACTTCCTTGCCAGCTCATTAGTTAAATGTATACATATATATTCTAAAAATATAACTGCTTTTATAATTCTTAATTTACCTTCAATGTAACGATGGCCCATGTGGTCTCTATCTCTCTTACAAGCTTTTTCTATATCCTCTGGTGTATCCATTTCAACATAAGCCTCTCCGCTAGGGCGTCCCTCTCTAGACATAGTCATATGTACTCCATTTTTGCCATTCGAAATGGAACAATCATTGAAGAATTTCATAATCTCGTCAACAGTAGTGGACCATGGAAGTCCACGTAATTTGACAACATAGCCTTCGTCATCATGATCTCCACTACCATTTGACATGGCTGCAAACTAATATAAGATGTGTTACAAAATATTCAACTCGTTTGGATATATTAAATTGGAAATTAAATTAAATTGGATTCTACCCTTGGAGTTTGATTTTTTAAAACGAAAATCTGAGAATATTACGATCAAATTTTTATTCTATCAAGTTCTTGAATACTACGAAGATGTATTGTTTGATTAGATAAAAAAATCAAACAAAGAGAAAGTACTTTTATAAATTAACTAGATAACATTTTGGAAGACAAGCATTTATATCATACTATGTAATGCTCGAGTTTGAAATGAGCAAAGGAAAATATTGCAAATATTATTTCGTATTAAGATCATACGAAACACTTGACCATGTTCAAGTATTATCATTTGTATATATTACTCTGTTGCTATTTTTTATTTGAAAATGAATTAGATACAAACAATTTGAAGGTCACAAAAAGTGAAGAAAGTTTAAAATAGCTAGGTATGAAGCAAATATGTATAAGGTATTGTTAATTAAAACATTGAGTTGAGTTGAGACTAAGAGAGAAAAGAAAAATGCAAGAAATAGTAAAACGAGAAGTTTATAGAAAAAATCTCGTTTTCGGAGAATGCATAATGTCGTTATAATTATGCTATAGACTTCTTCTGATAAACATTTTATTATTGTTTAAAAACCAAATATATTGTTTATACTTACAAATATTCTGTATTGAAATATGAACAGGAAAAATCACAAATTAATTTTAATTGACAGCAAACGCTCGGCCAACACCACGCTCTACGAGGCTACCAGCAAAATGGCGTTCGCTTCTACGATGTTTAAGGCTGGCTCACAATTACCAAGGTGATCCTGCAATTATTTATAAATAACGGCTATAATAAATACATTCTTTATATTATACAATGCATAAAATATGATATTCTGTTTTATTCTAAATTACTATAAGAATATTGAACTTTTTTAATCGAAGAAATTAAAAAAAATACGTATTCCGAACATAAATATACACTACATTTGAAACAATATAGTAGAGCATCTAAAACAAAAGGTGATGTTATTCGTGTATGAATTATGTATAAATTAATTTTAAATATAGATACATAAATAAATCTAATGAACAGGAAACACTTATTCAAACGTTCCTAAATGCATCGAGTTTACGGGAAACTTTATTCTATATATTTCATAATGCGGTCTAATGAAATACTAATCATATCTAAAGCAACTTTTTATTCGAAAAATCTTCTCGGTAATTCATTTTTATTTGAAACGGTCACGGTATACTGATGTTTAAAGAAGAAAGATTTTCATTTAAAAAACAGGAAACCAAAAGAATAAGAAAAACGGAAACAAAAGAAATTTCCATAAACTACATAAATTGAGGGAGTAGACTCGTTTCTACGATTGCGCTGGGATGCGCCTTCTCATTTCTCGATAATGTAAAGATGGGGGTTTTCATTAGTCAAAAGCAATATATAGATAAAAGATCAATCTAGGTCACAATCGCCCTCGAAAGTCCTATTTTTAATTTGCATTATTCGGAAGCATAAAGCTGCGTATGTATATATATCCATAAAGCTGCGACAGCTATATATATGCTGCCAAATAATGCAAATTGCGTCTCGTAAACGTAAAAATAGGACTTTTGAGGGCGATTGCGGCGTAGATTGATCTTTTATCTAGCGCTTTCGACATCGACTACTGAGAAACCCTGTCTTTGCATTACCGACAAATGAGAAAGCGCATCCCGCGCCTAGGATCGAGATTGGCGCTGTACGGATATCTGAATTATGTAAGCGCGGCAAATTTGAATTGTGATATGGTAGAAGTCAATATTTTAATTTAATAGATACAACACAATTCCATAAATTTAATATTAATGAAAAAACCATTTGCATCGTGTCATTGGTTTCGAACTGAATTCGTTCTTATAAGTTCGAGACGAATTTTCGCATTCCCTTGGACAGATGTTAAAAAATTTGAATGTACTTGCGGACGCATGCTCACTGGAATAGTGTAAATGGTAATCATGATAGTGCTCCATTACAGTCTCACGCACTCACGTCTTTCCTTACAGTCACCATCACCAGTGCTCACCGATCGGTGCTCACTGGTGCTCACTCGTAGTTAGAAAAACACGTCGTGGAGTGAGTAGGTTACGTTCCATGCGCGGAACGTAGAAGGAATGAAAATTGATGCGTTTGCTTTACGGTGTTGATTATTGAAGAAAAAAGAAAATTGCGATTGACCATGGATACTACAGAAAATTGGGACGGCGATTGCCAGACACCGTTGGACGACCAAACACAGGAAAGCGAACGTCAAGAACCTGACCAGGTTGTACCTGGGTACGCCAAGTTCGACGATTACATTCAGGTATCTCATTCATCTTTTAAATCTATATTAAATGATTTGGACAGTCGTTTGTCATTTTATTCTTTCATTTTCTTATCTTTTCAGGATGCTTTTGATGCTATAAGAGCTGGGATCAAAGCAGCTAATGCTTTACCAATTGAGTCGAATTTTAACTATTACTCCTGTTTCCCAAGTTTTCTAGCTGCCACAGAGAGCAATGTAGAGCTATTGTTAGGCGTTGTGCAGCATGCTTTGGGAACGGCAGGTATTAAGGGTAAAATTTCTAGACTCGACACCGAAGAAAAGTTCGAGCTTCTATTGGAATCCAACGACATACTCTTGGACAAAGCGGTAAGTCTATTCGTTTGTGTAGAATTTTCTATGAGAATTTGTGATCATAATGAGCTCAAAACCTCTCTTCTCTTGCTGCAGAACTCGTTAATGGACGAGGAATCTGGCATCACAAAGACTTCCGAAGTAGAATTTATTGTAACGCAGACGAAAAAACAAACAGTGAATGGTAGCTGGAACAAGCGGTCATCCCGATTTGCCGAAACAGCTGAAGCCACGCAATCCGTTCGTTTACTCGCTGGGAAAAATATTCAGAGGCCTCAAATAATGTTTAAGGATAAGATCGATAACAGTTCAAAACCGTGGTGCCCTAAGATCAAAGACAAGCCAAACTCTTTGAAACCTTTGGCGATTTATATGGAAGAGGACATGGATGGTGAAACTTTCAATCACCCGTATGAATACGAGTTGGACATGTTTACTATTCCCAGCAGCCAGCTACAGAAATCTGATCCAACAAAATATAAACCTCTGGATACGTCGAGTTTGGTAATGATCGAGAAACTGTCCGATATCAAAACACTGATACAAGACTTGAAACGGTATAAAGAAATCGCTGTAGACTTGGAGCATCACTCCTATAGAAGTTTTCAAGGAATAACTTGTCTAATGCAAATCTCAACAAAAGACACGGATTACATAATCGATACCTTGGCATTACGTTCCGAGTTGCACGAGTTAAATGAAATTTTTACGAAGCCTACTATTTTAAAAGTATTTCACGGCGCCGATCTGGATGTCCAATGGCTCCAACGTGATCTATCTCTGTACGTGGTGAACATGTTTGACACGCATCAAGCAGCCAAACATCTCAATCTGCCTTACTTGAGTCTAGCATATCTGCTGAAACATTATTGTAACATAGATCCGAACAAACACTTCCAATTGGCCGATTGGCGAATAAGGCCTCTGCCGGAAGAACTTCAAAAATACGCTAGAGAAGACACGCATTACCTGTTGTACATAAAAGATATATTAAAAAACGCTTTAATAGATGTAGCCAACGGGCAGACGAATATTTTGAAAGCAGTGTACGATAGAAGTACAGACATATGCAAGAGAACCTATGTGAAGCCAGTCTGGACGGAGGAAAGTTGCATGAGTTTGTACAGGAAGAGTCAAAAAATGTTTAACAATAAACAGCTTTATGCTCTCAGAGAAATTCACAAGTGGAGAGACTTGACTGCCAGGGAGGAGGACGATAGCACCGCTTACGTTTTACCGAATCATATGCTTTTGAATATCGCGGAAACATTACCTCGCGAGATGCAAGGAATTTTGGCGTGTTGCAATCCTATACCTCCCCTTGTCCGGCAACATTTATTAAAGCTGCACAAAATAATATTGAAGGCTAGAGAACAGCCACTCATCAAGCCGGTTCTCGAGGATATCAGGCAACGGTTGACTCAAAGAAATCAGATTGCTAACTCAGAAGCTTGGATGCATTTGCCACATGATATTCCAAGCGGTATGGAAGCGAGGGCTGATTTACCATGCTTGTTGGACAAGAATATGGTACCAGAAACATTGTTGGTAAATACTACGACGAAACATACGGTTACAGTGTTCGACAGCCCAGTTACGTCCGAGGTAAAGAGAAGATAAACGCGATAAATCTGATTTATCGGAAACTAAAAAGATATTCTATCGAAGTATATTTATTTTTTGTAATGATTTCAGGACGAGGAAACGACAGAGGACGGGCAACAAAATATGAAGAAGAAAAAGTTTGTGTTTGTTAGTCCGTTTGAACGATATAAACGCGTGATACCAATGATAGCGCAGGAAGAAGCACAAGAAAGGGAAAGGCAAAAGCAAGCAGAAGAAAATCGATTGAATAAAGAGAAGAAAGACGACGAAGAAATAGTAGAAAGCAAAAATAGAGTTTACGAACATTTCAAACAAGTCTCCCAGATAGTGAAGGGAGAAAACTCGAAAAAACCGAGTCCAGTATCTTTAGGCCAGATGCAGGGACGAAAACGGAAGCGAGATTCGAATATTAAAAAAGAAGACGACACGCAAGAGAAAGCTAACGATAATTTATTAACTCCGGCTCCATTATTGATGAAGAATGCATCGAACAACGAGACACCTTCAGCAGAGGAGCAACAGGTGCAAGAATGTTTAGCAAGAATTCAAGGTCAAGAAGAAGACGAGGAGCAGATTAAATCTCTACGGTGAGACGAACGTGTTTTGTAGTGTCTCATAAAGGGATATAGAATTATCGTTGAGCAAACTGTAATTGTTTATTAATTTGTTCGCAGCACGAGAAAAAAGGGAGACAAAAAACGCGCAGTGCGAGAGTTAAACGATAAAGGATTGATGCCATCGAAGAACTTTGATTACAAAACTGTCGATTTTAACTCTTTCCAAGGAGGAAGCGCAAATACGTCCAACAATGTAAACTTCGTGCAAACAATGGTAAGGGAATCTACATCGTTTACAGTTTACGTTAACGAGCAATAATATCTCAAATATTGCTAACATATCGTTTTTTACGTTTACAGAAAAAACAAAACGAGAAAAAGCGAAAGCGGAAGAAGCAAAAGATAAACATATAAGCTGTAGAAAATATTTAGAAATTGCGAAAATACAGTCTAGGAATTTACACTAAGTAAATATAATAAATAGTTTATTATACTTTTATGACTTATATGACACTCTCTATCTGAATGACATAGAGCGGTAACAAGTATTTAAACATGCGTTGTTCCATATGTTGTATACAAGAATAAATCGTGTGTATTAGCACAAGAAACTTGTAATACTTGTTACAAGAAATACAAGAAATACTTTTAATGCATTCTCCTTTGTTTAATTAGAATTGCGCGTTCTGCTCTGGCGCCAATACAAATCTGTTTACGGTCCTTACATTACGTTTTCTTACATTTCATACAGATGTATTGTAGAAACATTTGTTTACCGCAACGAATAAATATTATTCGTTATATCTAACGGTAATGTTTTTATTCGAGCACGTAACGAACGGACTGGGTTGTTGCAGCAACACAGAAAGCAGTCTGAAAAAAAGTATTCCGTTTGAAATTGGTGATGTAACCTCTGATGTTATCGTTAGGTCAAGAAATTTGAATTCTGTTTGTATCGACGATCGTTGGATGATCGAAAGTAGTTTGTCCGCGTGCGGTAAGAGTTCAGCATCAAATTGTACTGAAGCAAAATGGTATCCTTTCTGACCGTGTTGATTAAACTCTTTTTGGTTTTTGCAGCATATAGTCTGTTGTTTGGCTGTATAAACGGAAGTGTCGGTATAAACATAAACGCTATAAATGTAGTTAAAAATTCAGTGTCCGGTTACGCGAGAAATTTGTCGGATTTTATTTATACGATTTCCTCTTCTTCGAGTCTTGTAGATTCTCCACGAGAATCCAAGCCGAGGCAAGTCGATTGTCTTGGTTTGGGTAAAACGTTCGCGGCAGCTTTGGAGTGGTTTTTCATGAACAAACCGAATGGAACTCATGCTTTGGACGTCACGTTTTTATTGTCTTCGAGGAATCAACCGCGACGCGTTCAGGTGATCACTGGGAAACAGTTTGGTTTAGAGTGGACAGACTTTCGAGTCGACCGTCCAACGATTATAATTGTACATGGATTTTTATCGCACGGTCAAGAGTCGTGGATTAACGATCTGGAGAAATCGTTTCTCCAATGGGTTAGTTCTTGAATCGCCATGTTATCTCCGAAATCAAGTTGAAATCAAATTTGCATAACACAACATGTATGTATGAAACTGTTCAGAGTGATGTGAACGTTGTGGTCGTCGACTGGAGCAGCGGCGGCAATACTTGGAATTATTACAAAGCTGCAGTTAATACAAGAGTAGTGGGATATCAAATTGCAAGGTTCGCTGCTTCGTTTCTTTTTTTTTACGTTTTTCAATCAACAATAATCATGCGACCGTACAATCGGCCGAGCATAATAATATTCTTTCGACGAAGATTTTTAGGACATATAGAAAATGCGACGGACGCCGGAAGTATTCCCCAGAGTAACAGCTGGGGACCTTTATACTTGGTGGGTCACAGTCTCGGGGCACACATTTGTGGATTCGCTGCGAAGGAGCTGAAGAAACGACGAAGTAAATGGAAGGTGGAAAGAATAACAGGACTCGATCCTGCCCAGCCTTGTTTCAAGAACGCGGATCCAGCCGTGAAGCTTCACAAATCCGATGCACCGTTCGTAGACATCATACACACCAATGGCAAATTGCTCTCCCGGATTGGATTGGGTTTACCGGATCCAATAGGTCGGTATCGCAACGGTTTACGCCATTACGCTATCATAGTTGAACGATCTCTCGTTTAGTCGTGCTTCACTATATTCCTTCTTGATCAGGTCACACTGATTTTTATCCGAACGGTGGAAAAAGTCAACCCGGCTGTACCAACATAGACACTTCGTATTACCAATATTTACCGCTTCCTGTTCAAGGTAAGCGCAAACTCCGAAATTGTTTGCCGTGCTTTCCGATAACCGATCATCTCGATAAAGCGACCAGTTGTTTTCAGCGATCAGTAATTCTATCTGCAGTCATGGACGTTCGTACATCTATCTGACGGAGTCCCTGATATCCGATGTTAAACATAATTGTACCTTTTGGGCGCATCCCTGGGATTTATCGTATCGAAATCTAATGGCGATAGGGACGGAACATTGCACTAGAAACTCCTGCACCGAAATGGGTATAAACGCGATCAATTATCCCCAGCGTGGAACATTCTTCGTTGCCACTTCGAACTCCGTACCATTTTGTCGTAAGTATTGCTGCTCGTATGTCGAAAAACCATCGATCGATTTACTTGGTATGCATAAGTACTCGAAGATTTGAACGGCCGTACACTTTTCTTCCAGTTAACGATACTCACGCGGTCGAAACGATGGAAGTTATCGCGCAGGTGGAGAAGGACAATGAGAACGAAATCTACGACTAAAATTTATCATTGAATTCAACATGTATTAACTATTTATAAATAAATGCTCTTTACTTTCGGAGATCGTTGCATACCATGCTTAAATTATTCGTTCCAGATGCTATTTACAATTTAGATTCGAAGAATAAAACAACTTACGGTGTACACGTGCGCTGCGATCTCGCGCGTAAGCGAATGGCAAATTTCGATGTCGCAAAAAGTCCGAGTAAATGAAAAAGCACTTACTTTGCCCGCCGATCCTCCGTTACGTTTACATTATAGCATAGTGACTCGAACCAACTGTATTTTAACGTAAAAGTAGCGGCGTGTCGCCGACGCGATTCCCTATATCCTATTAATACTATAAATTAATCGTATATTACAAGGCGTAGACCGTGAAAACAGCAATTACGATAAGAGTTCGTTGTATTCGAAATATCTTCTTGTGCGTTGCGCATAGTCGTCGCGTATGCTTCCATTGGCACTTCGATAATGTTATTCGCCACGTATTGAACGCGTATCCGTTTTTATCGGCAGCTCGTAAAGTATTATTTTTTGCCCTTATTGCGATTCAAGCGTCGACTTTTCAAAGTGGTCAAAGTCTACATATACCTACACTAGATTTAAGTAGAAATGTTATTCTAACCAGTCAAGGTTGACGTTTAACGAAACGCGCGTCACACTTGAGATTCAAGTGTGCTTTGGTAGGTCTCGATCGACTTGGATCGATGGATCGTATCCGTGCAAGTTCTTTTCTCCGTGTAGCGGCGGTTGTTGGCCACTGAGGGGCAAGGAATCGAGAAGAGAAGAGAACCGAAGCGAACAAGATCTCGTGTCGTCGGCAGATCAATGAATAACTTGTACGTAAGTGGCTGGAAATATTCCAGTCCGTCCTCTGCATTCGCCTATCCACCAGCCGTCCGGCTGCTTCTGATGCACCGTTATCAGATCCCCGGGGTTTAAACTGAGCTCGTCGTTCAGATTCGCGGAGTACTGATAGATCGCCCTGCACTGTTCCGCAGCGGTGACATCGGTTTTGCTGGTGGTCTCGGCGGCACCGTCAACCTCTTGATTGTTATTGTCCTCGGAGTGGCTGCTAAACTCGTCGAAGTCGCTGAAGTCGTCTTCGTCGGGCGGATTCTCGGAGTTCCCGTCGCCGGCCGTCCTGTCGGCCCAATCGCGGCTCTCGGTCTCGTGATCCTTCGCGAGATGGACATCCATCTCATCTTGGTCGTCTTGAAACTCAAACGATTCGTTCTTTGCCCAAGAAGGAACCTGAAATTTGACGTTGACGCCGCTTCTAGTTAAACGCTTCCATTCTAAAACGATAGAATGTACTTCTGCTCTTCGCGTTCGTAGCAGCTCGTAGCAACACAAACGTACTCTGATAGAAGTTGCAACGGATAGAAGGAGGCTCACCTTAAGGACGCTCTGCTGCAGACCTTGCTTGTCCCTCGAAACGAGAATATGTTCCGCCAAGGGATGCTTGCCTCGTTTACTGCCTTCCACTTCCGCAAGCGTCCCCCCAACTTTGTATCTCGCTGCCTCCAAGTACAACAGCATGGAGCGCATCTGCCGGAGAAACGGAAAGGGTAGCAAACGTGATCGCGCGAAACCAACAGAAAGGAAAGAGGAAAGACAGCAAGGGACTACGTACGTGATGCAATTTGTCAGTGACGTTCTGCGTGCTCTCGTCGGCGGCGAACGCGGGCGTCGAGACGAAAGCTCTGTGAAGCGTTTCGAGACCTTCGCGGCCACGTCTTTCTCGCTCCAGGTCCTGTCTGATGAGATGGAGTACCCTGACCAGCGCCTGTTTTCGCCGATCTCTGTTCATCGCGAGAGTAACGTGCTCGGCGTAGAAGTCGGGTAGGAGTTGCTCGGAGTTGCAGGCGTCGTTGCTCTCGACTCTTCGTATGAGATTCTTGAGAATCTCAATGTCGTGGGACACGTTGCAGTTGCGCACGGGCGTAATCAAACGGTCCGTGCTCTGCGAGGCGCGAGACGAAAAAGAAAAGAGAGGTGTCAAAGTCTGCTCAAGGTCGAGGATCGATCGTGAAAGCGAATGAAAAAGTGGAGTAGAGAGAGAGAAAGAGAGAGGGAGCAGTCACCTGTTGCAAGCGAGGAGCGAGCGCCTGCAGGTGCGCCAGGTAAACGTTCGCGAGATCCTTGAGCGCGCTGGATCGTTCCTCCTCGAGGAGCTCCATCTGTTTGGCTCCTTTCCTCACCGTGCTCTCGTACTCGAGCCTGGCTCTCTCGGCTCTCACGCTCACCGTGTAGAACTCCGTGTCCGCCCTACGGGACGAGTCCTCGGCCTTTCTCCTCCTTGCTTCGAGCTTGCTCGCCTCTTTCTCCGTCATGTGATGATGATGGCTCGACGACTTGTTGTTGGTCTGCTGACTCTGGCTGATCGACTGCAACCTCGCCAGGTCCTGTAGCCTCTCATTTTCTCGCGCGCAAGCGAAACTTTGCTTTTTACTTTTCGCGGCGATGTTGCGCCACTCGTGCAGAGATTTTCCAGCTTTGTCGACCGCGTTCTCGATCGACTTCCTTGAGCGGCCCTGAGCCTCCGCTACTCCCACCTGCGAATACCCGAACGCCTCGTTAACGTCTTTACGATCTTGGATTTACAGAGGCGATACAAAAATGTCCAGGGTAGTCCTACGTTCCTAATTGATCGCCATTAAAAATTCTACGCGACTTTCCCCCGCCTGTACTCTGCGCGAAGTTCCTATCTCCTTGCTGAACGATACGTACCTGCCGCGCTAAACAACGCTAAGTCCACCGAGAACCGACCTCCTTTTCTCTCCGCGTCTCGGTGCTTCGATCGACGTAGAACGCAAGGTCGAACATCTTCTCCGAATTAATCTAGCTCATCCCGCGATATCGAGAGGATCGAATCAAACTTACCCGAATCGGTTTGGCGAGCTGCTCGCTGAGCGTGATGCTCCATACCCTGTGTGCTTCCGCGGCAGCCTCCATTTCCTCGCCGATGCATCTCCATGCCTCGTTCACGCCTCCGCTGCTGTTTCCACCTGGGTTACGAAACACCGTTGGTCACCGAGCAATTATTCGAATGCAAATTGATCGCATCCCCGGGCTTTATATAGGTATCGCGTGGACACGTCGCGCACAGGCCTGACCAATGGAAACCGATCGTTTCGATTGTAAGAGGCGAAAATCGTTGACGACACGTACCTTGATCCTTCGCGCACGCTTTCGTCAGCTTGTTGCTGAGCTTCGAGAGTCCTTTGGCGTATGTTGCTTCCAGCTCCGCCCTGTAAACGCGTGGAATACGTGCATCGTATCGATGAGAACGGTTTTGAAACGCGTACACGCGTAGGTTCGCGAGTGTTACCTTTCGTGGAGGATAGCTGCAAGTTCCTTGCAGAAATCGCCGCCCTGCTTGACGTACCTTCGCACATCCTCGAACCCGCCTTGCCCTCCCTGCAACCAGAAAGCGACACATATCGATAAATAACGCGCGCATCTCCGTGTTCCTCCGTTCTCGTCGCCTGTCCACTTTCGACAAGAAAGTCCCGGACAGGCGCAGCGCTCGTTCTACGGTTGAATAATCGCGGTGCTTAAGGGGAACGTTGGAAATAGCGGTAACCACGCATCGTGGCTCACGGGATGCAACATTTCTAATGTCCCGCGAATGAATTATGAGGATTTCTTTCGCCGACTCGTCCGCGCCGCGCCGTACCGTGCCGCCGGGCTTCACCTTCTCCTTCCGGACGCATCACAGGGTCGCGTCGCGCCGGGGAAACGAGAAATTTACGGTGTACAAACTTCCGTTTCACTCACGCGTCGATATCTCCGTCTCCTCTACGCTCCTTTCAGCTCGTTTCCGCTCGAAACCGCTCCGTCCGACCGCCAAAGAGACGGGGCGGTCTCTTGAGCATAGGTTATTCGATTTACGGCGATCTTGACCGAGGCAAAGGAATGAAAATTCAACTTTTCCACAGCCTCGAGCTTGGTCGTGACCGGAGAAAGGCAGGATCGATTCCCGGTACGTGTCCGCACTGCCGATCGGCGAGACGTTTACTTTCCCGTGTCAAATCCTCGAGTCACGCCAGCGAGAATCGCTTCCACATTGCTCTTCTCTATCCTGTTCGAGGAAGCGCGAGGATCCTTCGCCAAGCGTCGGAGCTGCGAAGCGAAACTCATCGATCTGGCACGATAACGATGATTCGTTTCTTTCGTTCGAGGCGAACGAGAGAACGCGATCGATTCCGAGTTCGCGGAATCCTCGGAAATAAAGAAACGGTTTCCCGATAACATCGATAAGAGAGAACGGTAGAAACGGTTTTCTGATACACGAGAAATACCGTGCGAGATCGTGACACGCCAGGCGCGACGATTTAATCCCCGGCATGACCGTGCAGTGATTTCGTTGTAATCGCGCCTGTCGTCGTATTTGTAATTTGTATGCGGTCGAACTGTTATAGGCGCGTCGGACGTGCCTGTCGTCTTCACTATTTTTAAAACAATCGATCGACTATTCAAAATAGACGATTTCCAATGGAATAATTCGAGGCGTTACTTTTGCAAACTTTCTTACTCGTTCGACGAAGGGCGAAGTAGTCGTTTTCGACTATTATCCATGATTTCGGTTCAGGGCTGCATTTAGGAGGCCTGAGTTAATAAGATAAAACGTGCATCGTCATACGGGTACGTAATAACGATTGCGCGAGTCTATATGTGTCTTTTCTTGTCACGCGGGTGTTACGTCATCGCGAGTCAGCTCTGCTCGCTAGATATTTCGTCTTACAATTAAACGAGCAATGCCGATAAGCGGATAGAGGTTTTGGAAAGACGGAAACGCGCACATTCAGACACCTCGAAATCCCTGGCGTTCGATAATCATATCCTCGGACCGAGAAAATGTCGATAGTCACTGTAAACATCGACAAACCTCGATCGCTACGCTTTCCACTTTTGTGGAAGCGACGAAGAATAGCGCGATCGATCGAAACCTTTGACGCATACAGTCGAGCGTGTCGGCATGCATTGCTCCATACAAATTTTCATGCTTATTTAGAAGGAAAAGACAGATAATGTTGTCAAAATGGGGTTATTTACTTTGCTCAATCTTTACTTTCAACATCTATGCTTCGAAATTTTCTGTATTTTACATGCCAGTCTATGTCGCAGAGCGAAACGTGTTACAACAGCACCTACAAGTGCGAAATTCGTTTAAACGCATTGCTTTTTTCCCCAGATATTGAGAGGAATTATAAAGGAAAGTGGTTGATTTAAACAGTGATCATAAAGGTATTGTTGTCCCGTGTTCCTGATTCAGTAATATTTTTGATTTTATGTAACAGAACAGAATGGCAAAAGGAAAGTATTTAAATGAAGCTGAAAAGGCAATATCTTGTTTTAAAAAGGGGGAGAATCGAAAGATTGCCAAAGAAATTAAACGTTCCGAGTCCGTAGTACGAAATTTTTTGAAACGTGGTGGAGATTACGGCAAGAAAACGTGCTACAAAGGGAAATTCAAAAATCACAAAACGAGAAAAAAATAATATAATAAATGAAGCGGCAAAAAAAAAATTAGTTGCACGTTAAATTGTTGTGCAGTTACAATTACCAATAACGTCCAGACGTGTGCAACAAATTTTGCACAATGTACCGAATGTTGTTTTCAGAACAGTTCGGCTCGGCTCGGCTCGACTCGGTTTGGATCGAAGTCCTTCGTAACGCAGAGTGTCCTCGTCGCGACAGGAATTACTGGTCGAAACGTTAATTGAAAATATATATGCTTGTTACGTGAAAACAGCAACCGGTATTCTCGGTAATTAAACCGGTCGCCGCGCCGGTAGACTAAAAATCGTTCGTTTTTACTTCTGCTCGAAATCTGGATTTCTACGAGTTACGCGACACGCGTTACGCTCTGTTCCTCGAACGTGAAATATTTCATATTTTTGTCGGGGGACAACCGGATCGAGGGAAACGTATTCGAAAATGTCATTGGTTACACTCGCGACGCACACAGCACCAGTGCGGTGTTACGCTCAAATCGACATGCCTTCGGTTCGACTTTCGTAAAATTCGAACCCGACCGAAGGTGATCGAGCACGCTCGCCATTCGACTCCTAACGAATTCGAACGATTGCCGAAAGAAATCGCTTCCAGTCCCCGTAACGAACAAAGAACCGCACGCTTCGCGCGCTGCACGCTCCATCGGTGCGTTTCGCGATTAAACGTGTACCAGATAAACGATACGAACGAACGCGTGCGCGAATCTCGCAAGCAGAAAAAAAATCTTGTTTACGACACTCGTGATTGCGCAAACGATAAAAGAAACGATCGTTCGCCGTGCGAAGCAGGGGGGACTGGATACACGGGATCTGTATCGACTACAGATTGCGACCTAAAGGTTAATCGACACGTGGCGACGTGACGCTCCATGGTCGCGAAACAAATGGCTGGCAAACGGCGCGCAACAGGTGGCGCACGCCCGTATGGGCGCGTAGCGCATTGCATGGATCTTCCTCCTACGCTCGAGCGTCAATGTCCTTCGAGTTTGCCGAGATCGACGAGATTACGAGCGAGAGGATCTCCGATAAACGTTTCCTGGCTGGCACGCAACCGAACAGCGCGCGAAAAGAAAGTTTGCCACGAGCCGCGTAAACTTGACCTCGGCGAGAGGCAGTTTTCGGTACAAGTTCTCGCGTTCGTTGACGTTTCGAAAATCAAGTTGGCCGAGCCAACAGGGATTCGGTCGTTCAACTTGTCGCGTGAACGATCGAAACTGGTCGACGCCTAGAAATGTAAACCAGACATAGTCGCGAAACAGTGCCAAAAGTAACGAAACTCGTATCGTATAAACATAGAACAGAGATCGGTATTGTAAGAATTTTCGGATACAACGAAAGTCAATGGGTTTCCGAAAGCAGTGTCGGGATAGAACAGCTGCGACTCTTCCTTTCCCTTTTACCTTGCTCGACTCGACACGATTCGACCAACTTCCCCGACTTCCTCTAGTCGGGTTCACGCGACACGGTGAAATCGCAGAGGTCGCCGCGCCGGTACGATCACCGCGGCTATACGCGTACGTTTCACGTTACCAGCGCTTTCCATTGTACGATGAATTTTGCGTTTTTATGCGCGTTCTTCGAGCAACGCGAGAGAGATTATCGCGCGAGGAAAGTCTCTGGCTGGATACTCGACGGACGCAACGAATGCGCAACGAAAACGCAGCCAGAATTCGCGTGGCTTTCTAGAGAGACGCGGGCCGTCGCAAAAAGCGAAAACTCTACGCGTTTCCGAGAGGCCGATAGCCTTTTCGCGAAGCGAAAGCAGTATTTGGCACGTTAGATCCAAGCGATTTCGAATTTACGACTCGATCCTGTGGTCGGATCGACTCTATCGCGCGTGCATCCTTCACCGGTTTTCCGATTGGAGAACGCAGCATCGCCAGCCACGATCAAAGTGCAACGAGAGCCGCGGTATCTTTCGATCGACGAAGAAACACGAGAGAAGCGTCGTCGCTCGTTGTACCTACTACCTACACGAGTACGAGCGTAGGAACGCTCGCGGACGAGCGCACGCGAAACAAAGTCGGTTATTTTCTCCGCCCAACTTTCCCACACTTTCCATGCTTTGATAGTTGCTCGGAACAGTATTTACCTTTACCGGACCCCGAGGCACAAACGAGTACGGTTCCAACGGTTTCAGAGAGAAGAGATGAGAACCGACAGCGCGTACGATCGTGGAAATTTCGGGTCTTGGGAAAAGAAAGAAATTCGATCGGGAGAGCGAGAGACGGTTGACGCGTGATTGTACGCAATTGCGGGTGGCAATTCGCGATTCGGAACGAAGTAGAACGACGATGATATACCTCTTCGGTCTCGTGAACGTGAAGCAGATGAGTGGAGGCCATTAACCCTCTGATTGACCCCAGCATTCTCCTCTTAATCGGGCCGACTTTTCGAGCGTGATCTTTGGTCTCGACGGTCTCGGCGGCCTCGTCGTCCGCCTCCTCATTTTCCGCGTCGGAGCAGGGCCTGTACGCACGAACGGAGACCGGGCCCGAATCGTCCAACAGATCTTCGGCACTACCCAGCACTTTTTTCGGACTGGCTTCGCTTTCGGGAGAGCGACCCGTGTTTACTTCCTCGGTGGCGGCCATGCCGAACTCTTCGACTCTGGTGATCGAGCCCGTGTCCCTCGCTGTCGCCTTGGTAAGGTCGTAGGACGCGCACTTGCTGCTCGAGATGCTCGGGATGTTGGGGATGTTCGAGATGTTAGGGATGCTAGATATGCTCGGCGGTGGTCCGGCCTCTGCGGCGAGGGCCCCGACCGCCTGCAGTCTCGCGTGCTTGTTCACCACCTCGTTGATCCTGGTGGTTTCGTCGCGCAGCCAACTCCTCATTTTGTCCCACGCCTTCCCCAACCGATGTTTCTGCAACTACGGACGCGCGCAAACGTGTACTCGAAACGTTCGACGACGTCCAAGAACAGGGCTCGAAAACTGATACACCGCGAACGCTAGTATCGAGAACCTTCATTCCGAAAAACCCAAATTTTCAATCATTGTCTATTTCGGCTTAATCCTTCAGGGACGACGACGGATTATCAGTTTGTTTCCAATATGATTTGTTTACAATAATCTCTCTCGATCATTTAGACGTTTTGATATTTCCCCTAGCTACTTGCAAATTCTGCAAAGCGAAAGATCATGCATGAAAATACAGTGTTTTATCGATATAAGTCTCCAGCACGGGTCTAGTATTCTTCGGTAATATGCGGTCATAGTATTCTTTGACTTTTGCCAAACGTAGATAAGGACAGCCGAGCTCGAGAAGCTCGATCGCCGAGAAGTGTAAACATAACTAATCTGAATTTCTAACTTCTTTATTTTTCATTATTTTTTTATGGGACTTCGAAAAACGTCTTCGTGGCATTTTTCTAATGCAAAATCATACCAAATATGATATAA
>CM052261.1:126195-322056 GCA_028455795.1 Lasioglossum marginatum | reverse complement strand
TAATTTGAATTTCTAACTTCTTTATTTTTCATTATTTTTTTATGGGACTTCGAAAAACGTATTCGTGACATTTTTCTAATGCAAAATCATACCAAATATGATATAATTCCGATGATATTTACTTGTAAATGATATTTACTTTAATCGCCTATTACAAGAACACTAAAAATACTGTGTAGTAAGGTTTTTGGGGTCACGAATTTAATGCTAGATTTGCATTTTAATTAACTGTTCGTTAAGAAAAAATTGGTATTTTATATGTATATATCAATATAAACGTTTATCTATCTATGAATATTTGTTTAAACATCAAAGTGAAACATCAATGTTTTAAAAAAATGTTCATACATAACAAAAAGTTTATATTCTTATAATAGTAAGCTGTACCAAACAAAGAGGTGTACAAATATAAGAATAGTGACACAAATGATAAATACTTGACGTTGGTCCTGTATAACACGAAACTTATTATTTAAATTGGTTTTCCATAATAAACATTACAGGCGTTTCGATACGAAACTTTCGTATGACTTAACATTCAGTAACAAAGATTGATTTGAAACTCGTGATCAGCGACTGTAAAAATCTTCATATAGGATGCAGTGAATAATATAGCGATTTTAGTAAAAACATTGAAAATTAATAGAATTTTCAATACAATAGAATCCTCAATTTAAAAATATTCATATATCGACACCGATTTTTCAATTTTTATTAAAAAATTAATTCACTAAATTATTATTATTATTATTAGTCTAGGAGTAGTATTGTTTATACAATATATTCATGAGTTAGATCCGATCGCAAGCACACAATCGTATTTGGTATTCTGCTGTCTTGCATAGAAAATTTAAAACACGAAATTGTTGTAGACACATCCACGTATACTGTCCATGCAAAACTTGCATGTTGCTCGGTGTCTTTCTTGTTTTATTTAAGATGAAAGTCCGACAACATGATTTTCCTTTATGAAACCGTATATGTTAAACTCTATACCTGCTCATCCATGATCACGAAAGTATTCCTACTACTACAATTTCATTATTTAGTCATCAAGGAAGAATTTTCAATTACAAAATTATTCTCCAAAGTGTACAGATTTCACAAAATATGAAGAAATGAGCATAACAGTTCACAGTATTTGAATGAAGGAGAACTGAACTAAAGACATAATTTAGCAATGTTAATTGCTATTACCTGAACGGTATCCTAACGACCCTAAACGACCCTAAACGACCCTAACGATATCACCACTCACATCATGAATATTCTTTACTTCGAAAGATGGCGCTATGGCCAGCTTCTCGGCGTTTTGGAACACTGTGCGTCGTTCCCGGGGGATTAAAGGCTATTCGACAGATTACGCGAGACCCCATGATACTTGGAAATTTCGGTCGTTAGCAACAGTTATCGAAATAACGATTCCGTTCGGTTTCAAGCCCCGTTCGAGATCGTGTTCGACTCGAGCCTGTTCGTCGGACGTCGCTCGCGAAGAGATCTCGGCACACGTATCTTTAGCTACCTTGGATCGCCGGATCCGGCGAGACACGCCAGACAGAGCGTCGTTCGAGCACTCGGGATCCGAGTAGGATCCGGACATCGAGGCGATTCCTGGATCGTACTCCTCGTTGTCCTCCGTGCCGTAGCTCTTCCGGCCAGACTTGAACGATCTGACCGACCGCTTCGCGCGATTGTTTCGGTCGATCCTGTTGCTGTCGCCTGTTGCTGAATCGATTTTCACGGTCGCTCGTCTGTTTGTTTTCACTGGTGGGACCGGTCGGTCGACAGAATCAACAGAATCGACGGAATCGTCTGGCGTCACCACCCCTTTCGTCGATTTCTCGTTGAATTCTTCTTGGGTCGTGCCCTGAATTCCATTAGCTTCGCTGGTCCCTTCCGCTTCGTCCTGTGGACTTTTTACGGCTTTCTCGATTTCGATTTTAGTATCGCTCTCGATTTCGATTTCCTGGTGAACGTACGAATTCCGGGGAACGTCGTAGAGTTGATACGGCGGGGACGAGTCGTTTTCCGTTTGGTCCGCGTTGTCAGCCACGCCCGAAGGCACAGACGTTAACGCGTTCGAGTCGGGAGCTAGAGGTTTCTCATCGGTGTGCAGAAAACTGAAGCTGATCGTCGGCACACCGTCCTCGTCGGTCTTCACCGACGCGACCGCGGTCAGTTCTACGGTATTTCTGTGCCGTTTTTCCCGTTGGCAAACGGCCGTCTTTCCGCGATCTCCCGAGGGACTCGTCGGTGGCACTAGTTGGTCGTTGTCGTCCGCGGACACTATCGATCGTTCTTCGATCGGCGTTCCGATACCTCGATTCTCGTCGCAGAAGTCACGGCAGTGGACTATCACCGGCGACGGGGCGTCGTACCAGATCGTCGTCGAGTTGCTGTCGTTGCAAACGTTCGCGTTCGACGTCGACAGTTTTCTAGCCGATTTCAGGGAGGCCCACGCGTGTCTCACTTCTTCCATTTTTTCCCCTCTTGCCTCGTGGTTCAGCTCGCTTCACCGCATCGCGATTCACTTCGTTCGAACGTCGTCCTCGACAGAGGGCGGCTCAGAGTGGCGTCTTAACGTTTACGCGTACGCGCGATAGCGACCGATAACGAGATCGAGGCGCGTATATCCTGTCTATCTGCGCGAAAGCCGATCGATTCACCATGCGAGTATCGAATTTGTCAATGTTCCACGGTGGGTGACGGTCAATGACATTTCTGTTGTCGTTGCGCGAGCACCGTCGGGCCTGGTCGCGTGTCGCCGCGACGATCTGCCCGCTTCCGTTTCGAAACACCGGCGAAAGTTACGTGTTCAACGACAAATTCCAAGGTGTCGCGTAACATACGACGCGTCGAGACGATTCGAAGCTCGTTACACGAAGCTCGTAAGCGCGGCTACGACACTGATTGTTCACCGTTTCAGCGCCGGTCTAGTCGCTTTCGAGCACGAACAGTCGCGACGCACCTGCGACTGTCGCTCGCCTCTGCGTGCCAATTTCGCGATTTATTGGTTTTCCACGTTCCCTGTCCCGGTAGCGCGCAGTCGCGCCGTCAACGTTGCCGACTCATTCGCCGACCGATTACACACCCACGCCGATCCGAAACGATTCGCGGAGCATCGGACGACCTTGCGAATCGTGACACGACGCGTCGCGACGACCACCGTGTGAAGCGTTGAAATCGCGATCCGGATCGATCGCGCGAGATCGTGATCTTCGCCAACCGTGCTTCAAGGTCGATCATCGAAGCTTGTCGATCGATGCGCGGGAGCGCGCGCGCACGAATCGGATCGCGCCACGACGTCGTTCCCGATTTTCGGAGGCTGCGAGGGGAAAGGAACGAGAGCCGCAAAAACACCGCCGCGACGCTCCGTGAACCGTGATGCTCATGCGACGACGTTCCGGCCGCGACTGGATTTACGCTGGAAGCGGTATTATACAACAGCGTCGGTCAAACAATTATATCCGTATTATGTTGCGTTCACACTCGCACACACACGTGTTGCACAACCGCGCAAACTGTGCAAACGGTGAAAACGGCGCAGCGTGTTCCTCGCGCCGCGACAAGAATAAAACGCTACTCGGATTCGCGTGAAAATTGAACCGCGCGAACGGCAGGTACCGTTCTAATAATAGTTTGTAAATCTTCCTTACGAAACGGTTAAGCGGCGCTTAACTCGTGGCACGCGTTTCTACACGCGTTTCTACACGCGATACTCCGCGGAGCGGTTTGAACGCGTTACCACTACACACGCTGCTACAAAATCGAAACGTATCCGCGCGCGAAGTCTCAACGTCTCGACGTCGAACACGGGTTTGTCCTACTGCCGGGGATACTCTGCGGGACGAACATTTCGCGGCGCGTATTCCTTTTGTCGCGAACAATCGGCTGCATCGCGAGAACAGTCGAAACGACGCTCCATTGTCCCACTTCTCCGATCGCGTCTTCGCTGAAACCGCGTTTCTTCCCCGGGATGAAACGTGTTCGCCGAGCGAACGGAACACAGGCAACGATACCGGAAAATCGAGAGACGTCGCGATTTTCCCGCAATTTCGAAAGAGGATTGGTCACAATACGCGGCACGACGATCCTTGGCGATCCGTCAGCGACGAAGAGGAGAGCACAGGAGAACACGCGAACAACGATGCATCGAGAGCGGTGCACTGTTGCGAGTTGCGGGAATGGGCGCGGGCTGGGCCTCTCTCGCGGTCGGAAACGTCATGCGCGTTTAGATCGTAACGCTCCGAAGCGAATGCGACCAGAAGCGGATAGTTTGAGCGACAAACGCGTTTCTAGGCGGGAGGTTGTTCGTTTTGTTTCGAGATTATATTTAGCTTGGTTACGCGCGCGCGACACTCGCGTTACCGAAACATACTGCATGGTACACCACTTTAACCGCACCACATCGCACCATAGTGCGCGACGTAACATCGACAGACAACTGCAACTGCTCGCGCGACTGCGTTTCTCAAACTCGCACGGGCAATTCTTACGACCGGTTAACGAGCCGCTTACCCGGTTCGCTTGCCCAACCGAAATTGTCGAGGCCCGACGCGAGAACCTACGATCAACGGTCAATTTCCGTCTGGAACGATCGGATCCGATCGGAACGAGAGCATGACGCTATAAACGATCCTAGTCGACGCGACGCGACACGGCTCAACTCAATTGTTTTTCGGGAAATCGTGTTTCGTTCTAATTTCGATCGTGCGTATCCGCTTTCGCGGATAATTCGATTCCTTTTTCTAGTCTGTAGTTCTCGCAACGAGATATTTCAGACTTTCTCAGACGTCGAGCACATCGATCTTATCGGGGATGCATCGAACCGAGAGGATACACGATGAAATCCATTTTTGCCTGCTTGCGACGCGCACGTTCTCCAGGACGGCTGTTGACCTTGCTTGATTTTCGGCGAATAAGCCACGCGACGCGCAGTGTGACGTTTCGATTATTTCGGGGAATTTAATTCCGAAAATGAACATTTTTTAAAAATGGCGTATTTACTCTTATCTTGAAAGAAATACCTCCGTAACCCAGAATCGCTATTATTTTTAACTTCTCATCGCATTCAGATAAGAAAAATAAGCCTCAAGTGAACAATTCTGCCTATACAAATAATGAAACTACATCAATCGTCAGCGATGCTTTAGCTGAATAAAAGTGTGTGTATTTGAACTTCAATTTTTATAGTATTTATTTCAGTGATTATTGTATCCTTTGTACTGTGTTTTCAGTATTTTCAGTTTTCAAATATTACACATATAATTTATTATGGTTAATAATCATACAGAATCGAAGAACTTTTCAGTATTCACCAATGTTCTACAGAGTAAAACTTTATTATATGGGCGAATATGGACTTCAAACTACACTGAACGTATGCATTGAAGTCTTGTCTAGTCGGATATGAAAACAATTTTTGCGTTTGTCTGCTGCGTCTATGGGAGTTTTCGAGCAAGAACGTGTCTGTTATTCATAAACCTGCACTTTGATTGTTACGTATTAAATTGTTATTGTTTTTATTCGTTATTGTTTAACTGTTGTTGTGTTTCATTGTTATTACATTTGATAGTTTTTGCCTTTTGTTTGACTACTATTATTTGACGTATTGTTTATTTTGGCGATTATTTCACACCTTAAGGAAAGTTCGCAATATTTTTGGTTTAAAAATCTGGTATACATATACTTTAGAGGCCCTACATAATTTATGGCTAGTAACAAACAGTTACCATATAAAATTGAAGAACACTTTTCATTGTTTAGCGAATATGAATTTCATTCTTAATTGAATATCGAAGTTGTGATTTTATGTAGGCAGGAATGAAAATAAAATTGTATCAATGTATTTGGGATCGTGAGAGTTCTCTTTCGTTTTCAGAATGTGTTCTAGTATTTCTAGAGCTTGTTCAATGTATTTCTCTGCATGTATGTAGTTTATTAAAACTTTGAATATATTTATGTAAGACTGTGTTTGCAACTTCCTTATATCATTTAAATTAAATACCGTTTCGAACAGTAATTTGCAAGAGTAAAAATACGTATTTGAGTAGTTTTAACGAAATACATGATAGAAAAGAGAAACAACATCATTAAGAATTTAATGCCCCTAAATGATCGAAATGTCACACTGTGCGACGCGAGCAATTATAAATTTCACCGTCTCCGAAACGTAAAATATGTCTGTCTAGCGATAACACGTCGCTTTCTTTCTCTCTTTCTCTCTTCCTCTCGCTCTCCCGCCGCGCTAAGCGGGCTACTTATCGTCCACGGAAGGTGGAAATTCTCGCACTGTACTCCAAGCGAGCACGGTCCCACATTTCTTTACGTAACGACCGGCACTGTTACCGATAAAACGGAACTACCGTTGAATCGCTGCAAGTAAAAGCGCCAGTGCGTCCGAATCGTCCAATCAACTACTGTCCCTCGAGATGTACTGTCCGTGTCTCGTGAGACGAAACCCGGGACTGCACAGAAGTACACCTGATATACTGTGGCAATCTTCTCAGCGAATAGCAAAGATGCGTGTGACTCGGCTGTCTGCTCGATCAGACGGTTTCTTTGCGAACTCGTTTCGCTTTCGTTCCGAGTGTCTTCTCATGACACGCGGACAATTTCGAGATTCCAGGCAGATCGTTTCTGTGATTGGTATGGAATTAATAGAATGGCATGGAATGAATTATTGCAAACTCCAACACTCTTTATAATAGTATTGATCTTTTTACTGGGTCGTTGCACACTTTCAAAAGAAAATTACGCAGGATTAACTGGTAATATCATTACCTTTATTCCAACAGTTTCTGTGCATGTCTCTTCTTAGTTCATTTAGGTTAAGTCTTTGTTCTATTGTGAACATTTGTGTAAAAAGGACCTCGGTCCGTTTATAATATAAATATAATAATAATAATTATACTGAAGCCTACTTTCGGAATATCGATTCGTTATTCCGTATTCAACTGATCAATGGGGACGGGAACGTACGCGAAGCATTCGAATTTCAATTAAAAATTTCAATTAAATGCGGAAAATGGAGGCAAGCGCATAAGAACGTACACTGGCCCACCGAAGAGTGTCCAGACCACTGTCTCGTCTGCAGATGGTATTCGGTCGTCTACTTGATCGAGAGAAACAAGCAATCGATCGATATAGTTTCCCCGCTATGTATTCCTCGCAAGGTGCGCGACGTAACGACCACGTAAATACGACGAGCACGGAGGCAGTGTGCTCGAAGAAACGCGAATCCTTTCTAGGGACAGCCGAGGTGAATGAAACACGCGTGACTTCGTGGACAAAAGGGAGAGAGGTAGGGAGGCAGAGACACACGGAGAACGGGAGACGGAGAAGGGAACCGTAGCGACGGAAGTACGGTGCACGCTTATCCGGTGTCGAACCTTGCCTCCAGCCATGGACGGCTTGTTCTGTTACCTCGTTGACCCACTACCTACCCGTTATAGAAAATACGGTTGTCTCCCTTTTTATCGTTCCCGCGTCGAACGATCTCGATTCGAACCGACTCGAAGCGATTCGAGTCTGTTTCTTCTTCGAACCGACTCCGATATTTAGCCGTTCCTGCTCCTGTTCTTGTCCCCGTTCGTGTCTCGCTCTCCTACAATCCTACAGCCATGTCCAGGTATCGCGTTGCGATTGCGAGGAATCCTCGACGCGATCGACAGCTGCCTCGATCGATTTGTATAGGCAGAATTGTTCACTTGAGGCTTATTTTTCTTATCTGAATGCGATGAGAAGTTAAAAATAATAGCGATTCTGGGTTACGGAGGTATTTCTTTCAAGGTAAGAGTAAATACGCAATTTTTAAAAAATGTTCATTTTCGGAATTAAATTCCCCTAAATGATCGAAACGTCACACTGTGCGGCGGGACAGCGTGAGTCATCGATTACCGCGAAGCAATAGTGGTACTCAATGTCTGGGCTTCGTCTATGGCTTACGGAAATTGAGTTCAATCCAATATCATATCGCAAGAAAAATGAACTTGTAATCGTCGACGAGCCACGCGGCCCGTCGACTCGGTCTTCGAGTCGTTCGAGACGAGCGCGTGTTTTGCATCCGGTTTTTGTGGACGGGACGTGAACCAGACGCGCAGTGCGTGCAATAAACGTAGCGTCGTAAGTAAGCGCAGTAAACTCACACCATGCACACGGTCAAACGCGAATACTTACAACTACGGGCGCAGCAGGATCTCGGAAGACTGTCGAACGAACGTAATCAGGAAACCAATGACATCTCGGACGCATCGTGGCAACACTCCCTCTATCTAATTGGACGACGGCTACTTATGTTCGGTTTCGCGGCTACACGTTTCTCGAAATGTACGTGGCACGCGCCAAGCATCTCGGTTGAACGACTAGATTCTTCCAACAACGTGCAGTATCGCGACAGCTGACGAGAACTAAAACGCGCGACACCGTGATTCGGAGTCCCGACCGAATTCCTGACTGATAATCTACGTATAACAATCGCTCGTTGCACAGTCATGTTTCTCTCTTATCGGATAATACATTATGTTATCCGACGCGACGTTTTCGCCTGCCGAAAATTGCGAAATTTTGTACACGGACCGGAAACGTCGATCTCGTTGGCGAATCGATGACGTGTCCGAGTAAAAGGATTCTCTGGTCCCGCATCGTCGAACTTCCTCGATCTCGACACGCGATTCGTCGTCCACGATCCACGATTTCCTGGTCCACGACGCTCGATCGTATTCCCCGTGACATGTTCGCTGAAACTCGAGCATCGCAAAAACGATGTTCGAACGCCGGCGATTTTGATCGCCACGTCACAGCCGTGTACTCTTACTTTCTCTTGAAGCCGTTTCTGCGTGCTGTGCGAAGAAACGCGCAAAACTAATGCATGACCGACGGTAAACTCGTTGTAAACGTTCGAACGAATCAACGACGAAAACAACTGTGCAAAATCTTAAGGAAGAAAGACGGGACAACGGCCATCGCTCTCTTCCTGAAACGGAACCGATCGCCGATCATCGATGCGTGGAAACCTGGAAACCTTTCTTTTCTCTCTCTACTTCTGCTCTTTCTTTGGTTGCTCCGATTTCCATCGGTCGAGTATAGAGAGCATAGTCGCGCGAAACCGGAGAAGAACGTTTCGTCTATGTATAATGGTTACGAGTTACGAGTGCCGCGTGTACGTTACCGGTTACGCGCGATATTTTGCCACGGGTGTGTCGCGGAATACCTGACGATAATTGTACATACAACTCTGCGTATTTCTCGGCGAGCGTCATTCGAGAGTCAACGATTTTACGATCTTTCCCTATAGAGAACAACGCAACTACGTAGAACATAGATAAAAGAAGATAGGCTGTTCGCTCGAAGAAGCAACGAATCGATTGTCGATCGGGCATCGCTCGAAATCGGTGCGGACTTACTGAAGTGACGTACGACGCGTAAGAACTAACGAAATCCGTGTCATATGCCGTAACAATACGAACCGTATTACCGTAAGTATACGGTGGCTCGGAACACATATAATCAACGGTGACACGCGTATCGCGTACGAATCGATATGGGTTCATAGTGTAGCGGTCTGGTTGTTAATGATACAGCGACGAGGATCAACCGGAAACGGCTCGTCAACCGGAACGAGGCTCTTTCGCGACGCGCTCGAGCTGGGAACAACGAATACACCGAATAGAGCGAACATAACGTAACGCGATCCTTCGAACCGATACTCTGTGTATTTAATAATAATTCCCGTGCCCATCGGACGAATGACGGTGTTTTTGTAGGATGCATTTCAACATCAAAAAATACCACTCTACGATCGGTTACGCGGTCGGAACAAAATTTCATCGCTGTAATCTGTCCCACGAGACAAGGCAGTAAACGTGAACATACTAGAGCTGTGACTTATGAGATACCCGGGTATCCGGCTGTCTCATGAGATACCCGGGTAGTTTTGCTCTACGAGCAAGTTTTGCTATATGAGATACTCGGGTACCCGAGTATCTCATATACCCGGGTAAAAGTTCGAGCTCTAGAACATACCCGTCACTCGAGTGCAAAAGAGTTGAAGTCACCATCCTCATTGTCAGATAGTTAGCAAAGTAAACAGGCTGGTGCTTCTCGGCCCCGTATCGTAGATGTTAGAAGAGATCTCGTGGGAAGATGCGAATTAAGGGGCTCGTTCACGATCAAGCATATTGCGCAACATGATTGATCGTGAATGATAGTGATTAATACAATATGGATTTGGATGGACATCGTGCTGCATAATAATTGTTGCGCAATATGCTTGATCGTGAATGGGCCCCTTTACCGAAACGTGCCGGAACGGAGTGGCGCGCAAGCTTTTGGTCGGATTCGGTTGTTTTATTGCTTGCTCCTCGGTCCGTGGGAGTAGAACCCGTTTCACGATGCTGCGCGAGTCGTGGACGGCTGCCCGACATAATAAGATGCGTGTCTATGACGTAACACTTTCACCCCCGAAGGCCTTTCTGCAGACGGGCTTACTACGGGCTTGCGGGCCTACGTTACGGCCCGAATGACACAGCGATCGAACCAATCCGCTCGCCAGAATCTCGAAGCCGCTCCATCGTCGCTCTTAAGATATTTAAATATCCATGTAGCATATTCGCCCGCGCTGCAAACTATTATACGATACAAACGCGTTGCGCCTTAGACGTTACACCCAGCAACCTGCCGCTGCGGCCACTCTCCACTCGTGCAGCAGCCTTCTTTCTCCGTCACCGATCCTCCGTTCCTTCTTCTTCTTCGCTTCCCCATTCTCCTCTTTCCCTCGAACTCCACCGATAATTACGTAACGGAGTAGAAAAGTCTTTACCGTGATCTCAGGACGATGTAACAACGAGGTCGAGCACCGTTTCGATTTCCAGGTCCACCTTCCCGGTATCGTTATCTCTGTCGGCGACGATTGCTCAAACTCACGGTATCCCACTCTTTCCGGCTCTTCCGGCACTTTATTCTCAATGGAATTGTAGAGTTTGTTGCAATAACGATAGAGTAATTGCAACAACATCTTTACCAAGTCAATGGTCAAGAAATTCTGTTTTGGAATTTTGAGAAAAATGAAAGCATCTTTATGATTTCTTACGGAGTAATTTTATATCTTTTGCAAGGAATATTAAGTCAGTATTCAGCGCATTCATCATTCGCAGTTTTGTGCTCTTTCTCTTTATCAGAAGTGAAATAGCATAGATGGTTACAATTACTTATTTTTTCATTTACGCGTTTCATTTATTCTTCTTCTTCTTTCATGTGTCTACATGCGGACGTTTCGCGACACAAACCCTTGGCATTTGCTTCAAGTCACAAGCTTCAACTTGTCGAAGAATTCGAGAAGGAGATCTCGCTGTGCGAACATCGTTTATCGCGAAGATTCTCTCCTAATTATGACTCGTTGAGAGCTGTGGACACGGACGTGGACATCGTCACGCTTTTCGCCGCGTCTCCGCGAATTAACAAGACAGAAGCATCACGGTTCGCAAAGAGCACCTCTTCCGGGTGCAAACCTTCACCGAACAGAGTTGGGCAATGTTGGACTGGAATTTATGATTAAGAATTGCAATCGAGATGTTCATCGCGATACGCGGAACAATATCCGCGGAACAGATCCGATAGCGGATCTCTGAACCATCGCGATACGATGACCCAACGCGAGATAACAAATACTTTTTCGTATTTTCGTATTTCGTATCGACGCGGCGTCCGAGATAAGAGTTCTTTTCGAATCGAGCGGCAAGAACAACTCGAGCAACGAGGCGATTTATCGATCGCTCGATAAATAAACTTCAATGCCGTCAGCCGATCGTCTTCGTTGCGTTTCGCTAACTATTATAACTATACTATATCGGTACCAGGTCTGTCTCTCTTTCTCCCTCCTAGCCGCGACCTCGAGACGATCTCCGAAGGTAGAACAGAACCGATTCGCCAACGAGAAAGCGAAGGCAAGCCAGAACCAGAATCGAAACCAGAACCAACGAGATAGATCGTTTCGAGAACTAATTCGGAAAATGAGAAACCCAGGATTCGCTTACTCTTTCGAACTGATTTTCTTTCGCCGAGATAACATCGATGGATACGCGCGGATGATCTCAAAGCGAGAAAAGCATTTTCGCGAGGCTCATCGCGACTAGAAAATGCTCTCGAAAGAACAGAAGCCGACGAGATGCCATCGAAACCTTGTAACGAATCTCCTTTTATAATATACCCACGCCATTTGCGACGCGGCTTTCGACCGTGTGAGATGATCGCGTTGTTCCATAGAACGCACGGAAACGCAGTCATTATCCATCTATAAGTACCTACAGAGTCATTCGCGGATAATTGTTCATCGCCGAGGCGAGGCGATGACGCGTCATCGCGCAAACATCGTGCACGCCCTGCGCCTCTATTTTTTGTTATGTTATCAAGTACCGAAATGATAGATCAACCGCTAGATCAACGCGTTGAGAAACAACGTGAGATGAGATTAAATTGTTACCATTTCTTCGTTAACAAAAGTTAACTCTCGTTTCATCGGAGAAGAACTTCGGTGATCCTGTTTCTTGAAACTGCCATCCGTAATTTTCTCATCTCGATATCGTCCCGAACGTAAAGCCAACGACGCGAGACGGCGACCAAGACGATCGAGAAAGCTTACGAATCGTGTAAAAATATTAACACGCACGCTCTGACGCGTGTGCAGCGTGTTTTCGCTCGGCAATTTTTAGAGAAGTGGGTCGTACATCCGATAACCCGTATAGACAACAAATTAGATGGTACGTTGTCGGATCAACAACTACGCGAGCTAGAAAAACATTGGGGGAAATGATCGCAGCAGTTTGCCGCGCGACAAACGAATCGACGAAATTGACGCGTAGATCAGGAGAAGGCCGTAGGACCTCGGTTGCTACTCACCGCGTACTTGTCCTTGTAAAACAGCGAACTGGTCGACATGGCGTGTTAATCCCGACACAGCAACAAGTTGCAGAGAACGCGTTGCACTCTCTCACGACTGCATCATCGTCGGTCGTCGGTCGCCGTTATTTTGGCCACGGCTCCGAACCGCGACATCCATCGAGCCCTGTCGAACGCGGTTGCACGCGTGCACGCGTGCACGCACATGCGCGCCCGCAGGGGTGCACTTGCGCTCCTGCTTCTGTTCTGCTGCCCGCGAGCTCCGATAACGCCGAAAACACCGAGAGCTTCTCGATCGCCGAGCACCAAAGAACGAACTAGAACCCCCGACAAAACACCGAGAACGTCACAGCGTTTCCGGGTGATCGGCACATGACCGAAACAATCGAAGCGATCGACGCGATCACGGCGAACCGGAAAAACCGTCGAGTTGTCTCGCGCGAAAAGACTCGTGCACGCGACTGACAGGACAGGACAACTTGGGCCAAGATGGGACTGGACTCTACCAGACGAGAACGGGACGAGACGGGACGACACCGGACGATTCAAAGCTGCGAAAGAAACAGACTGATACACCGTGTGCATGTCCTGTTAGTTTATGGCCACGGTTACGGCAAGAAAGGTACGGTTCTCTTCCTCGCTCTCGCTCGCGCTCTTTCTTTCCTTCTTTCTTTCTCTTCCCCTCTTCCTCCTCGACACCCCACCATCCCATACCGCGTTGACCTACAATCTAACGCAAAGGCTCTCTCTTTTCGCCCTCCTTTTCCCCTCTCGCAATCACGCTGTCTCTCTTTTCCTCGCGTGCGCTATCTCTTTCTCTCCCTCTTCCCTTTATCTCCCACCATTGTCGATGGGACGGGTTCCATAACGGCGTGCAACAGTGTGTGCACCACGCCAGACGATTTAATCGAAGAATTTTTTTGAAGGATCATCGTAAAGTTGTGAAAATTTCTTTTCGTTTGAATGATAGCTAGCAGTCCTGGAAATATCATGCAGAAAGTTTTCTCGAAGCTTGAACTTGGAACGCGCTTATCTTGACGCAACAGTAGTTAAAAATGATGTACGCATGTATACGATATCTTTATCAGTCCTAAAGCAGTTGCAGCAAAAATCTGAATTCAGGGACATCTTTGCTATTATATTTTGTGAAGACTATTTGTTAGGCTTATAAAATTTCCCTTCGAAACGTTGCTGAGAGGACGAGAACATTTGTCATTTTGTTAATACTTACTTGGCGTGTTATCGACTATTTCGTTGTATAGTTTGGTAAGTTTGTGTTCGAAATGTAATACTGGTCGAGTCGAAAAAGCGCGCGAGCCAACATTTGAATGTTCGATTCCGGAAACAAGCAAGGTCGATATCGTCGAAAACAACCAATCGCCATCTTGTTTGGTCGACAATTGAATCTCGAAACACTATCGAATCAGAGGTCTACGGCGCGATACGTGAGTTCCCTGTGTTTGTTTGCTTCTCGCGGAACGAAGCTCTCGAAATATGACTCAAGAAGGCCAGTAAGTATAGCGAAATTCACCTAAAAACTCCCTCGGATGTGTTCTATGATTTCTAAATCGTATCCCTTTTTTGTCGACACGAGAAAACGGGTGGATATTCGTTGGAATGGCTGAAATGCCGCCCCGTGGCTTTCGAAACACCGCCATGTTGTAAAACGACTTTATTGATTCTCGAAATTTCTGGAAAAGAATCTCAATGAATTCCCTCATGCCTCGTTTTCTCGTCGATTTATCACGTTTCTTTCGATTTGTTCCCGATATCAAATGAATCTACGATATTGAACTTCCTCTCGCGTTCTACCATCAACGAAATATCGGACGATCAACATCCTGGTCGTACTAGCTTTTAATAGCTTGTATTTCGCAGCAACTATTTATCAATATCTAAGACAATACGTTCGAATTCTACGTTCCTCCTCGAAACGCGTTCGGCAATGCGCAAATATTTTTATTTCATTTGATCCTCGAGCAACGATGGTGTGTTGCTTTATCTGCAATGACTAGCGGTTTTTGTCGGAAACCATAGAACTTTATTTCCAACCTTTACCCACATTTTATGCTCGCCGCATTGTCGTGAATATATGTTTTTTCTATCGGCACTTGATCGTCCCCGTAAAACATTTCATTTCATTTAATTTATTCAGTTATGTAAGACAATCGTTCAGAGTGCTTGAAATATAATAGTACGCCAAAGAAAATTCCGATGCTTAATCTTCTCGCGTGTGTGTCTACGCTTACATTTGTCCAAGCACATGTTTCCATGTAAAAATAACGTCTCGCCCGTGTAATTGGTTTTTCTATAAATTATTCTTTTTCGATTGCACGTGTGAAGAACAAATTTTATGTTCGCTATAAAAATATGGATCTTCCGAATTCATAGATCTTTATATATAATTCATTATATATATATTTCGATATGCCATCAACATTCAAAGTTTACCTAAAATACAATCAAATTAATGTAAATGAGATGCTTTTCAATCTACGTTTGACGATACGTAATTTCATTTCATCGTTTCAACCTCGATAAACCAAATATTATTTCATTCGTTTCTAGATTGCCCCCGCCACCTGTTATGTGGGCTCAGAGGAGAGATATTTTATATCTTACCATCTGCTTAGAAGATTGTAAAGATCCAGTTATCGACATTGAACCGGAAAAGATATATTTCAAGGGAGTCGGCGGAACGGAGCAGAAAATGCACGAACTAACAATCAATTTATATAATGAAATTGTTCCAAGCATAACGACTAAAACCTTAAGAGGCAGAACCTTCGAGTTAGTTCTTACTAAGAAAGAAGAGGGCCCGTATTGGCCAAGATTAACAAAGGAAAAAACAAAAGCTCACTGGCTAAAGAGCGATTTCAACAAGTGGAAGGATGAAGACGATAGCGACAACGAGAATGGTTTGGTGGACAGTAATAACTTAGAAGAGGTAAGGATACCGTTCTTCCTGCTCAAACTTTTGATATTTTAATTCATAGGTATAATTGGTTCGCTAATTTTTTTTCTTTGTTCACAGATGATGAGACAAATGGGTGGCTTGGGTGGTTCGGGTGGTTCGGGATTGAGTAAGTCACAGTTCGAAACATTCGAAGACATGGGAGACGAAGGCAATGGAATTGATAGCGACGACGATGATTTACCTGAACTGATCGAGTGAAAAAATTGCGATACTACTTTAAAATAATCTTCATTCAAAAAACGTTAAAAATAAAAAAAGGGGCGACCTAAGAATAGTGCACCATCAGGCGATATTTCAGTAGGCCATGCTATTTGTATTTTCAATTGCAAATAATTTTGCAAACTTGCTGACGGCCCGTGATGCAGTAGCAAAGAAATCGATAAAGGTGTGCAAGGAACTGTAAACAGAAAAAAAGAGTACAGAGTGGTCGGAGGAATGAACAGTAATATACTTTTTAAAGATTCTCCAATCTTTTAGTCTGTAGTTCATATGCTAAGTTATAATGGACAAGCTTTTTTAATAATGATTACTTGTGTAAAAGATGAAGGAGATGAAATGAAATGAAAATGATTTAAATTATTTGTGCAGTTGTTTATTTCAGGGAATCCTGTCGAATGGAGCAGTAGATCGTGTATAAATCAATTTACATAATTAATTGTGAATAATCGAGTTAAACAGATCTCGATTTATCTCTTTACAAACTAAGCATGTTTCTGTTTATATTTACTGTACAACATAAACAATTTGCAGAATTATACATTGTGTTTGTTCATTTAAAGTAACTGTAATAAATATACAATTATAAAATGATCGTTTCTCGTTTCATGTACTGTCCAAAATTCATTTAACCAACAATACTGGAAGCGCCGCGTAATGCCAAGTACCCAGCAGTTATATCCATTGGTAGACTTCGAACTGTTGCAAATTCTTCGGCAGTTGCATAATATAGCTTGGTTTGCGGATCCGTATATCGTGACTACAAAATTTATATACTCGTATTTACCATCTATTTCTCAAGAATTTAACCAATTGTGCAATTATATGAAAAGTGTTACTATATACCGGTAATCCAGAAATATCTGAATATTTCTTTGCTGGTCTGAAGCTTGGTGGTGCATTAATAGAACTATCTGAAAGTTTTATAATCCAATGATAAAGCTTTTCTTTATAGTTTTACTAAATATGTTTAACAATAATTCATACAATGTACGACTTCTATAGGCCACGGTAATGCACGTTCCTGAGCCAAGACCTGCTTCAACGACCGCCAGGTTCTTTTCTTTCCGGTAGTACTTGTTGGCCGGAATTTTTGCTGAAAAACTGGACTCTTGAAAATCGGTTGCGATTTCTTGTTAAACTCCACTGCTTCTTCGCTCACCATTTTCTCATTTTATCTATGAAATATATCAATAAAACGCATAAATGCATATTAATTCTTGCAAATAACACTGTTTCAATTTCTTTATTAAGCAGTGACATTACATTCACATTAAGACTTCTGTAACAATATTTCTTAAGGATTATGCAAAACTAATATTTGGTGTATATTGCATCCGAGTATACCACAAATTGTCTGCATCATCGCTGTATTTGAATGTTGAACTAAAACTTTAGCCCACTGATTTAAAATAATCAAGGCAGCAAAACAGTTCTGTGAATCTCTATGAAAGGGATATACTAATTTTTAATTTCTTTGATCTTATATTGGAATATTTAAATGTATATGTGGGAACTCCCTTTTAAAATTAAATACCTTTGACATTCAAAATGGTAATCATATCCTTGCAATAGATACTTTTTAATAACAGCAGATAAATCATTTTCAATTAAAACAAAAGCTTTGTCGCTTGGCTCGATCAAACATAAAATTGCATGATGACAAAGAAGTTGATTGTACATTATCCGATTGCTTGTATCGGCGTCATAATTTCCATTCTGTATAATAAATATGTCAATAAATGAAACAAAGAAAGAAAATTGTTTAATAAATCCAAATACAATTGACAATGTTCTATAACCTTTGAGATATAAAGTGAAACATGCAATTTCCTCTTAAGAAATTCTGTATCATTCGAGTGAAACCATAAAATTTTTCTTGCCATTTCTACTTCATTCTTTACAACGTCTATTAGATTTTTTGACAAATTATTTTTAATCGAAGCTTTCAAATTATCACATTTTGTTCTTGAAATATCAACACTTTTGCAGCTATTAGGGCAAGTAAAGTCATGAGAGAATGTATTGTTATTTTCATTTATAACTGCCTTACTACATTTGTTAGTTTTACACGTTTCTCTGTGGAATCTTGGTGACACATTCGATTTTGATTCGTATAATTTATTTCTTAAATTGGTTCTCACTTTTTTTTTACAAGATAAATTTTTATTCGATAGTTTAACTTCTACTTTTTTCATAGTTTCGGTATTTCTTTTCCTTGCCTTCACTTTCTGCAGTATTTTTGTATTAATATTTTTCAAGTGCGAAGTTAATATTTGTCTGTTGCTCCAAGAATTCAATTTATCAGACAATCTGGTATGTTCTTCTATGAAATATCGTACATTTCTTTCATCGGAGAAATCTAAATTTTGTTGTATATTGATCTCTTTGATTTTTTCCACTGCGAATAGTAACCGATCTTTAATTCTATAAGCTTCGTCGACATACTTTATGAATGTAATTTTGTTAAGATTTTTACAAACAGGGGATTCGATTCTTAAACCTAAATTTTGAATAAATGTATGTACAAATTTATCCACATTTAACATCGATAATTGAATCATGATTCAAATCACTGCATTACAATGTTTCACTTATAATGTAAAAATGGATATTAGTACATGTAAACGTATGAAAGCTTCTATATAGAAAAACATTAAAAATATCAACTTTATATAGAACTTTATAAAATAATTGCTAACTCGATATCTCAAAAAACTATTCTATAGCTTTACCAAACAACTTCATAATGATACATGGCTTAGAAATTGCAATTAAGAAGACGGCTATCCTTGTTCGCGGGAAAAATCTCGTGAAGATATTTCATATGGATCCTTTAAATTCGACAATTCTGAATCATTGTAAGTATGTCGTACATTTTTCTTACGAATAATCAGGAAAAACAAGCCGGTTTCGGAAAACGTCAAACATGACAATTGTATCACTCGTTATTCGATCACATTCATTCCCAATCACGGTGATTTTTCACAGAGATCGTGACTTTCGTGATCGCTTCTGATTGACGGAGAGCATAACTGTTCTTCGCGCAAATCACAGAGCCATAACCGGTATATTTTATAATTAACAACATCGAAACAAAGTTAAGTAATATATTGGTATTTTGTAAAATTTCATGCGTAGCATAATACATTATACATACATAAACATAAAAGAAATTATCTGCACTTTTATACCATTTAAATAGAATTAATTTTTTTCTTTTTTAAACACTGAAATAAGGTACGGAAAAGAAAATTTTAAATTTACGTTACATGCAGATATTTTTATGCAAGCTAACTGATGTATTTAGAAAAAGAACTAATTCAATCGAGATGAAGAATTAGAATTTAAATCACGATCGTAATCGAGATTCTGCGATCACTGTGATAGATCACGGTTAGTGATTTTGCACGCCATCACTAAATAACAACGAATCGTTTCTTAACCTCTAAAATACAATTTCTCCAGAAATATTATTAGACAATTCATTAAAATCTTGTATACGATTTATGCGATCTTATATGCTCGCATACTTCTGTGCGATATGTACGATTTCACGATCAAATAAAATGTATAAATGTAAACGCAACTTCTATTTGTACTCACCATCGATAGATCGAAACGTCACGTCGACTTAATCGTTAATTCGATAAAGCGATACCTTATTGGCTATTCGATCTATTTCGAACGAGACATAAGAGTACATTTCATTGGTCCATTTTTGCGCCAGATAAATGTCTAATTCGAACTGATAAGCTATTCTCGATAAAATGTTCAAAACTTAGGCTTCGATGGTTTAAATATTCGAAATTTTCCAGATGTACACAGAATTTTTTTGCCTGACTATATATATATATATATATACATATTTTAGATATTTTAATTGGTACAGAGAAAGGGAGGGGGAAAAAGCAGTTGAAAATAGTGGTGGTGTGGTGAAACGAGGTTGGGGAGACGTGACTAAATTCACCTTCTGTCCGCTTGAAGGTCAGCACAGTATTTTTGAAATTTGTTCCAGGCTCGTCGAAAAATTGCAATCTTGCTTCAATTGATAGTATTGCCGCCATGGGTCGTAAATTTTTCGTCGGTGGTAATTGGAAAATGAATGGCACGAAAAGTGAAATAGACGGTATCGTTGCTTTTCTGAAAGCTGGTCCTCTCGATCCAAATGTTGGTATGTTTCGTTCTTATGTTATAACGTAACAATTTCTAATTCATCTTTTATGCTTCTTGCATGGCATTGAAATCGATCATTTAACTTCTAATAATTCTCATATATGTCGACACTTGAAAATATTAAACAGCTAATATTTTTATAACACTAATAATACTAAGTGTTATTATAACAGAGGTTGTTGTTGGAGTACCGTCAATCTATTTGACATATGCAAAGGGCATATTACCTGCCAATGTTGGTATCAGCGGCCAAAATACGTACAAGGTAGCAAAAGGAGCATTCACTGGTGAAATCAGTCCTGCTATGCTATTAGACAATGGAATTCCTTGGGTAATTCTGGGTCATTCGGAACGGCGAAATGTCTTTGGTGAAAATGACCAACTAGTCGCAGAGAAAGTAGCTCACGCTTTAGAAGCTGGGTTGAAGGTAGAACCAAAATTTTTCTATGAAATAATGTTACTTCTTTCGCGTAGCATTAAAACTAATCGGAATACTTTTGATGTAAAGGTAATCGCGTGTATCGGAGAAAAATTAGAGGAGCGCGAGGCTGGTAAAACTGAAGAAGTAGTCTTCAGACAGACTAAGGCTATCGCGGATAAAATCAAATCCTGGGATAATGTTGTTGTTGCCTATGAACCAGTGTGGGCAATTGGAACTGGAAAAACAGCTACTCCTCAACAAGCTCAAGAAGTACATGATAAATTGAGGCAATGGTTTGGTACCAATTTGAACCCAACAGTTGCTGAAAATGTTAGAATTATTTATGGAGGATCGGTAACAGCGGACAATGCAAAAGATCTAGCAAAAGAAAAAGACATCGATGGATTCCTAGTTGGAGGAGCATCCTTGAAACCTGATTTTGTCAAAATTGTCAATGCCAAACAGTAAGATCGATATCCTCGTTTCGAGCACAAAAGTTATGTTCATGAATTATCGATACATTATCAAAGTTATCCGTTACCTTCTTGTTAAATAGAGAAACATCGATGTAACGATGTTGCAATGAAATTTACTGCAAATAACATTTTATTGTTAAAAACTTTCAGAGTATATGTTTTTTGTAAATATTTAATTGTCCACAGCATAATAAACGTTACAGTTAAATGGAGTTTCTTAATCGTCTACTAATCCTTTGGTTAGAACGCTCTTGGGCATAGGTATGTTTTCAACATGCCTGTCTCTTCCTATCTTTGTCTTGGCACAGGCAACATCCGATAAACCTTTAAACGTTCGTGGTTCCCATATAGCCAGAGTTGCTAGAGACTTGCGATTAAGTAAAATATTGCACCTAGTCAATCCTTCCATCAATATCTTGAAATTAATACCATGTTCATTGCTAGCAGCATCTACTCTAGTTTCCCAAAGCTGTAAATAATCATTGAATCGATTACAGGATGTTTGAAGAAAAGGAAGATGCTTGTTACCTGTTTCATATCCTCCTTTTTGAGTTCTCTACCAGCCGTAGATTTTAACAGTGCCCTATGTACATTTCTGATAGCTATACTATAACAGTTTCTTTTTCTGCCGATGTAATGCTATAAAATAAACGGTCAAATTTTAATAACAATACGGAACACCTACCGCAAATCTAATGTATTTTTTAATACTACCGGTAATGCTAAGTAAACTTACAGCAGCCAGTTTAAATATTTGTCGTTTTCGCCAAAATTCATCTGGACCACGAGATCTTACGAACGATAGCGGTGTTAAAAATACCATTTTCTTCACTTAAAAGACAGACAATTGAAATTGTAAAATATTTTCGTCTCTTCAATGGTGCCTTTTAACGAGCAAACCTACTATCAATTTTAGGTTACGTGTATATGCGCATGCGATGAAGATATAGTGTGCTCGGTGTGCTCACCAGTGCTCACATCACTATCACTCATCTGCTCTCAATCTGTGAGATCGGAATCGGAACCTTCGTGTGTAGTTTCATTTCGATTTCAAGTATAACGTTGTAATTATTTTCAAATTTTCAGCCTTCAGCTTCCAATTTTAATATTCAAAAATTAAAAAATTCAATGTGGGAAAGCAATAATATTCAATAATGTTCCTCGTTGACGTTGTTCAAGTTCCGATATGGTGCAAGATTTCACGCGCATTTGCGGCGATTTCAGCCTCAGTAAAGTAAGATTCTTGATAAAATGGGGTACCTTGAGCACCCCGCAGAATTTTAAAAAATTGGTAATATTTGATTCTGAAAAATGAATGTATAACATGTGTATTTGTGTATATTTTGTAACTTTGTAGGACACGTCCTAGAGTCTTTTTGTCCAGAACAGATTGTTTCAGTACATTCTCGCCAATATAACTGCCTCAAGGGCTCAGGGCTCTGCTACCTCATTATAGATACGTTACTGTTTTGGCCGCGCGTGCGCGTGAAATCTTGCACCTAATACCATCATTGACTGTGCATGGAATATATTGAAATAGGTACATTTATCCTGTAAATTCGGGTTGTTGATTTTCTGGCTATAAAATGAGTTCGAACAGGTTTGAGACGTTTGACGTTTCTCCGGACGCCAGAGAAGCGATAGAACAAAGAAATGCGAGAAGACAAGTATTGCGCGATAGTTATCTGAGACAAGTTCATAATCCAGTAAAGCAACAACTTATCGTACGTATCATTCAAGTGTTAACCTCATTTACATGACTTCAAAATGTATCCAAACATATATGAAAGAAAACTTTTATTAAACGTTCTCTATATGTACCTTTAATTTTTTAATTTCTACTTTATAATTTTTTCTCGAAATGACACGATAGATACCAGAACGGTACCCGTATAAAAATTCGAAATTATGTAAGACATTCAGGCGGTATTAATCTTGTGTATTTTTTATTAACAGTGCATGTTAACTTGCTTCATAGATAAACATATTTAATCCAAAACATCGGTCTATTTAATTGCAATACTCTTTACATTTTACATGCAAATGTAGAATTTTGCATAATTCTTATATTTGAAATGCACAGATGGATGAAGGGATACACAGATATAGCGTTGTGAGAGCATACCATGAGCAGTTCGGGAAAGTAACTCTTAGGAGTTATATACTAGGTTACGGTATTACTACTACATTAATTGTTTTATATACTTGGATCGGAAAAAGGATAAAGGTAATTTATTGAACTCTTAAGGGAATAGACTCGTTTTCAGGATTGCAAAGGTATGGGATAACGCCTTGTAAACGTAAAAATAGGACTTTCGAGGGTGATCGCAGCCTAGATTGATCTTTTATCTAGGGCTTTTGACTACTGAAAAACCCCATCTTTGCATTATCGAGAAATGAGAAGGCGCATCCCACACCCTTGCAATCCTGGAAACGCGAGTCTATCTCCTTAATACCAAAATCAGATTGTATGCATAATACATAACAACAAATACGATTGTTACAGAATAAAGAGGATCACGAGTGGTCAACTGGGCAAGTAGCCTATGCTGATAGGAAATTCAAATTTAACGCTTAATAACAAATCCATTATTATTTAATAGTATATTTGTAAATGTAGACTTTACAAATTAAAATTATTATCTATTTACAAATATATAAGAAATAAACGTGTTATTTTAGAAACAAAAATGATCTATTTATAGTTTTATTATAGTTCTCAATAGAATAATTCAAATTTTTAACATATAGAAATGTTTCAAGGTAGAGTTTTGTAGTATTGGTAGAATTGAAAAAAAAAAGAAGTTTAATCCGTTTTAAAGAACAAGACTGCATTACTAAAAGAAATTGTAATGAATTTCTTCTAAATTCAATGTGTACAATCTTTGTTTTTTCTTCATGCTCATGTAGAATGAGTTTTTCATAGCAATCTCCCTTGCTTTCTTATGTACATTTATCGATCTTCTAATTGTTTGTCACGAGCAACAACTGCATCGTCAAATTTAACCATATATGTAGTTCCTTTGTGCCAATGTGCTGTCACCTTTGCTGGCTGTATATAAACAAAAAAAAGAAAAATCTGTTTGATCAAATTAAGATTCGTTCATAGAATGAAGAACATTGAACATTAATTTCTACTCACAAAACCACAATCGCAAAGAATAGCTTCGACTATTCCAGCAATAAAAGAAGCACAATTTAAGCTGCCTTTATCTTTTGGTACCGATATAAATTTATTCACCAATGCCTCTTTCTCTATAATGTAGTAGGTGCGCTCATCGTCGTTCGCGTGTTCTAATTTGTCAGCCTCGCGACCAAATAACGATTTCCACACTGTGCTTTTGATGAACAACAGAATGTTTAGCAATTTAATTTCACGCTTTCCTCCTTTTTCACGAACAACCAGAAGGTCTGTTATTCTATGCCCAACTTCTGCGCCTATTTCCGCCAATCTAAACAATGGATAAAAATACGTTCAATTTACAGGCAATCTTTCCATCGTTTAGTTCGTTTACGTACTTGTTTTGTAACTCTGGTACGGTGTAAACTCGATTTTGACAGTACTGTACGAGTTCCGAAAACAAGAGTGCAAAACAACTTAGGCTAACCTCTCCTTTTCCTTTACTCAGCGATTTATCAAGGATGCTTGTTCGCGTTCGAACGGCCGATATCGTAATAGTTGCCATTTTTAAAAAACGAATTTGTGTGATGAATGCCTTTATTAATAATATTTAGCTAATAAAGCAAAGATACTTGAATCAATTTTAACATTGGACTAAAATGCCTAAGTTGCCTTTCTGTACACTCGCCATCTGCCGGTGATAAGGAGAACTGCGAATATTTCAAACAAAATTTAGGTAACAGAATAACCACTTTATTGTTACTATCTTTAAAAAAATAATGTTACCCGCTGTCATAAATTTATTGTACTTAGTTATTATTGTACAAGTAAGACTTCAAAACCTTTACCGTAAGCGCATATAGCTGATTCACCCCTAAAAAAGAATGATATGTAATATGTACATCTATATTTTACTAATTTAAAAGCTAACGTGTCTCATAAGTAGATTGTGGATCTTTATGAAAAATAAAAATTGTCTGCATCGATTGCAAGAAATAGAAACTTAATTGAATGTTATTTCTTCCCTTAATGATTATAACAGAGGAGAAATCATATATTGACATCTTGAATTTTTTAAATTTTCCAATAATTTTGAATTTCATCTTCTCAATTTTGCTATAAACACATAAAGATCCCCAGTCTACTCATAAGAAATGTGCATACTTTGGTGTATCCCATAAAGTCAGGCCTTTTACATCTGTTACAAAAGTAACAATTGTTTTTAATATTTTTACGGATAAAATATCATTAGTGAAATTATAACTGTACATATTGATTTTTTGGTCCAATCCAACGCTAAAAATTGTATTTTCTCCGTGAAATTTTATGCCTGAAACAAATACAAGTTGAACCAAAAGAATTCGTTTATCGAGCAGTATTGAAAGTAGACACACCTGTAATTTGTGCGATATGCGCAGTTGATGTATTCCATTTCGATAATAATATAACGCGTGTTTGTTTATCGTCTTCAGATGAACAAATTTTAAAATGTGTAAGATTAAATAAATTATCATCGCCACCAGTTGCCAATAAATACTCATCTTTCTTAATTATTTTGATGTCGTACGAGTTAATTCCAGATTGATGTAAATTGAATTTTGCAAGAACTATACCGGCACAATCTTTTAATTCTAGATCGTTACTTTGTATTCCTCCTTCTGATATGATCGAAACGATTTCGGTAAAATCGATAAAACGACCAACTCCATCGGTTGACATAGTTAAGAGAATTACCTTTTCTTCACACTTTAAAATACTTATTTTTACTATACAACGATCAACAATTTTCGCATGTACTTTTAACGAGACATACTTTGTGTTCGAATTATATAAAAATATTCTGTAAATTAAATGTAAGTTAAAACTCGAATTTTTTGCTCAACCCTGCACTATGTTTCAAAGTGTTGAATAGATCGCGAATCATTTACCTAACGAATCCATCCGCGCAAGCAATGAAAGGGAGTATGCAATGTACATTGTTTATGTCACGATATATTGCAATATCCATATATCGAGTTTCAGGTTGAATGATGTACGAGTGATTAACTTCTTGCAATTGTTTCTTTCGTAGTTGGTCGAATCCATACAGCATATGAGATGTAACATCGGAACAAGAAATATCTGAGTCTTTCAAAGTAGTCTCGCTATTTTTTATATTGATTTCCCATATTTTCATTTGCGCTCTTCCACCCACCGAAAATACAAGATTCTTATTGCACAATAAAGTCGATTGCAAACTCACAGAAGCTATAGACTTAATGCTGGAGATATGACCATTAAAAATTCCTAATATATGAAAATTCAAATTGTTCTTTATCTCTATATTTGAAACAGTCGAAACACGCAGACTGCCGTCTTCTCCTCCAGATATCAAAACATTCTCATCATCAAGTTTTAGTATAGGATCGATACAGTACACTTCTTTCGTGTGGAAACCATTCTAGAAATTTCAAAATAAAACAACGAATGTACTACTATTCGGTTTAGCAATCAATATTAAATTGTCACAAATGATATTACTTACTAATAAAACCGGTGATTTGATAGAATTTAATGAAAATTCGAAAACATATACTCGCTTGTTACGAATATAAAGGAACCTAATTAATTCATCTGATAGCATACAGTCCCATGATCTATGACCTCCCCCGCAAGGAATTCTTGCTACTGTTCTATGATAAAACATGCTGTATACCAGAAACTCCACCTGAAAGGTAAGAAAAAATTATACATATCGATCGATTGAAATATTATTTTTATAACTATTTATATACCTCCTTAAAACCTAATACGAGGATGTCATTTGAAATTTTTAAGCTTCCACTGATCCAATCCATTGGCATTCTTTCTTTATGCAAACTATGCAGCAATTTGGGATTTTCAAGGTTGTTCAATTCATAAAATCTCAACATTCCATCACGACCTGATGATATCAATTTTGAACCTATGATTAAAAAGTTTTGAATGCCAATTTTCCCATGAACCTTGGTAAAGGTTTGAATAGGTTTATTATCCGCTTCAATTATATTTATTTCCTCGTGTAAAAAATTTTCTTGAAGTTTGAAAATGTGCATATTTCCAGCTCTATCTCCGCATACTAATAATCCTTCGTAAAGTACAGCAGCTGTTAGCCAACGTTCACGGCTAGGTGGTAACAGACAAATTGATTCCATAGTAATATTTCCTGTGTGCAAAATGTAGCCAAAATGAAAATACATAAAGCAAAATTTAATGTAGTACATATTTAAACACACCATGCTGTGCAACAACATATACCTATTGTATCAAAGATGAATATTTTTAATATTCCATTCGATCCACACACTATTACTTTATTATCTTGCAACCATTGAACAGAGAATATCTGGGAGTTCATTATCTTTTCTTCAAGAATCAGTTCTAACTTTTTAATAGTTGCTGAAAATATATTGTACAAGTTACTAAATAATTATTTAACATAGAGCATATTCGGTAGACAATATATACTGAAATAATATCTACCTTTATAGATTGCGATATATCCATCTCTTGACGCGAAGCAAACAAAAGATCGACATAAAGATACTTCCATAACACAGTACGAACTATATTTTTCTAGATACAACGATTCTATCGGATCGTTGTGCAACTTATTAACAACAAAAAGATTCCCGTCTTCATTGAAGACCAAAAAGTTTCCATTATTTAAATAACAAACATATTTTGGCGAAGTACATGAAAAGCGTTTAGGTATTGAAAAAACCTTTTGAGTGTAATTATTATCAAGAAGCCATACGTGGACTGCACCATCAGCTCCTCCAGTAAAAACATATTTATCATCAACTGATGTATCGATGCTCCATATAGCAGCTCCGTGATGAGCACAAATTTTGTGAAGCAGTTTACCATTCAATGACCAGATACACATAAGAGAATCCTTAAATTATAAACGTACGAAAGTACATAAATACTGTTAATGGTGTTTTATGCTCTACATTACGTACTTCACCTATTGTTATCAAATTTTCATTCCTAATAATGGACCTCCATATCCTAGCTGTATGACCAAACATTGTCCTTGTTAATGTTATTTTCGCTTCTTTCCAATTTATATCATTTTCATTTTCTTCGTCACTACAATTTATTGTCCATAATCTGATGGTTCTATCGTCAGATGTGGAACAAATCAATTTTGTGATTGGGTCGTATATAACTGAAAAAATAACACCCTAAAAAAGGCTTTTTTATATTTTTTTCATGTAGCAAAAACTATAAACAAAACTTCATAAAAACGATCACTGTCAAATACTAACATTATGTCCCTGTAAACGGTGTAAAACTGGCATAGCTTCGTTTGAACACGTAACATGATCTAATTCCCATATTAATATTTCTTGGAAGACAGTTCCGCCGAAGACTACCAAGTCCTTGTTGCTTTTTACAAAAATAGAACCGGCGTATCTATATCGAATAAAGTCAAGTTTTTGAATTATGAAGTTGTTGATTGGGTATGTTTAAATAAGGATACAGAATACACTTTTCTTCGCACCATTTCTCTTGGCAGTGATTGTTAGATGTATTATAAACGCATACGCTATTATGAGCTGATAAATTAACTAAATAATCACATCCAGAAAAAGTAAACCATTTTGCTGCTATTATCCAATCGTTAAGACACTTTTTCTTAATATCTTCTTTGATTCTGAAACAAACGTCTTTTGTTTCATACAGTCACATTATGATACATTTAATATACTTACTGTAATGTTCCATCTTTTATCTCGATATAGTAAGTACTAAAAATATTAGCACCAAACACGGCTAATTTATTATTGGGACCTTCAACGATTCCATGTACATTATTTGGATAAAGACAATCTATTTTTTTTTCTAATTCGAACGTGTCAGCACGAAATATATGCAATGTTGTGCCTATACCTGCAAAGAGCAACAATAAATCATATAAAAATTGAAAGAAAAATAATAAATTTCGTATAATTTAAACTAACCAACAAAAATTAAATTATGCCTGCAATGGATAGCAAGCACATCGGTGCACAATAGTTTTGAGATCATTTTAGGAATTATATCGCTAACTATATATTAATGAAGTTTAACACATTACTTATTACGATAAACAATTATCAAAAAGTTTCACATCTGTATCAACAAGTAAAAAACCATATGAATGAGCCAGGACCACAGACACAGACGAGGTATAACGGTATAAGAATATTCTTATACCAAGTCGGTGTTTCTACGCTAAAAGACAAATTTGAATAAACCGCCATCAAGATCACCAATTACTGTGGCGATTTACTTGAACCAACCCATAAGATGCAATCAGACCAATACTCGACAAGCAGATGTTTACTCGTATAGTACTTATATATGTACATAGTTCTAAAGATAGAATATAGTAATTAGACTATTATATATATGTACATTGTATACATTGAACTCTACCGTTTATCAATTTATTATCGCATTAGTCACAAGCTGAAATATATGCATATTGAATAATGAACGAAACAATGACTGAAACAGTAATTAAAATGAAAATAAAATTTGGATAAGGTTACACCTGAATAAATATTACGTGTTTCATTCCGTTCACGTGTAAATAGAAATTAACCTAACGTGAAACTACTATACACAATACCACAGCCTATAGAGTAGGCTATGACAATCAGTGACAATACACGTGTCAAATCGTATCTTTGACCAGAGAGTCTCCAAGCCGGGAATAAAAATTTCTATGCACTCATGTAAGACTTTTAAGAAAAATACTTTTTATTATTTACGAACTGCTTATTATCGTCTTGTCTCAATTTCAGGCTACCCATGGCTTTATCATTAAATATGTTATTTGTACTCTTTCTTTGTAAAGTACTGTGCATAATTATTTCTGTACCTATTTTATTTGTAACGTGGAAACGAGTATACTCCAGAAAGCGAACAGACAGGTCACAAAAACGAACTGTTGTCGGCATCTTCCATCCATATTGTAATTCAGGAGGTGGCGGCGAAAGAGTACTTTGGGCTGCGATTAGTGCCATACAAACTAGGTACTCGAGTCTCGCTCTTGATCCAACTATGTTCGTACATTATGAATCTCTTCGAGATCTTGATGATTTCAAATGTTTTTTTATTTCAGATATCCAGATGTACATATAGTAGTTTACACAGGAGACCTCGACGCCGATCCAGAACAAATTATCAATAAAACAGAAACAGTGTTTAATTTTAAAATTGAGAGGAAAATTGAATTTGTATACTTACATAAACGCAAATGGCTGGAAGCCATAATGTATCCCTACTTTACTCTTTTGGGTCAAAGCTTAGGATCAATTTGGTTGGGTATCGAAGCTTTAAATAGCTATGTACCAGGTATGCAATTATTTATAGTTGAAGTATTGCATTGGAAAGAAAGTTCGTAGCGTTTTCAAATTAAGAATCGAAGATGGAATTAACGCTAAACCTACAGAGCCTCAAAAGTAACTGGAACATGCTCCCTTATAAAAATGACAAGATTAATTTGATTTAGACTTTGCGCGACTCTAATACATGCTCTATTAAAGACATTTATACAATAATCTCTTATCAAATAATTGTTATTATTTCAATAAGTGTAAAATAAAAGATCTGGAACCGGTCATTTTGACCGGTGGTAGTAGGTTTAGTGTTAAGGTATTTTTTCATATGTTTATTCAATAACACGAGAAATTACATCGAAAATGACGAGAATTAATTTAGAAAATATGTTATTGAATAAGTCTATGAATAAATATCCGAAAATTTTAGCTTTCATTTTTAATTTACAAACACTACGAACTTTCGTTCCAACCCAATACTTGGAAACTCTTCAAAACATATATACATAAGGCATTATTACAGACATATACATCGACACAATGGGCTATGCATTTACATATCCCTTATTCAGATACATCGGCGGATGTAGAGTAGCAACGTACACTCATTATCCCACAATTTCGACCGATATGCTGCGGCATGTTTACAGAAGAGTTATTTCGCATAATAATAGACGAATTATAGCTAGAAATCCATTTCTATCTGCAGCTAAAATCGTTTATTATAAATTGTTTGCTTTTGTAAGTAAATTCGGATTGGAAAGCATTTATGCTTGTACAACATGATCAATGGCAATTGTTTTAGATTTACGGTTGGGCTGGCAGTACTGCTGAAATTATCATGGTCAATTCTTCTTGGACGGAAGATCATATTAATGCAATTTGGAAGTGTCCATTAAAAACTCACAGGATTTATCCGCCATGCGATGTGAAACACTTAACCGAATTGAAGCTTCTTAGCGAGGACGAAAAAAGTGATAACATTCGTATCGTGTCGGTCGCACAATTCAGACCAGAAAAAAATCATCCATTAATGTTGAGAGCAATGTATGAACTTAGATCTATCATTAAGGAAGAAGTTTGGGACAAGGTACATTCGATACAGATTCTATTCAATGTTGAAAATAATCACGACGCATGAACTTTTCCAGATTCGCCTGATTCTTATTGGATCTTGTCGAAACGCGGAAGACGAAGTACGCGTTAAAGACATGCAAGATTTATCGAAACATTTTGCGTTGGATGAAAACGTAGAGTTTAAATTGAATATACCATATTCAGAGCTTCTGTCAGAACTTCAAAGAGCAACTATAGGACTACATACTATGTGGAACGAACATTTTGGTATTAGTGTAGTCGAATGTATGGCTGCAGGATTAATTGTCGTAGCTCATGCTTCTGGAGGTCCGAGGTAAACTTCTATCGAGAAATAACGAAATAAAAGAAATCATTTTTGTAAAACGAACCGAATTAAAATGTGTCTTGATACGTTTGCTAATCATTCTAGAGCTGATATAATTGAAACACAACCGGGATCGCAGAATGGTTTCTTGGCCGAAGAAGCTGAGGAGTATGCGGCAATAATGGCACATATCATCAATATACACCCAGAAGACAGAAATACTATTAAAATGGCTGCTAGGTATAATATGCATAGATAATAAAAAAAAATATCGATTTTCACAAATATTTTTATACAATTCTTTTTAGGGCATCCGTAAGCCGATTTTCAGATGAAGTATTTGAAAGAGAATTTTTACGAACGATAGAACCATTCTTTCGACAGAAACAGGAATGAATTTTACTTGATCAATATGTTAATAAAAATAAGTTTTTATAAAATGTATTTCTTAATTGTATTATAAAACTATAGAAAATCGTAAGCGTAAATTATTCATTTAAGTTTCATCTAAGCTTCACCAAAGACACTGATACGGTTGCTTAATATTAAAAGCAGAAACTTCGAACAATAGAATAAAACGATATTCGTGTTACACAAATTCGAACTACCGTTTATTCGTTGAAAAACAGTATAAACGAGATGACAATCGCTTTAATCTCATTTGTATATAATTCCTTACAGTAGAATTCTTTTTCAGAAAAAACAGACTACAATTCCATGATTACATAAAACATACAGTCGTTGTCTATTATGTTGTTAAAGGTTTATAATTGCAACCTTCACACACTAAAACAGAAGAAACGGTATCTCCAACTTCTTTCTCATTCAATTCAAAATGAAGATTGTAATCTTTTAACATCATTTCCGCCACTTTTATAGCAGTCTTGGTGTGGCAAGTCAATTTTTGACTTCCGAGTTTAATTTTCGAGATACCTCTTGCCAAAGCCATCAGAATTATTAACTGGAACACACAAATATTAAAAACGTTCGATTATATTTGTGATTAAAGACTTTATTCTATTATAGAAAAGACTACCTGATCTTGCAGATGTTCATCGACACAAGACCCTGTTGAAATTACATTTAAGATTTCGATAGCCGCCTGTACACCTGGCGCAGTTTGCTCTTGACGACCAGAACCCAACCCCGAACCACCATAGACACACTGGCTAGTGCTATTGCACACTACACTAATATCAATTATGCTCAATTATTGAATTGAAATTCGTAGAATTGTCATTTTTTAGAACATTCTCAATCTCACTTGATGCCAGATCCATTTCCAAAAGCTACAGATCTATCCTCCTTATAACATTCTATATTAATTGATGGAACGGGAACATTGTGTTTATTAAAACCTACTGTCAGAACATCCTTCACGTCGTTCGCCATTTTATGAGCTTCCTGAAAAAGATGAATATTTCAATTAAAATAATGTGACTGATATTACACAGAGAGAATAAGAGATCGAACGTATACCTTAATATGAACAACACCGGCAACATATGCCCATCCTACTATTTCATTAGGTACACCAGGATCAAGTAAACTAACAGCATTCAGAGCATGTACAGGTTTTACATACAAATGCACTTCTCCACCTCCCTTTGGATAATAACCTCTCCATTGATCATTAAAAGATTAATATTTTCTAAAGAATACACTCTACACCTTATGTTAAATATTGTGAGAAGATTTTTATTTACAACATTTATAACTAGACTCCGAATGTTTATGCAAAACAAGAAGTTTGTGCATCAATTGCAAGACGCAGGAGCTAAATATAAATCTATATTCTTCATTAAGGGGGTAGACTCGTTTTTCCAGGATTGCAAGGATGCGGGATGCGCGTTCTCATTTCTCGATAGTACAAAGATGAGGTTTTTCAGTAATGAAAGACGCTAGATAAAAGATCGATCTAGGCCGCGATCGCCCTCAAAAGTCCTACCTTTTCGTTTACGAAGCATGATTTGCATTATTCGGAGCTATAGCTGCGCGTGGAGCTATTTTCATAAAGCTGCGACAGCTACATGCTGCCGAATATGTAAATTACGCCTCGAAAACGTAACAATAGGACTTTTGAGGGTGATCGCAGCCTAGATTGATCTTTTATCTAACGCATTTGACTACTGAAGAACCCCATCTTTGCATTATCGCAAAGATGCTATCCTGGAAATGAGTCTATCCCCTTAATAATTTTAATGTGGTGAAAATAATATATTAATACTCTTAAAATCTTCTAATATTTTCACTGTTTTAAATTGCGCTTGCTCATTTTTGTTATAAATGCATAAAATCCGGAGTCTATTTATAATATGTTGAATAGACGCATAACATACACACACACATGCACAAATACATGGATATGTTAGCCAACATGTTATTAATAATAATAATGTGTTTATGACAATACCTTCTTACAACTCTGAAGTCAAAATCAGCCCCAAATTTATTCAGTAATGGTCTTAATACTTCTGTAAGATATTCTATGTGCGGCCCCATAGGGACATTTGTACCACCTTTCAGAATTAATGTAACAACATCTTCTCGTGGAAAAAACAAAGCACAGGGCAGTGCTACCTGAGCTAACAAACAAATACACCCAGCAGTTCCTGTATCCACGACAAATGTATGTTTTTTGTCAGAGTTTAATTGGCTTGGTTTAAATTTTATACAGGTCGATCCTATATATGCTCCTTGCACTTCTGCATTACACATACTTTTTAATAATTCTACACCTTTAACAATATTCGATGGAAAGTTACTTGCATCCTATATAAACATAAACTATCTATCGATAAATCTGTACCTTTTAAATGTTGAGCTGCCAGTCCAGGTTTGGGACGACCCGCTCTAATATTATCAATCTTCACTGGTATTTTGTACAGCGCACTTAAACACAGTGCTATCCTTAATACTTGACCACCCTTTGAAAAAGTAAAAACATAAATTTATTTAAATAGGTACATGTCTTATATTCACGTTTTATTGATCTCTTAACCTATCAAAAATGTTCATTTAAAAAATGAACAAGTTGTTAATACTTACACCTTCGCCTAAACTCCCATCAATGTGTATCGGCGATGACATAATATGAATATTATGATCAAATATACAAGGAAAACCACGTGCTATCGCGCGTAAACGTCTTTGACACTTCAAAGCCGCTTGTTTACCTAACGCTTTTGAATGAAATTGAAGATTGTTCAACTCAAATATTCGACTAATAACTGCATTCATGTCAAAGCTGTCTAAAGTTTATGTAATATCAACGATTGACGATTGTAATCGAAATAGTTCATTATATTGTCAATTGCAATCAACGATTCACTTATTTTTCATTTCGTCGATGTACAATCGTAATTAAAATACAATAGGATTTCTTAAAGATGATCATTGAATATAGGTGATTGTTTTCCCATTTTTATTATAAACACATGTTGTTATATTACAAATTCAATATTCATATATTTGAGATAATGCCACTTAACATCACACATGAATAAAATGCGACATCTCGGCTCTTTTTTCAGTGCTTTACGTTTCCGTTCGTTGTAAACAGTATGTAATTATAAAGTACAAAAATTGAAATGGAACTAACTACTTTTTGTGCATGAGAAGTCTAACAATTTCTTTGCTTTATATTGTCTTATAAAAATCACAATTCCCACCAAATAATATATATATTAACGTAGCAATTCAGTATGTTATTAACATATTTAATTTATATTAGTAAATATATCTTCAAATATTCAATTTTCGATAATCAATTCTAATTTTTTATTCTATTTCATACAACCTGAATAATTCTCTACGAGTTTAAATTGAAACTTCATTTAAAAGAAGATAAAAATATTACATACATATATAAGTATAAGTACGTATATACATATAAACAAATTTCTACTCATTGTGTGCTACTTTTAATGAAATTTTTGAATATTTATTCAAAGATTAAATATATATAGTTCCTAGGACAGTATTATTCTTTTCATGAATGCATTATTGTAGCAGCACTTACATAAAATCTCTTCTTTAAGAAAGTTGTTCGTAGACAAAATGAGTAAAACTAGTTAATATATGTTTGTCATATTAAAATTTATATTTTTTTTCACTTTGTTTTGGCATTTTATTATAAGAAAAGATTCATTAGAATTAACTTCGGAAAAATATACAGAGTTGCATGTAATACTGGTTAATATGTGCTAATGGAAAAAGTAAGAGAATTCATGTGTTTTACAATAATAATTAACTTGTTTCCTTGTTTGATTAAATACATCTCTGGATAACAGTCTGACATATTCTGGTACTATTCTAAGATATGTAATTTCAATTATTCTTTGCTATTCGTTCTAAACACGAAATGAAATTTTCATATATATGCAACTTATGACTAGCATAAACTGGCTATGGATGCAGAGACGCCTTGAATTAAATCCATCTCTTTGAAAATAAATCGCCGCTTCAAAGTAACAACATTAACTCTACTCTTATATGTGTAGTTTAAAAATTAGGCGTTTCATATAAAATAAGAACATAATATCTCCGTGTTTTTACAATCAATATTTTTTCTATTAATATTTTACAATTATTATGTATTTATTCAACATAAGTTATTTCATAGTAAATTCGAAGTATTTTTGTTCCATTTTCGACGTGTTTTGAACACTACGAGATTGCCACAAAAACTGATTGTATGATCCCTAACATATGAAAACAAGTACACAATAAATGGTTATAGATAAATTTTAATTCTCAAATGCTCGAGACAATATCGCTACCATTTAATAATTGCCACGATTGAAAGCTATCTTAGTAAAAAACTCTATCACAAATTGTGGCTTTAAAATATTGCTCTTATCTGTAATCGTATGTAATACTATCTTAAATTATTTTACACATAATTATACTTTCACAGCTGACATTTTCTTTTTTTTGTTTTTTTTTTTCAAACAGTTTGTTTGAAGCATTCATAATAATTATATAATATCGTTAACCTCTTGCGCTCTTGTCAGTGTTTATCAAGAACACACACACATATATATACGTATCGTATTTCTCACATTTCTTCAATAATTCTTTTATAAATACTACCTAGATTGAAATCGACTTTGGTTTATTTTAAATGTCGCCTACGTTAAAGGCAATCACTACTGTTCTTTTCGCGCGTGTATGCCTTACACGTTATCTATACATACGAATTTAATATACAAATCGCATTTATGTGTCAATATTTAAAAAATTTCGGAACAACGTTTAATAAAAAGATTGAACGAAACTTACAGAATTCCATCCGAGTGCAAAAGGTTAAGTATCTAGATTATTCAATAAAAAATGCATCGTTGCATCTTTTACTCCATTTACATACCATAAAAACATGTAACAGAAGACTACTCTATTTACATTCATTCATGGTTTTTCCTTAAATCTCCTTAAATCTCCTTAAACAATACACATAATTTCAATACAGTCTAACGACAAAACATCAATCAGTGAATTCATTTTTGGTAAATTTTAAAAGTTAGAATTTATTGAACATTTTGATCATAGTAATTGGATTTATTAATTTTTATAATTTATTTTTAAATAATTTGTTTAATTTTTAAGTTATATTCACGTATGATCCAAATCCTCGCTTTTCAAACATACATAGAATTCTATCCATAAAGTACGAGTTTCACACTGGACATTGTATGTATCACATTAACTTTAACGTTAGTAAAATACGATTTGCCGTTTCGATTTTTCTTCGCTTCATTTGCACATCGCTCGCGTGCTTCATATAGCTATAAAACATTAATTTTTCGAACAGAAATTCTCGTCTTTCTTTATATAAAACATATGATACAATTGAAAGAAAAAAAGTATGCATCTAATGCAACTAATATATTCGAAATCTTCGATTAGATTTTCCATTTTAGAATACTGCAATAAAATGTGAACGTATGCTGCACTCGTGTTTTCAATGTATGATACAAAGGAAATATTTGACAGTTCGTCGTACGATGTAAATACATCAGTATTTGTACTTTCTATTTTAATTTCTAATTTCAAATTAAAATTGAAGTTACACTTCGTTTATTGCTTGACGGATAAACACTGAACTTCTAATCCAGCACCTAAAAAAATAATATAATAAAAATTCTAATATGTCCCTTTCCAATTTCTAGTCTTGTAGTATTTATAATGCCAACTGTAGACTCACTTTAAGGCCTCGATATTGCCACTTAACGTCTCTTGTTCCCATGGCGTCGACCGAACTTGCGATTTTTTCTGTAAATGTAAGGGAAATACTTATTGTCGTATTATTAAATAAAACATAGAAAATTATATTCTAACGATACAATAATATCTATAAGGAAGAAATCAATTAAATTAAGTAATTGTTGAAATATACCTAATTTTACTCGGTGAAGGAACTGGAGCGTGTTCGGCGATAACAGGTAATACAGAAGTGAATTTATCAGTTGGACGTAAAAGGCGCGCCGTACGAGAGGATAATCTCCATATCAGTCTTTGTTTATGAGGAGTTTGCTCTTGAGCATTGTATTTGCTCAATATAGCACCTACAGCCTCATGCGTAGAGAAAAAACTTGTGTCTGAAATCTATAAATGGACAGAGTGAATAAACATTACGGCGTGCACGATTTTATTAGAAAAATCTAATGTGAACATTAACGTTTCAACGTTACCTTACATATTTTCTGAAGTTCTACTGCAAATTCCAAAAGTCTAAGTATCTGATGTTTCGGTATTACAGTCGTATTGATCGTAGAGGAACTAGGTATAGCGGTTGTGGATTTGGTAGCATCTGTATTAGTATCCAGCCGATTAACTGCACTATCTAAGTACGTGCAAAGTAAAACAAGTGCCACCTCCGATGGCCTTAGACTTGCACAGTTACCATCGCAAGCAACCATCTCTAGCCTGAGAAGAAGCTCGGATTCCTGAAACAGTATACATAATAAGGTCCCACTGTCTCCGTTTCAGCATCAATTATTACTAGACAGCGGATTTTATGCATCTATAACAAAAATGAGTGGGTGTCATTTAAAACAGTAAAAATATTAGAAGAATTTAAAAGTACTGTTACATTATTTTCCAGCTGTTATACATACTAAGAATGAAAATAAATTTTTATATCACTCCAGTTTGTTACAATTCAGATAGAAAATTTTTATTTTGCATAAAGATCTGCTGTCTAATTATTACATACACAATTGATCAAACATATATCTTACTGTAACTATGCTATTGTACATCTCTCCCAAACCGAACTGTAATGCAACTGCATGGAACATAGCATGAAACAATCGAAGAAAAGTCAAGGGTGTAACGGGTTGTGTACCGGGTGCCCACTCTAGTTTGTTCCGTATCACTTCCGACATACGTTTCAGATCACCACCCGTGCATTTGCACTGGGAAATAGAGACTAAGTGATCAGCATCCAAGGACTGTGCTAATTGAACAGCAGCTATGTGAAAAGCAGACACACTGATACAAGCCATATGTTTCGGCCTTGCTTTCATCTTTGTTAAGAAGCGGTCCATCAAGTTGATGGCTATAAAAAACACATCCGATGGTAAGTCGTACCATACTTTCAAACATCTCAGTACATGGGCTGAACCATCACGAGCTCCAATCGTGATTTCATCATTCTGAGAAATGGAACATACGCATTACATTTACTGCAAACGAATAAAATGTATAAATGAATCTGTTAATGCGACTTGTATGCTCTTACTTGCGATATAGTGGGTAACTGAAGGTTAGGTTGATATTTTACTTCAAGAACCAAAGCTTCTTGTAGTTGTTCGAGTAGCGGGTGGATTGCATCCGGTACAGGCAAGCCCGATGTGTCCATTCCTGCAATGTGTGACCAACAGCTAACTACAGCAACAATAAAATAATAATATTACACAGAAGGTGTGTAGTATGGCTGATGATGCAGGTGTCACACAACAAGAATGGCGCAGCTGGCTAGCCTTGTATCTGTAACAATAAAATAATAATCAATGTATAAAACATTGTTTAAATCTTCGTTTAAAATTCTATTATTCCATTAATTGTAACTTTCTTGAGAAACATTGTAAGCTACAAACATTTTAACAATACAAATAATATTGAAAAAACATTTGTAACGATCCATTCTTCATGTTTTTGTCTTTTTGATGGTCCGCGTGTACGTGTTTACGTTCACGCGCCGCCAAACTAGTCGACTGATAGTTCCGATTTCCGATGAACATACGAGAAAACGGGTACATTCGAAATAACTTCGAGAACTTTCGGTCTATCACATTTTTCATTCGTATTGTAATAGGAAGATATACAACTTTGTAAATAGTAACAGAATTTTTCTTTTTAATTCATACAACTAAAAAAGGTTGGGAAAAACAAGATCGCGTAAGTACTTACTCTACTCGAACTTAAAATACGATTTCCGATACTCTTTAACATCCGCGAGTTATTTCGTTGGGTATTTCGTCAGCTCTGTTACTCATCGTAGGATATATTCCGAATATAAAGTTTGAGCGGAAATATATTTCGTGAATATAGAACTTGTTTTAATAGGGTTTTGAAGACATTAAGAAAATTACGAAAATTATTCAAAATGAAAAACTGAAAATTTTAGAGAGAAAGAGCTGTACATCTGACGGAACAATAACTTGAACTTTAAAAAAATTACTAAACGATATTTCGAATATTCTAATGAAACAGAATTATTTATTTATTAACATTATGAAAATTATCAAAATAATTCAAAACGAAAAACTGAAAATTTTAGAGAGAAAGAACTGTACATCTGACGGAACAATAACTGGAACTTTAAAAAAATGACTGAACGATATTTCGAATATTCTAATGAAACAGAATTATATTAACATAAGTAAATATTTATCGCGCAATGATAATACGAATTAAATGAAATGAGAAATGGGGGATAGCGTCGAATTAAAAAGTCAACCTTAAATTATACCGACCTACACCGCCAAGGAAAGGAGCTATACAAAGCCATTGAAAGGCTGATGCAACGAACTGTCAAAATCAAGGATCGGTAACAAGATTAACTGTAGGCTCCGGTTAACTTTAAGCGCCTGTACAAGTTCATAGTGAAATCGTATTGTCGAATATACGGTACACTTTCATTTAATTCAATTGAACTTTGTATTTCAGAGTTGACCATTTTTTATAAACTATCGAATACATGAATTTAAATGATTATCACGTGAAAAATTAGAGATCAGGATTACATTACTCGTAACGTAAGTAATGGAACATAAGAAATTGAAAAGGCGGGATCGAGTAAACACAAAGAACATTTTTATTTCGAGGATTAATGACCGATGGATTATTGTCAACACACAGGATCTGTTTGCAATACTATCGGTGATGTATAATATCCTGTTTAAATACGTACTATTTATGTGAAGAAATACGGTCGTAAGAGATCAGTGAACTACGAAAAAACTATATACACTTCTTTTTTTTTGTTTACGTAAGAGCAAAACAGTTCCCATGAGGAACAAAAGTACGCTCATTGAGCGCGTACTCGACTCGACTGTACCCGTAGCCTGTAGCGTAGCTCGCATCTGCTCTGCAAATCGTCACTCGTCACGGATGAACAATACCCGAACGGTCACGGCGACAAACGAATTTTAACGAACTTTACCAAGAAATGTTCTATGTATATATATTGTATGTATATATAGGGTGTTACCTGTTACCTGATATATATATATATATATATTCAAAACAATATATATATATATAAAAACATATTACTCGATATATATATAAAAACATATTACTCGATTTACAGTAGTGGAAATGTGAAATATTTAGCTTTTCGTCGTATTCGACTTTAAGACAGTGTAAACATTATTTGATAGCGAAGAGGTTACGAAACGCTAAATATTTCACATTTCTACTGCTGTAAATCGCGTAATATGTGTTTTGAATTCGTCTCGCGATGTCCTCTAAATATGGGAAAAAAAAAATATGTAGCCCTCTTTGTTATATCCAAGATGACCTCGATTTCGCCATGTAAACAAACTGTTTTCGACATTTTTTTTACTGGTATCTATTGTACACCATACCCTGCAACTCTTGTATTATACTTTTTTTTGTGGGATGGCTGCAAGTGGGTGAAAAATCGTGCGTCGCGTTACAAGTAACACCCTGTATATACAATATATATATATATTAACGAAGAATATTTTTCGATAATACACGCGTTACCTAAGTAATAGTTTATTTATGTTATCGCATTATTCTTTTCTACGGATACGCTTCTATAAAAAAGTTCAAAACTCGTACGATTACGTCGATTCCATTATGTCTAATATAAAATTATCGGTTATCTGTGATTTGAAAAACTAGCTTTTTAATACATAAATAAATCAAATGTATATATATATAATTACATACAATACATAAATACATATAATTACACTTAATAGATTATACAGTTCCTTGACTTCGAGTGCCGAATGAACTTTGGAACAAACTTAATGTTGTTTGTTTTCATCAATGTTTCGTGTCGTTTTCGTCTGAGTCATTAATGGTAAGTCATCGTCCGCCAAGCAAACATAATATATACCTCAATCAAAAATCTATCGGAGTATACTATACATATCCCTTTTGTATATAGCTTTTATTTGCAGAAAAAAATGATGCAATGTTTACAATATTTATTTCTTTATTGTAGAACTTGATACAAAGAATGCCTGACAAATGTTAAATGCAGCATAACATACAAGTGGATGTAACGAAAACGATTAGTCTGATCGAAACGGTTTTATATAAAAGAATTTTATTTATAGATTTAATATTTTTTCGAATGTAGAACAATTGAAAATGTAACTATTACATGGTTCACTCTATCGTTCGGTTCGGATCTTACCACCATTTTGTCTTAGCTGGGCACTCGATGTATTTAGCAGCAGTATATGTAATATAAAAAGGGAAAGATTTTGAAAAATAACTTACCCGGATGCGTCCGAAACGCTTTCACGTTAATAGATCACCCAATCTTGGCTTTTTTTATCGTATTCGTTGGTACAGAGAGGAAACAGACCCGCAGACGAACTACTGGGTTTGACAGTTGTTCTAACAATAAGAAATGGCGGACTACGTAAGTACGTTCAGCTGATCATTACGCGTCAACGCACGCTCATGCGTAATAAAAATAGTTCCCCTGCGAATGTATTTAAATATTTATCTTTTTCGGAAGATTTCAACTTAGCGGCATCGTAAATAATTGCTATCTTTTCGAAAATGTTATTTTTGTAAAGTATACGAAATGAAGTATTATCATTTAACATTATAGTTAAAGGCTGATTTGATAACCTTAGGATTTAATGGACGAAATAAATCGATATCGATACGCGAGTTATATTTCAATTTTCTTCGGAATCGAACGTAAATACATATACAATTATTCTTCTATAGACACATAAATACAATATTTTTATTATTTGTCAATTTGATCGATATGAAATGAATCGAAGTAACGTGTGATCAGAATTCAAAATGGAATATGTATACTTTCTCAAGCTAAAATCGGTTAAACGGGTTACTCATTTTTCTAAATAAATTATATAAAATATTTATTACGAGTTGTTACTGTTTTAAAACATTATCTTTATATTTTGTTTTACATAAAATTAATTTAAATTACATTACAATAAATATCATATCTTCTATCTGGAACAATTTTCCTTCATACTTGACTTTGCATTCACTTTTCTAATGAAATATGTCTTTTTTATCTATTCTTGTCGATAGTTGAGTTTTCATTTGATTTTACTTTTTCTGTTTGCTCCTTTTCTAGTATCTTTACAGCGGCTTCTAAAGTGAACAAATGCTCGTCGTATATATTCGGCGCTATTATTCGCATCGCAGATGCTAATTTATATAAATATTCTGTGTTAGTTCCACTAGGACCACTAGACACGAGTATTTGTTCAGCTATCGTAGGAATAGCTTCTATGCCTGCATAATTTGGATTATCTTCTCCACCTATATAAATTGTAATATAAAACGATGTATCTTCGCTTAGCGGTATTAATTTTGTAGATTCAAGGTTGCTAGCATTATTTCCTAACATATGAATTCCAATGTGTTCTGTCGAAGAAGATGGATAAAAGACAACGCTTTTCCTTTCGTAGCCACCTTTTTCCCTATAATCCAAGTGTTTTACAACTGTATTTATGTCTTGAGATGATATTTTATAAGCGACACCCCATACTTCGTCGTTTGCATTATTAGAAGCTATTAATGTGACAACTCGGCCAGGCTGGAAAGAAATTAAAGTTCTATTAAAACAAGAGGTAGAAACTACAAGGGTGTAAGACAGTATAAATTATTGACAAACGATAATATAATACAGAATAAATACATAAAAAATTTAAAAGATGAAAGAGACTTTGATAGAAAAATTATTATCGAATACGTACTCTATTAGGTGTTCCTCTATGGTCTGTACTTTTTTGGTAAAATCTCCTAATGTATCCTTTAATGTGTCCGACTATAGTCTTTTCATAAGGAAAATCTGCTTTCCATATAAGCGAACCATAACCAAAAACCCACATTATAACTTATCTCGTGGAACAGTAATCAATTTAATGACTCATTTCATTTTGTACCAGACACGTTGCTTATCGATAAATTGAAACCATTAGATAACGCATTGTACATACTATCCCTAAAATTGGTTTGTCAAAATGACGTCACACTGTTTATCAACAGTTTTTGAGGACAATACGATTCATACGAAACATAGTACAATACCTGTTTTTTACATGACAAAATTTTCTACAAATATTTCGGTTGCATCAGTTTTGAATGAACTTGTAATTTTTCAAACACCTAAAATAGCCATATCTAAACTAGGGCTCGTTCGAACCAGTTTCAGTTTCGGCAAATCGAGTTGCGAAACTATCAAAAGTTGTCTGCTAGTAAAGCCACGCCACCAAAGAATTAGAGTAGTCTGATGGTGTGGCAATCTATTTTGTCAGCGAAGCACAGTTAATTCCTTGCCTTATCGGAAAGCCATAGGTACATAAGTGCATGCATATGTATGTAGTAGACGCTTCTTACCCCTATTTTTTCTAAATATGTCGCGATCGGTAATAGAAACAACTATTTTGGTTTCCGAAAGTCAGTCAAATCGGATTGAGCTAGACGTTTGCACGTAGGTTTATATTGCATTAAAAATATGTTTCCGAAAGGGATTTTTGGCCACTCGAAAAAAATTTCTTGTCATTTTATACCTTACCGGGTTTACGTTTAATAAAAATGTAAATCTAACCCAGAACTCACCCAGAACCATCGACGAGATACTATTCACAGACGCAGACTTGTCTGTGTCGTGATCTACGTACAATATGTATAGTAAAAAATAATAACGGTGAAGAAATCTACGCAAAAACACGGGACAAATGATGCATGATTTTTCATCTATCTATTATGATAGATATACATACTGAGATTGTTTCATAATTGACATATAAACAAACCTTATAAATAAACAAATATATTTACAGTATTATACATCAAAATGTAATCGAGTAAAATCATATTATGACCGGATAACAGTGTAAGGTAGATTTAGTAACCATATTTTTCGTTAAGACTCGTTTTTCCATCTCCTTCTTGTCCTTGCGGAGGAGTCCACATAGAATAATTGTCAGCATAAATATCTTGATCGCAAGATACTACTTTCCGACGTTTTTTCTCTCGACTTGACTTATTTACACTGATTGCGGAAATAATAGTATTAGTATCGGCTGCAGTGGTAATAGTTGTAGTATCAGTATTATCAGTATCGGTAGTAGTAGCAGCTACAGCAGCAGCAGCATCAGCATAAGAAGTCAAAGACTGTCGTGGTCCACTGACTTTTTCATCTACGTAAAGAGATGAATTCAAAAGCGACTCGTTCTCGTTTTCATTTGCGTCTTCGGTTTCCGATTCTTCCTCAGATTCTGGTTTCAAATCATCTTCGGCTTGCGTACGCGATACTAATCCAGTACGGTTTCCTTTTGATCGACGATTATCTGGTTTTTCCTGGTTAAGATGTGTCGAAAGTTATTAGTAAGATTGTAAATAAAGAAGTCCAGAGAAACAAATAATTTTACCTTTCTACGTTGAAATACGGAACGTTGGATTTTACTTGCTTTCGATATGTCTTGTATAGTATTCGTAATTGTTTTATCACGATTAACTGCTAAATCTGTTGTTACAGCTTGTTGAACAAGTGGCGGTAAATTTGCGGGTCGCGTCAAATTTAATAATTTAATTACACTCGCCTCTTCTTTACGAAGAGTTTGTAGTTCTACCTTCATCTTGGCAATATCATTTTTCGACAAAGCTGACGAACTTAGATTCGACATAAATGCATCCAACGCGTCCTCTTCCAGTGTTTCTTTCTTCGTGTTAGTTTCATGTTGCCAACTGTGAATAGTATCTGTCAGATGAGAAATCCGTTTCAGAATTTTTCCATGCTTTTCAAGCTGAAAGAATAATAAAAGATCTATGTATATAATATATCTGTTGAAAGAAATGTATAACTAATTTCAGAATCATCAAACATACCAAGGAATTATATGTCTCCACTTTTTCTTCCAATTTGCCAGCCATGCGCATTCTTTGTTCACGTTTTCTTTCTATCGATCCTGTTCTATCTAAGAAATTGTCCTCGTCCGAATCATAATAATCTTCGGCTTCCCAATTTCTTGTTTTCCGTTTTCTAGCTTCTACAAAATGAAGCGAGAAATGTTAAAAAGAAGAACAAATTAGAATTTCCACCAAAAGATTACCAATTTTGTTCTCACCGTGATGCGATTGCCTCAGTAGTCCATACTTGTCTAAGACTTTACAAGCTTCCAAAGCACACTGTACTACCGCTTCCTTCTTTTTGCCCTTGACAAGAGCTTCTGCTTTTAAAGCGTGACCAACAATATCTTCCAAAGGTAGACTACAATTTATGTAACAAAATATATCAAAAATGCGAATATGGTTTACAGTCACAATATTTGAAGAATAAGTTAATTAGCATCAACGTGAACACTTACTCTACCCAACATAAAAATTGACCGGGTCCTCTCTCCTCTGTTTTATATTGTAAATCGTATCCTTCTCTCTCGAACCAACCTCTCAAGGTTTTTTTAGGATCCTCCAAAACTAAATCCTCGTCCCCGATGCAAGCATAAGGATTCTCTTGTAAATCTGTTTCTTCGTTTGCATCCTCTCCCATTCCCCAGTCAATACCGTCGCTCTCTTTATTTTCATTAGATGTTTCAACATCTTGATGAACACGTTTCTCTAATTTTCGTATTTGCTGAAATATTTTTGTTTGTTATACTCGTTTATACAAGTGAACCGGATAATTATATTGAAAAAAAAATAAAACTTTTAAAATACCTTCAATTCTGATACAGTATACCGAGATTCCTCTTCTTGATCATCCAATGGAGCTTGTAATATGAATTTTCTTTGACTACATCCAAATCTGAGCATATGACCACCTTGCACCCTTACATAAACATTAGGTTTTATACGATTTCCGTTCCAAAATGTACCATGAGTGCTTCCTAAGTCATATACATAAAGACCTTTAGAATATTCGCTATCTTCTTTCGCTCTATACTGTAAAACAGCATGATGCCTAGAAATCGTTGGATGAGCCAACGATATGTGACACGACGGCAGTCGTCCAATAACAAAGAAACTTTGCTCCACAAGCGAAATTGTCTCTATAATCATACCAGACTTTAATACCTCCACTTTGTAATCTTTTTCTGGTTTCCCACTCCAAGGTGGCTCCACATAAGGAAACAGCACATCTTTAGGATGTTCTTGAGATTTATCAACTTTAACCAAGTTTTCTGTGTTTTCATCCAAAGAAACCGTGCACGTTTTCAAATGTTTACCGTCTGGTCGAAAACGTTCAGAACCAATTACGACATTCGGTTTTTTAAAAACTATATCGATGCTGGCGGCATTAGGATTTTTTAACAAACCGCTTTTACAATTTTCTATCGAATCACAGTCTTTTTCGTCGTCTATTTCCCTTGTTTTCTCATTGTTCGAATAATTCTCCATTGGAATCTTATTTTTCTTTACCTCACATGATGATTCTTCGACACTTGTTTTTATATCCATAATTATTCTTACCAGAGAGTATATCTTCTCTGTTCTTACCAAGCTGTCAAGAAAGCGTTAGTTGAAAGTAACTTCCAAGTAAAGTTTACTTACAATCAGTAAGTAACGTTGCATGCTCGTATAAATGCCGTATTACATACTGTTTATTACAGTTTATCACGTATATGTGAATGGATAGAGTGGGGTAGAGGTAGAGGGTGTCCACCAGTGTTCGGATTGGTTCTGTTGCGTCGCGGTGTGGGATTTCCGTAGGTTCGGGTTCGGGTGCCCGTGGAGCGCTGAAGCACTCTGCTCGTGGAAGGTTCGTCGAAAATAACTTGTTCACAAGAAATTGTAGATAAAGACAGACTTTATTTGTACTCTGCGTTATAGCTCGATGATTCAGGTTGAATTGCTGACTTGTCGCCTCGTCCCGGCGTTTAAATCCTCTTTCAGTGTCCTTTTCCTCGTCCAATAGGAAAATTCCTGGGCGTTGATTCGTCCTCCGGCTGCTGCTCGATGGTGATTGGTGATGGAGATGCGCGCGCAGAAACAGGGGTCGCGGGCGTTTTCTAGCAACCTAACGGGAATTTGTTTATGGGGTGCACGTGCACTCGGTGTGTCTCGTACCTACTGTCGCCGTTCGATCCCTCCAAAACAAAGGTCCTTTGTTTGGAACGGAACTTTATGATTTGAAGTCCTTGAAGAGGCTGGGAGTCGTTTCTCGGGTCCGTTTTACCGTTTTATTGCTCTGTCCCTCATTTAAGAGATAATCCGGTCGAAGTGTTTTAAGGGGTGTCGGTTATAAAGGGCTTCTTTACCTTACTTCTATTTTTAGTAGCAATATACTTTGTCTACCTATCTAACAAGAGTTTTGCCTATTTCTGCATTCGAATACGCGCGATGATATAGCTATATGTAATTCTTAGGATGTTGCTGATCTCGCGACAGAGTGCAGCAGTGCTGTTGTAACTAATAGATATATTCGCGTGGACAACTGGCCACGCAACAGTTCGAATCCGGCGCACCGATTCGCACGCGATGGCCACCAGATGGCGTAAAAACAGTGCCGTGTCTAGAATAAGGTAGCAGAGCGGCCAGAGCCCTGAGCCCTGAGGCCGTTATATTGGCGGGAGTGTGTAGTGTGTACCGGTCAGTTGGTCAGTACCGGTGCGGTATATCCTCAAAATAAAGAATAAGTTTGAATTATAATAAATTTCAATATTTCATATGTATATACTAATAATTTTGTAAAATTCTGCGGGGTACTCAAGGTACCCCATTTTTCTGTTACTGAGGCTGAAGACGCCGCCATCTGGTGGCCATCGCGTGCGAATCACTGATTTCGAGATTGCTCGAAACAGTAACGTATCTACATTATGATGAAAAGGTAGTGGGAGTGGGGTAGTGATATTGGCGGAAAAGTACCAAGTATTTCCATAGCTATTAAAAATTCACAATCACAAATTTTCAGGACTATCTGTATGGGGTTAGGAACATTAGGAATCTGTATGGGGCTAGGAAAAATTATTTTATACTTTTTAGTCTGTCTTAAAAACTTTTTTTATTTAAATAATTTTTATCCGTATTTCTTCCGTTTCGTATTCACAGACAACTTAATTTTATGTTTATGTTTATGAGGATGTTTTCTTATGCGACAATGACCAACTTTCTAAAATGCAGCAATCTTAGCGACAAGATGTTTAAACAATGAGTGTTCATTAAAACTAATTTAAAACTTGCTGACAATTGCCATCAGTGAATATGACTGCATAAATGATTAGTGCCACATGAAAAATGTTCTTGTTTTAGGTCTTTCCTATTAAATAGTGTTGCTTTTTTTCTGTAGTAATTTTGTCTTGTCTTTCTACAATTTACTTTTCTTTTCTGAAATGAACGTAATAAATAAGTTTATTTTTGATCACACAATATGGATTTATGAACAATATCATGTTCATCACTGATATCATATATAATATGATAATCTTTTTCTTTTTCCACCTCTTATTGTTCTTATATGTATATACCTAACTCATAATGACACCATGCTTTGTAATTGTATTTCAATTGTAAAAAAGAATTACATTGTAATTTAATTGAATGAGAGACCAGAATTGCCAATTACATTGTGATTTAATTTAATGAAGCGACTGAATTTTGAATTACGAAATAATCGAATAGAATGTAATTGAATTACTTTGTAATTATAATTCGTCAAGTAATTCAATTGTAATTCAACACAACTCTGTTATGTTGCTAGTTACGATGGACAAGAATTAATTATTCATTTTATTTATATATCTTTGCAATTAATAGTTTTTGTTCATGTACTACCATTCCCGAAGCCTTGCTAATCGCTGTGCAAGTTCATCCTGTTCTTGATTGACTGTAGTGCTACCTAACTGTCCAGAGGGCAACTCCATATTCAGTTCCAAACTGTAAAGAAATATAGAATGTTATTTATTAATTAACTGGCTAATGGATTATACCAGAAAATATATTTACCCAGCTTCTCAGAGGAAAGTGTATGTATGGGTACGAGGATGTGTGGAAGGATGTGAGATTTAGAAGGAATTGTAAACAGAGTCCCTTTTTATGGCTGGAAGGCTAAAAATAAAGCATTTCTATATTTACCCAGCTTCATCTGCAACTTGTTGGAATAATGACTCGACATCGTTTTGTGGTACATTGGTAGTTGTAGTTTGAGACATTGCATTTTCCATGTATGAACTTTGGACATCCAGATCTTCAAATTGACTTTCAAACTTGTCCATTAAACCTAAAAGTAAGTCAATAGTAACAACTGTAATTTCAGTTGTGTTAAGGACTGATTTATGTTAAGTTAAAGTTGTACCATTCAAGTTTGTATGTATGTTACTCATTGATAAATATATGTTACATTTAATGTGCGAGTTTAAGAGTATGTAGGGTAGGGATATTTTAAATAGAAAGGACCACGAGGGAATAGAAGAGTCGTGCTAGTAGAAGGCAAATGGAAGGTCGCTTTCTGTGGGTAGTCGCCGATTTTATATAAAAGTATAAAAAAGTTCCAAGAAATCTTGGGATGGACCGTCACTCGGTGATCACCTTGGGTCATATAGTTTCCCATATGTGCACCAGGCGACTCACAGTTGACTGTTACCTGAGCTCATGAAAGACAAAGCGAAGTACAGCGAACCGGGAAAGTGACCTGCCTATAATTAGCAATAAGTTGTTTATATGAACTTCTATCGTTACCTGAAATCTTTTCCAAATTCATTGATTTCATTGCAGCATCCATTGCTTTAACTACTCCCGCCATTGACTGAGTAACTTTACGTGTAGTCAGAGCAGTTTCTACTCTACTAGCCACTGCATCAACTCTTGCACTCATACGTAGATAATTTAATGATTGATTATGCTGACGAATTGCATTTTCTGCATGAATGCGGGCACCTTCCATATTGTTTTTTTGAATGGCCTTCTTTATTTTAGCTTTTTCTACTGTTTCTTCTTTCTTGCATTTCTTTGAATTTCTTTCTAGTTCTTTCACAGTGAACTTAAGATTAAATAAATTTTCTATAGAATAATTTAGGAAAATATCTTACTGCTGAATATGGATCTTTTAAATAAGCGTTTTCTCTAATGATATTGGCATTCTTGTTATTGCCTATACTGTATTATCAAAATGTATGCAACGGAGACATATCTAACCGAGTATTTCTATATAATGACAAGTTCGTTGAAGTGTAACATAACCTTATTAATAAAATTATTTATAAAACTTTCATGCGATAACTTGAAAGAAATTGCAATATATTTCTAAAAAACAATTAGTTAACATTCCGAAAAATCGTCTGTTATTGAAACGAAAATGAATGTTGATGAAAATGAACGAATAATTTTTAGAAATGTAGATTTTAATTACAAAACATTCAGACTATTTAAAATAATACACTTATGATCAATAGATTAAGACTTCAAATAAGATTTTATTCGAGAAAAATTATTGTAAAAATGTGGACATAAATTAATAAATGTCATTCCAAATTATTGATGTTAAGTTTACATCTTCATATGCAAATTATGATAAATATTAAGAAAAAGGATACTTTCCATCTGAGAGACGGACATGACTGGACATGACTGATTGTTATTGTTCGGCCTTCGGCCCCCGTCAGTGTTCCGATTGAAGCCACAATTTTTCGCGCATGCGCGGCAATTTCAGCCTCAGTAACGTAACCTTTTCGATGAAATCGGGTAGCTTGAGCACCCAGCAGACTTTTAAAAAATTACACGGTCCAACAAATTCAAACTTTTTTTTGACGTTTCGATTCTCACTATGCGATTCTTATAGAGTTTTTCGCGCTGATTCCGAATCTGGCCTTAATTTTTCTCCTACCGCCAATATAACTGCCTCGGGGCGCTAAGGCTCTGGCCGCTCTGCTGTGTCATTGTAGATACGCTACTGTTTTGACCGCGCACGCGCGAAAAATTGTGGCTTCAATCGGAACACTGGCCCCCGTTGTAATTGTTGTAGTTGTAATGCAACGGGAGTGTCGCCAGTGTCGCCACGCCAGCACGCCAGGGGGTGAGAAATCGCTGTATTATCGACGTCAAAATCCTAAATTCACACGCTGGCTTTTTAGTTTCAACATCTCGCCACTGTAGACACAGCGGTGTTCACATCAGTTCACATGCAATGCAATGGCTCTGATGTAAAAGTGTTGAGGTTCAGGTGACGTGTACCTTATTTTCCAGTTTTTCGGTGGTCGGTTTGCGGAATGAATACGTTTAAACGCGATAAAAAGGAGGAGGAAGATGGTAATTATCAGTAAATATACTTTCTTTCCCGTATCAACATAAGCCATAATTTTGTAAGCGAAATTAAACGAGTCGCTTGTATTCTCGTGATAGTTCGTATCGAACAGGTTGAAACAACTTTTCCATATAAGTTAAGAGACAGTAGTATTTCTTCACTGAAATCTTTCCTTTTGCATTATTCAATGATTCTGCATTTAATTGATACATTTACACATGCCGATTTGTGCCAGTGACATGTAAATAGTCGGCTTGATTATGACATCTCTAATGTGATTTCTTTTCTTATTAGGTGGGGGGAATCCTTTCCAAAATTTGGAAAAGACCACCGTGCTCCAGGAAGCACGTACCTTCAATAATACACCAGTTAATCCAATAAAATGCGCGCACATCCTGACAAAAATATTATACTTGTTAAATCAAGGAGAACAATTGGGAACATTGGAGGCCACAGAAGCGTTCTTCGCCATGACCAAATTATTTCAATCCAAGGATGTCGTGCTAAGACGTTTGGTGTATTTAGGTATCAAAGAACTGAGTTCTTTGGCGGAGGATGTGATTATAGTAACCTCCAGTCTAACAAAAGATATGACTGGAAAAGAAGATTTGTACAGAGCTGCAGCTATAAGAGCATTATGTACAATTACTGATGCTGGAATGTTAGCAGCTATCGAACGTTACATGAAACAAGCTATAGTAGACCGTTCTCCTGCAGTCTCTAGCGCCGCTTTGGTCTCTTCGTTACACTTGACCAATATATCTGGGGATGTTGCGCGCAGATGGGCGAACGAAGCCCAGGAAGCATTATACTCGAATAATGTAATGGTTCAGTACCATGCTTTGGGTGTTTTGTATCAAGCTCGAAAATCTGACAAACATGCTGTAATTAAGTTAGTTGCAAAACTTATGAAAACCTTTCCGAAGAGTCCCTATGCTGCTTGTATGTTGATTCGAATGGCATGTAAATTGTTGGACGAAGTTGACGGAAGCGAAGAATTGATAGCGTTTATCGAGTATTGTCTGCGTCAAAAATCAGAGATGGTGGTGTACGAAGCAGCGCACGCATTGGTGAATCTTGGCAGAAGCGGCGCTAGGGAGATAGGCCCTGCCATTAGCGTTCTTCAATTATTCTGCGGATCAGCTAAGCCGGCTTTAAGATTTGCCGCAGTTAGGACATTGAACAAAGTTGCCATGACCCATCCAGCGGCAGTCACCGCTTGCAACTTGGATTTAGAAAATTTAATTACAGATTCAAACAGGTCGATCGCTACGCTGGCAATCACTACTCTTCTAAAGACTGGTGCGGAAAGCTCGGTAGATCGATTAATGAAACAAATTGCAACTTTTGTGTCCGAAATCTCGGATGAATTTAAGGTCGTAGTTGTTCAAGCCATAAGGTAATAGTCAATGAATACATCCTCTTCCGGTTGAGGACGTTCTATTCTTAATTCGATTTCTTTAATTTGTTTCCAGGGCTTTGTGTCAAAAGTTTCCTCGCAAGCACGTGGTTCTGATGAATTTTCTATCCGCTATGCTAAGAGACGAAGGAGGCCTCGAATACAAGGCAGCGATCGCGGACACAATAATTGCTGTTATGGAAGGAAACGCCGAAGCAAAGGAAGCAGGCCTGGCACATCTCTGTGAATTCATCGAAGACTGCGAACATATTTCCCTCGCCGTTCGCATTTTGCATTTACTCGGGCAAGAAGGGCCAACTTCCAAACAGCCATCCAGATACATCCGTTTCATTTATAATCGCGTGATCCTGGAAAGTGCTAGCGTTCGAGCAGCTGCAGTTACTGCGTTGGCACGTTTCGCTGCCGCGTGTCCTCCGTTGTTGCCTAACGTGTTAGTTTTATTATCACGTTGTCAGTTGGACTCTGATGACGAGGTCCGCGATCGTGCAGCTTATTATTGCGCTATACTCCAACAGCAAAGCGATCCAACTATTCTTCCCTTGGTACAACCGCCCCTTTTGTCTGTGCCTAGTTTAGAGAGAGCCTTAAAAAATTACATTCACACACCTATGGACGATCCGTTCGATATTTCTCTGGTAATCTCATGTGTTTCATTTGTCGTACGTTAAGGAAGTAGACTCGTTTTTCCAGGATTGTGAAAATGGGGTTTTTCAGTAGTCAGAAACGGTAGATAAAAGATCGATCTAGGCCGCTATCGCTCTCAAAAGTCCTATTTTTTCGTTTTCGAGGAGTAATTTGCATTATTCGGAAGCATACAACTGCGCATGTAGCTATTTTCATTACATGCTGCCGAATAATGTAACTTACGCCTCATAAACGTAAAAATAGGATTTTCGAGGGCGATCGCGGCCTAGATTGATCTTTTATCTAGCGCATTTGACTACCGAAAAATCCCATCTTTGTATTATCGAGAAATGAGAACGCGCCTCCCGCACCCTTGCAATTCTGGAAACGAGTCTACCGCCTTAAAAATGATTATGAATTATGACTAGCTGTAGCTGATCAAATCTGAAAATTGTTTGTTCGCAGATTCCTCCAGCACAAACAGCGGAAGAACCACCGCAAATAGAAGACCACACAATCGTGAAACAACAACAAGTAATTCGTTTGACGAGAGAAGAATGCGCCATGAATCGGATGCTACAGATACCGCAGTTGGCTATGGAGATTCGCAATTCGATACTAGTCAGCACCTCGCTTCCCTTCGATCTAACAGAATCGGAGACAGAATACAACGTGAAGTGTATCAAACATACGTTCTCGGATATCCTTGTTTTAGAATTCAGCTGTATGAACACGATTTACAATCAGACTCTGGAGGATGTAACGGTAGTTCTTGATCTATACGAAGGGTAATTACATTCCGATATGCTTTACTTCAATTACAAACTATTCGATTTTCAACAAAATCATATAATATCGTAATTTTAGTTACTCGGTCGTTTGCGAAGTTCCGTGTCCAGTTTTAGAATATTATCAACCAGGAGAAACTTACACAGTATTAAAATATCCAGAGGATGTTCACGCTAGCGTTACCACCATTCCCGCAACTCTGCGGTTCACGGTTTGCGATCGCGATCCTGACACAGGTCCTGAACCAGAATACAAAGACGAATATATGGTATGTCGTTCTTTTCTTTTTCTTGTTATGGAAATATAAAAGAAACAGTCAATATTCGAGTATATTTGCATTTGTTATCTAGTTGGACATCGTGGAAGTGACTCTCGCTGATCAAGTTCGAGGACTTGGAAATAGGGGTATAGATTTCAATGCTGCATGGGCTGCAGCCACCGCAAAGGGATACACCACGTTGGAGGAGACATTCGCTTTAGGCCCATCCGTATCGAGCTTACAAGGAGCCATTCAAATTCTTACAGAATTTTTAGGACTAGAGGATGTAGACCGAACGAATCGAGTTCAGGCAGGTGCTACCGCGCATAATCTGTTATTAGGCGGCTATTTCAGAGGCGAAAAAGAAATTCTTGCTCGCGCGAGATTGGCATTATCCGGCACTCAAGTGACAATGCAACTGACAGTTCTATGTTCAGATCCGGATGTTGCAGAATTAATCATTTCTTCTGTAGGATAATTCGATAATTCAAGTAAAGTATTTTATACTTTAGGGTCAGCATGAAATTTGATGATCAGTGTGTCACCACTATTTCTAGATTTTTAGGATTACATATAAGAGTAACGTTGTTTTAATAAGAAAAACAGACCTGTTGCTTGCAGTTTCTATTTCTATATGTAATACTTTCTACACCGTGTAATTATAAAGTTATACTTCAAATAAGACCATTAAGATTTTTATTATTTTATTACTTATACATGCATATATACATACGCATCCATAGGGAAATTTCTCCGTATACATATACCCCATGCACCGCATTAAAACGAATGTATTTCATCATGTAACTTTACTTTATTACGTGGTATGCAATAAAACTTTACACGTTTTCGTCTGTAAAGGAAGAATATTTTTGAAGAAATGCTTTGTATTTTGTATATACCTTTATTGTGTAATTAACATACACATTAAGCTATCATAAAGTTTCACAAACTATCTTCTCGTATCCTAAACGTAACACGCAATACTAACGATATTCCATATACATAGAGTGGATTCTTTATTACGTACGTATGGTATTAATGAATCGCTTCGTGGTCGCTAATGAACTGGTGATAAGAAAAGTTATTGCGCTTGGACGTTTGCGATATCATATTTATGTTTCGGTATAGTTGGTGGAATCCTTAACGCGTTGCGCATCGGTTTCGAAACATTTCCACAAATTATTCTAACATAAATAACCTAAGTAATAGTTAAAATTGACAACTGATCGCTCGCACAAGGAAAAAATTTTGTTGAACGATTCATTATATTATCCAATGTTTCAACGATCAATTCAAATAATTCCAATTAACCAAAAGCTCGTTGTATTGCTTACAACAAATCGTAGTCGTACGTGCTCGGATACAAAGACTCGTAGAATCTCTCTGTTTTTTCGTTTAATAACGAGGAGTAATACACTGAAGCGAAAAATTCATTACAACAACACTTGTGCACAGCAAGAAATGCACCGAAGTAGGTATACACAATTTTGTGCATACTACTCGCACATTACAACGCAGTGTAAATTATATTATAGTCGTAATGTACGATATAGAGGGTAGGGAGTTCAGAACGGTATGCAAGTAAAAATGATCGTGGTTCGAAAGGCATTATAAAAATGCGTTTGGCTTATATTAATTACATATACATTTATAAGAAAGCTTTAGATTTACAACGTACGACAAGTTCGAAAACAATCGTAACCAAAATTATGGATTTCTGTTTCTTTGCTGAATACGACATATAGTTAATACGTCTCGACAACGCGTTGCGAACCTTAAGCCGTATGGTCCAGATCAATATGCATCGAGAAAGAGATTGTTTTCATTTCTCGCTTATACAGGATGAACCACTAATCGTGACCAGTAGAGATTACTCTGTTATTAGCAGTCCGATCAAAAATGTTTTTATCAAGTATTGCAAAAGCAAATTGCTAATAACAAAGTAATCTCTAGTGGTCACGATTCGTGGTTCACGCTGTATTTATAAGAGACGAAGCCGTTATCAGGACGAGAGGAAAACTCTATTTAAAATCTTGGATCGCGTCAAGAATTATAATAGTTCACTGCTTCCAGTCCGATGTGGCAATCTATTATTTTACTGACACGATCGATAATATTTCTCTATTGTACGGATGAAGAAGATTTAATTGGGTGAGCGGATGATTGTTTTACATTAACTAGTTGGCGGTGGTGGTGGCGGTGGCTGCGCCAATAGTGTGGGCAAGGTATTGAGATCGATGCCAGGCGGAGCAGGTGTTTGTTGTTGCGGAGGAGGTGGAACAGGTGCCGCCGGTGGCCATCCTCCCATTTGCTGCGGCTGCCATCCTGGGAATCCTGGCGGTGGAGCTGTTCCAGGCGGTGGTGGACGCATCGGTCCTTGTTGACCCTGTTGCCACGGTGGAATACCCATTCCAGGAGGTGGGATTTGTGTTGGTGGCATTTGTCCAGGCGGCGGTGGCTGATTATTCCCAGCCATCCAAGGCATCAACGGCGGGATATTTGGTTGAGACGTGGAGCCCGGCGGTGGTGGAGGCGGTTGCATCACACCGGGTGGCGGGGGCATGCTAACTGGTGGTTGCCATTGCATGTTCATGCCGTTCATGTTGTTTACTTCGCCTTGACTCCACGGTGGGGGAGCCATACCTGGCGGTGGCATCATTGGTCCACCTTGCATCATTTGCGGAGGTGGATGAGCCGGTGCCGCCATTAGAGCACGAGGAGCTTGTTGTCTGAAACGAGAAACATTAGAAAATTATAGGAACTCTACTAACACGGGGATGCTATACCCCAGGAGAGAGGTCGGCAATCTGTCAAGAACAGGAGTGGAAATGAACCCGAGACTAAACAGTACAGGAGAAATGCGGACAGCGGGGCCCCGTATTGTTCTCAACCCGGGTCACATGCGGCGAGAGAGGAAAGGGGGTAGTGGTACGATCCTTCTAACCGGCCGACCGCCATCGTTAGGCGTAAATGCATTCCTCCTCCCCCTTAACAAAAAGAAAGGACAGAAGTCGGCAAGGAGCAGCACATACTTTTCCCGGCCGCGCGTCTAGCTCTCCGTGATGGCTCTAGTTCTCGAACCAGTTCAGGCGCTTGCCGTATCAACTGCGCGTGGCGCATTAGGGCGACACCGGTATCAATAGGTTAATTAATTAATGCGTTTCTCTTTTTGTCAGTGGCATCCCCTGTAAGGTCTATTCCACAACGTCGCATGATAATTTCGGAAAATAAATTTGAAAAATAAACTTGGAAGATAAATTTGAAAAATAGTTCTTAATTTCAACGCCAAAAACTTCTTCGTGGACGTTTAGACATGCTTTCATTGATATTTTTGATTTGCCAAACACGCACTGTGCTTGCCGACCTCTGCCCTAGAAGAATACAATTTACCTGTCAAAGAGACCAGGATAATTAGGATTCGGGTTTGGTTGTCGTTGTTGCCCGCTTTTCGATCTATCGGGCGGTGGACCCTCGCCCAATTCTGCCATAAGAGACATGTATTCCTCGTCGATTTTTGCTTTGTCGCCACCAGGTCCCATTCCTCCCATTCCCACGGCAGCTGGTCCACCCTGACCTGGTCTTTTGGACCGACAGTCGCGAGCAATATGACCTGCTCCTCCACAACTCGAGCACACTATGTTGTTTGTCACATTTGGCTTGTCTGGACACTGCAGCAACCGAAATAAAAATAAGATACACACGTCTTTTCGAGATACTGGTCAACAAAATATGAAGGAACTAGACAGTATACTAACCAGCCATGATTTGTGATCCGATGCGCCGCAATTGGTACAACGTGGTCCGTCATTTTCACGCAACGTTCCATTCAATAAAGCCAACTCTCTAAGCTGGTTGCGTCGTAAATCATTTTGTCCTTCTGGCACTTCCACGCCTTGTCGTATAATTTCATGAATCTGGTTAAGAAAAGAAACCAATGAAAAAGCGTTAATTTACAAAATGCGGTGAATTGTACACTGAAACGAGAATACGACGTACTCTTTCAACGGCTTTCTTAACAGCATCGAGATTGTTGGCTGTAATATACGCATGTAGGGGTTCATCCTCACCAGGCAAAGGTTGTCCATCTTTCCTTCCGACTTTTCCCTCTTTCACCGAGCCCTTACCACGAATGATAATCTTTGCTCCAGTTTCCTTCTCCATTGCTGCGTTGTAATAAATAATACGTAGCAACGTGTATGGCATGGTATCCATATAAGTATAAATAATGTATTCACTTAGTATTGCATTCATTTAGTATTTACTTACATTTTAACGTATTTCCACGTGGACCAATAAGCAAACCAACAAAGTTAATATCTGGATGTTCCTCTTGGGGAATCATTACTTTGTCATGTACTCGTATTATTGGAGGCCTAGATATAACATATAACAAGGTCATCGATGTTATCATGAAAGAAAATTTTCTTCGTCGATACTTTACTTGTGCGTAGGTGTATCTTACTTATAGTCTGGCGGAGGTTTGAACTCGGGATTAATTTTGAGAATCTTCTGAATAAGATTGTGACGTTCTTCTTCCAATTTACGTCTAGTACGATATTCTCTTGTATTCAACCGTTTACCATCGCTACTGTATATGGGTTCAGGAGATGGTGATCTGTAAAACAAAAAAATAAAAAAATCCATTAGGATACAAAGTCTGAATCAAGATGGTACTAGCGTACAAGCAACCTGATCCTACTATGACTGTGTGATTAAGTGAGGAAAGAACTGCTGATTATTAACAGAAACTTGGAAATTGGGACAACGCTTTGATTGACTCTTTTGTTTTGTTTTTGCAATGTTATTAGGCTTTAATCGTCTCTTCGATATATATATATGTATATATAGCGTATATATATACACATATATATATACATACATACTGTCTCTTATAAATAAGATACATTGTGACCATGTTGGAAAAAGAATACTCTTTGCGACGCAACGTCTAAAACAATTATTGTCCTCTGTATATCGAGTAAATGAAATAAAAACGGAATTGAAAATAAATAATGTATTCTGCATCTTTTATACGTATATGCAACAGTATGTGATAATTTTGAGTTTCGGAGAAAGCAGGAGAGCAAGTTCATTAAAGATGAATTCTCGAAGTTTAATAATTGTGCGTTTGCCAGTTCAGAATCTCTACTCGAATAATGTTAAAGAAAAATGGAAATATTTTGTTGCATCAAGTATTGCTTTCCAACAACAGTGCCAAGGTATCAAAACAAAGAATAAAAAATGATATATTGTTAATTGTAGGATTGCTATCATATGTCTAATCAGTAGGCAACCACTGGAAGACTGCGCGTTTGTGCACGGCAGATATCGGTATGATGTCGGCTGCTAAGATAGATCCTGTGATTATTAGGAAACAATTTTTGTTGGGTTAGTTAATAATAGCTTGTATATCTTACTATGATGTATAATACTAATGAAACACAATAATATAAAATAATGGTTCCAGCTAAAATCAGAAAAGTTAAACCTATTGGAGTAAATTAATTTATTAGAGAAATTAATAAGTGTATTTATTTAAGGTCGAACCTGAAAGTAACGTAAGATTGATCTTTATAATAGTATTATGCCTATAATAGCAATTATTGTTTGATCAATTTCATTATTTTCCTGAAATCTGCTCATTAAATTTGTAATTAAGAAGAGAAAAAGTCTATCGTAATTCCTTAACGATAACGATATTCCTGTGGCCATTAGCAAAAATAAATAACAAGATTTAGAAAGTACCGTGCAAATCACGGAAGCCTAATTAGAAGGAGTGTCTATCAAGGCATCCTATGCGCAAGTTTCCATTATTTTATTGATATGAGAGATACGTTTAAATACGTTTACGAAATCGTCGAATAGAGCCTACTAATTTTCAATTACTATGAATTCGAATAATATGTATAGGACTGCATAGGAACACCTTCGAATTTCCCTACATGTGCAACAGTAGAACTATTTAAGAGATATATGGACTAGAATACCCACTGCATGTTAAACACTGCTACTACAACATTTTCTACATACATGTGCACACATATATGTGTGTGTGTCTCTCTCTCTGTGTGTATATATATACATATAAACATATATATGTGCGTATATATTATAGTAGATTTGTAAATTTATATATAATACAGTTTTTCAATTGAGATAACTTGATATATATATATAAATGTAATACGAAAGATATTTGCTCTTGTAGCAGTGTCTAAAAAAATGAATTAGTAAAAGAAATTGATTAGGGCAAACCAATATTATCAAAATTCATCTTCTGTGCTGCGTGGTGGCTTAAATCAAGCCCAATCTTTTCAAATAGACATCGGTATCCCACACTAATCGTATTGGAGCCAAATCATAAGGCCCCAGTATTTATGGGCTGTTGAATGGTCAGTAGATAGGTATTGTAGATATGTAACGGTCATTTTTGGTATGTAAGTTTCTTTCAAACCTTTCCTCAGGGTTAAGTGGAATTCCAAGATCTCCAGTGCGTAGCTTCCTGCTAATTTCCTCGATCTGCAGCTGAACTGTAAACCAACGGGTTAGAGGGGGCGGAAACCCCAACAGTTAGATATTGCCAATTTGCCATAGCCATATACATTCTATAATGTAAGCATGTGTCAAAAGTGTAGAGCATTTTCTTATATCTAAAGATTTTCCATGAGGTAAATGTTCCAATCAAATATATACATTTGTTCCTTTTATTTCGCTTTCTCGATAAGGTACAAAAATATATTTTTCTCAAGCTTTTGTGCTAGCTATTGTGTATACAGTTATATATATATATATATATATATATATATATATATCGCATTCGAAAACAGATGCTAGAATCTGCTGAATTAACGTATACTGCAAATTTTTGTTGTACTCTTCTTGTTCAGCAAAACTGGCAATCCCTATTGCCGTACATTAGTTATTCAAATTATCTCAAAAAACACAAGAAAATCAATTACCTCTGGCTACTAAATACTTTGGTATTACATACATACATACTTACATCTTTTACAATACTATAAATTTGGTTTTTAGAAACTTATATGCAGATGCAAGATTCTTATATCGTTTCCTGCTTGTATATGCATATATATTTATGTATATGTACATATATATACACATATTCTTGTATATATGTATATATACATATGTATATATTGTATATATATTCATATACATATATATGTGTGTGTATACATATATTCGTACAAAGAACATAATTAAATGAAAACAACAACTAGAAAAAGAAAGAAAATAAACTTACAGAGATAAGCCTTCTCCTGTTCAGGAGTCAGGTTTGTTGGGAGAACTGTAGGCATGCCTGGTATAAAAGTTTTGTCATGTTCACTACCGCCCCATCTAGTTTTCCTCCTCTTCCTACGTTCCTCTTTCGTCTCTTTTTCCTGCTTACCATCACCTAAAATGTTTTTAAGTTGCTTATCCGTAATCGTGTTATACAATACAAAATATATTCCGCATTATATTTAGATCCGATTTATTACAAGATTTCAGAATAAAGTGTATCGCGCTATACACGTCGCTCGTTGTATATAATTTACACACGACAGTCTCGATAGCAGGAGGGAAGTTTGTTTAATCCTTGTGTAGCCAACCAATCCTTGGGTATCCATTTACTGCATTTCTTTCAAAAAATATTACAAAATTTCTCTGAATGTCCATTCTTCGCTCGCTAATATGCTAATCTATAGTTTTAAAATGAGAGTTTTGTGTAAATATGTTAAATATTGGGTTGGAACGAAAGTTCGTAGCGTTAGTAAATTAAAATTGAAAGCTAAAATTCAGATATTTATTCAATAACATACTTTCCATTCTGTTCTATTACGTTTTGCCATTTTCGAGGTAACATCTCGTGTTATTGAATAAACATATGAATAAATACCTTAATTTTATCTTCGATTCTTAATTTGAAAACGCTACGAACTTTCATTCCAACCCAATACAAAAGGTTTTAAATAATCTATACATTTTGGTTGGCTACATAAGGGTTAAAGTTAACGATGTCGGAAAAGGCCGCCAAGTTTCTATCGATTGTACGTGCGAGTCATCCGATAAACAGGAAAAGACCGCGTAGTTTACTCAATTGGTGTTGTGTCGGGAATTTTTCAAGAAATTCGAATTTCATGAATTTAAGCCGACTTTCTTTTTGTACGCTCGATATATATCGTATCCAATCAATCTTGTAGAGATTTGTGTATAGGCGAAGACAAGCGCAACAAACAGCAAGCAGCGCGCAGTGGACACGTCGCACAACGAAAAACCATATGATAGATCGGCCGAACTGTTATACTGTATGTTAAACGAACTGGCACGGTGCATACTTTCCGCTTCGCGTTTCCTGACATTGTTCGTCGTCGAATTTGGAGAATTGCCGCTTAGCTGGGTACCGTTTGCAATTGCGGCGCTCACCGCGGCGGCTGCAGCGGCTGCGGCGGCAGCCGCGTTCGCAGTTGCAGCATTTTGCTGCGCGTTTTGCAAGTAACTCGGGTTCAACAGCGACGTGAAATTCCGTGACTGGTTCATGCCGGTAGAAAGGATCGTGCCAGCCACGTAACAATACGTTCACGAGTATTTACACGTTCACTAGAACACCACCGTATCGTCAGCCCGCGATCAGAAACAGAAATATTCACACCACTAAGAAAAATGGCGAAGCTCCACTGACGAAAGGAACACCTTTCGCCTCTTTCATGGGCATACCGGAGGCGGATGCAGACTCTTCGCCTGACATCCATGTAGTGGAGAACATTCTCGCTAGATGGAGCTTCGATGAGTTTCAGAACACTCATAATTAGACTCCGGATCTTTATGCAAAATAAAAAGTTTGTGCATCAATTGCAAGATACAGGAGTTAAATCTAAACTTATATTTTCCACTCATAATTGTAATTTAATGAAAATAATGCATTAATACTCCTAAAGTCTTCTAATCTTTGCACTGTTTTAAATTGCTCCCGCCAATTTTTGTCACAAATGCATAAAATCCGGAGTCTATATACTGTTACGTATATTACTTATATTAGACTTATTGTTAGACCATATATATACTTATAGACCCGGCTTCAGATAACATGTCGTGTTCCAAGATTACTTCATCTACCAGATGACGAATGTGGGCAAAGTGCTATAGTTTGTTGAGAAGTCGCAGTACCACGAAGCTAAAGTGTACCTAAAGGAGAAAGGGGAATAGGGTCACCGTATCTCATTCTGTATAAATATTTATGGAAACATTTTTACTTTACTCTTATTGTTTTAAATATGGCTAACTCATTTTGTCCATTATAATTTGGAAAAAGGTAAATTTTAATGTGGATGTTGATAATCTGAAATCTGTATTTATTTCCTCACAACTTACTTATATTAAAAAAAAATAATAGTAAGAACAATAGTGAGATATTAAGTATAAAATAATATATACGTGTGTAATATGTATAGTGGTGTACAGCAAGTAAATAAACCTTCACATATTTTGCTTCATTTACGGACATTCATGAATTTTTTCAGTTAAAATTTGCATGTTTACCTGAAAACCGTAACAAATATTTAAAAATGTTGCCATTTATTTAATTTGCTTAATTTTCAGCAATTATCATCTCCTACTATTTACCTGCCGGCTCAGGCTGATTGCGAGTGTTCCAAAACCTCCATACTTCTTTCCAGTGTCGAGCAGATTTAAAATTGAAATGTTTCTTTCAATCGATCGATTAATTCTTCCGATGAAAAAGAAATGAATCGTTGAACGTTAATTTTTTATTTGTGATGAATGTTTTTATCATACATTTTATTTTGATGAATGTATAAATAGTAGAAACGATAAGCTCTAAGCATTATTTGGGACATCGTCGAAAATTGATAGTTGAATATGTTATATATAGTATCGAAATACAGTCTACCTGCGTATATATGTAGTTATATAGGTTGTTCATAATACGTGCATGGACATGTTGTCCGGTTGCAGGCAATTTCCAACAATGAATATCGCGCGTTCTCAATTTCAGTCTCGAATTTCTACTCAACCAATTGAGTTGTTCGCCTGGAACGATACATACGTGGATGCATCGAGACTGATCGAGACGCAACACATTCATCATTTTTGATTGGCTGAACAGTGGCTGAACAATACGGCCGTTACGATAAGTAGCCACGAGACGCGCATCTCGTTCGGCTATTGGTCACGAGCATCGACTACGGAATTATTGAAACACCCTGACACAAGCACAACGCTCAATGCTGTTTCGTTAGAGCTCCTTCTGACCACTTCTAACTTCCTAGAAACCACCGTACACTATCCCCTGACTAGAATTAAGGGTGCGGAACTTGATAGCTCTCGTTCACACCCGAAAACAATCTTACAATGTTACTGCAAAGTTTGCCACTCCTGTTGCAAAATGTGCAGGAGTTATTTTTAAAACGTAATTGATTGGGTGAAATATAAAACGGTAAAGGATTAGAAAAATTTAAGAACATCATAATGTTGTTTTTAATGTAACAAAGTCATTAAGGGATGAAATCAATTTTTATTTTATTCCTGCTTCCCACAATCAATGCAGAACATTTTTCTTTTGCATATAATATGTACATCCGCATAGTCTAATAATAAAGGATCTGTGCGAATCCTTATATTATTATTCGGCCGCAGATTATTTATGCAAAATAAAAATATTGTACGTACGTCTTTAAAACATCGCGTGCTATCAGGGTGAATTGAATTTACATATTGATTATGATAAAGTGATTATCGCCTCACGTTCATAATTAGAAAATCGCTAAAACTTACAAAATCAACAAATTGTACAACTAGAAGTCGGAAATTGTTTATTTTGATCCGTCTGGTAGTTTCTAGCGTTGAACCGAATTTGTTCTAAGGAAAATTCCACAACTACAAAATGTGAATTAAGTAACGCGAAACCATTATATTTTAATCAACGGTGACAGACACCGACTTATAAAAAGTGTAACCGATCGTGTAAATAGCGTTCCGTTTCATACGACTTGTTCACACGGATTACATACTGTTTTTTTTTTACGGATAATTGTACATAAAAGGTAGCACATACGTAACACGTACGAGTCTCGTTAGTACGTCACGAAGAAGAAAAAACAATACACGCTCGATTAGGTACAAAAAAACACAGGCTGTCTAAAAAAAGAACAGTCGATCACACTGTCGATCGGCGTAATAACCGTATACTTAGTTGCGTTTGCAAAAAAATCTGTTTGCATATGTCACGGGTTAATTCATAGCGTTGCGTGATTGTCAAACGAGAATGTCGATACCTCAATCATATTAATTATGCGAATATGCTGGAATCTTTCTGAAAATTCCATCGAATTCATCGCAGTTCGTTGACGCTTACTTCTATTTTCGTCGCTAATGAATTATTCTTTCCGATCCACCATGAACGTCGATCGAGTGGATGTATATTTATATGCATGGTTTTGCATATTACTTCAACTCCTAACGCTTCGAAATCATGTTTCTTGTTTTTTTGCTACGATTCTAATGAATTGTGGGCCTTTAAGGATAGTTCGCGAAGGTTTTATCTAAATTATTCTTCGGCGTCCTTGTTCGGAGACATATTTATGACAATCTTTGGAATTAATGGTGGGAATTAATGTATGTGGACGTTGGCGTTTTAGTATAATTAGATTGGAGAATCTTCGGGTAATAAACTCAGAAGTAACAGACTCGGACGAGCCTCGAGAAAAAGTTAATTGATCTTTCTTAAACTGCAGATAAACTGTATATAAATGAATATGGTCAAAGGAGAGCGTGTTTTCAGAAAACTTGTAGTACTGTTATGTTATTTTCAACCTATTAAACATATCAAGAAAGAAAATGAATTTCCATTTCACTCCAGTTTGTTGCAATTCATAAAGATCCGCTGTCTAGAATTGATTTTGAAGTTCAGTAAAACAAATTGCACGGTCCAAATGTGGCCTGTGTGGCGCTCAAAGTGTTAAACGGAAAGTATCGAGAAATTCTACCTACAGCCTTCCAAGTTTCTGCTTAGAAAAATTTGTACAAATGCGATCGAAATAAGAGTAGAGGGTACACCGAGTACAAATGTAGATTGCTGACGTGTGTTCCCGGTGTTCGTCTGCTTGGAAAGCAGGTAGAAGGACGACGTCCGTCCGCGACCGCTGCCAGTGGAAAACTTTGCCCGGTATAATTAGTGGATCAAAGAATACGTCACGCGTTGCACACGAGAGGGACCGCTGTGCTGTTCGAGACAATGATGCAGATAAATCGTTGAGCTTGTTATTTACAGGTGTAAATTTTTCGAGACGTTTTACAGACATCTTGTTTCAGACGTTTTATCCTCTTAACTGTGGAATTTAGTTTTAAACATCCCTCGCAGAGTGCGGAATTAAAATCAAGCAATGACGAGCATACACGCCGAACGCAGGGCAAATGGTCCTATTATAAGTTTTGCGAGAAACGAGAAAGAATTACATTTTTATTTGGTAAAAAATTAACAATTCATTCTTGAGAAGGTTATTGTTATTGCACCGCGATAGAGATTTGGATTGACGTGTATACACATCAAACGCAGTTAACTGGTTAAATACGTCTTTTTCGAGACGTCAAAGAGACGTCTTGAAGAGTACCGTTTTATGACACAATTTATAACACATTTATAAGACGTTCGGTCTGAATGTCCAACAACAGACATATTTAATGTCTAACGAGGCGTTATGGTAAACAGAGGACAAAAACAGGAACAAACAAGCAACGTCACTTACGTCAACGGATAAGCATCGCGATTCAACGATTCCGCTGCGGTGACGCAGAAGAGCCGCGATTCCATCGAGAAAACGAGAATGCAATGATATGTGCACGGAAATTCGCGTCGCATTGTATGCCGATTTGTTTATGCACGAATTCAATCGCGAGACGAATAGCTTGCGAATGTTCACTTCGATGAACATTTTTATTTTGTTCAGTGATAATTGGCCTGATTTTTTCCATTATATGGGAAAAATAGGCTGCGACTCAACATTAACGGCCAACACGACTTCTTTCGGTCCATTCGCATCCAAGAAAGTTACGAGAAGGCTCGCGCAGTGATTCGTAGAAAATTTGTTGGCGCCACATGGAACGACGACCTCGAGTAAATGATGACACTAACTTCACTTCAAACACTTAAAAATACACGCATGACATCCGCGATTTACTTGGAAACAATAAAGTACGCGGAACATACAATTTCATTATCGTTTATCATTATCTCTTTATCGTTTTCCAAACAGTGTGAAACCGGTCGTACAGAAATATTCTTACTCGAGTAAATTTTCATTTCAATTAAAAAGCGATACTGATTACTGGACCAGAAAAGTTTCAAAATTGAAGATGTCAATATATGATGTCTCCTCTATTAAAATGATTAAGGTCAATTTAGTTTCTATTCCTTGCAATCGATGCAGGCAATTTTTATTTTGCATAAAGATTCGCAGTCTGCTCACTACAGATATAATAATCAGGATCGAATCGATCCAGATTTCATAGAATTATTACGATAACTGGAATGAAGAGGTATAATAAAAATTTTATCGTTAAGTAAAATATGAAAGATAGTGTCGTGGATGGAGATATAATTTTTACGGCCGGTCCAAACCTGCGTCACCGCGATTGCATAAAATCGGCATAAAAATGGACGCTCTTGCCCTCGGTGACCCCTAATCGCTGTGCGTAGATTATGCTAATGGTATTTAACACTGTCGCGTTCTATGCTAATTCGATTGGGATTTAAGAACGTTGTGCTCGTCCACGTGTCGCTGCGTATTAAAACTGGTTAACGTTGTCGGCGATGTTAACTAGGAATATTGAATGAGCCAAAGGTTAATTCCCATTACCGATATTTGTGGAAACCGCGTTTCAGAACATCGTGTGGGAACTGGGGGGAAGGATCACGGCTATCGGACAAACGAAATGCATTAATAATTCTCAAGGATATCGATCCGACACGTGGACTGTCTGCTTAATGCAAAATTAGAAAATCGTCCGCATTAACCATGGGAAACAGGATGTGAAAATGTTTCTCTTTCTTTTTGTATTGTTTAATGCATGATGCAACAATATACATCGATTCTTCTGATCTATTCATACCGCGCACTTCTTGTTTAGATTGTGTGTTCCGCGTACACATATTTTTATTATAAATGCATAAATTTCGCGAGACCTTCACATGCAAAATAGTTTAACCCCGGACAAGAATTTGTTGAGAACTAGGTTCTTATCCCTCCGAGGAACATACGCATTTATGCGATTTTGCAAACATTTTACGTAGCGTCATCAGAAGCAAGGATCAAGAAGTCTTGGGTTGCAAACCGGTTCCGGAGCCGCAAAAACAATTTAGCATAAACTTATTCAATATTATTGAACCAGCCAGCGCGCTAAAAGCGAGCACTGTGCACATATCGCACTGTGGAAACAACAATGCAAGATTACGCAATGTTGTGCGATTTAATATTTACATTCAGGTGGCCAGCATGTTGTTGCCAAAGGAGGATTTCCTACTGAAAAGTCTGCGATTGAAAGTTTGATTAATGAAGCATGTTTGCGATAAAATAACCTGTGCTCACATTGATTGGCGCAATATCGTATTATAGTTATTATATATGTATTATAGTTATAGATTTATTATTTATTTACGAATTTCCGCAGATTCTGTGATGTGGACGTTTGTTACCGGATAACTGGCTTCAAGGGTGTATTATACGAATCGCCGCCGCGCCGCGCCGCGCCGCGCCGGTGTTAATTGGATCCTCGTTTACCTTTGTCGACGAGTAAAAACATTTTATTTAAACGCAACGAGACGCGACGAGCCGCGACGCCATTCCACGTTTTCGCAGTTGCACGTTTATAAGACGACTTCCTGGAAAATCAACTAGTAACGTTTACTTTTGTGCGGGACAGGCGTAGCAGGATGGTTGCGGCAAACAGCGCGGAATTTGCAACACGACCATCCCTTCGAATCACCAAAACTTCCTACATATCGCTAGAAATAATTGCCTAAAAATTGTTCGATCCTTAGTCCAACATTTCTTCCTTAATCCATTTACGAAATATTCAATGTTGACGACGGTCGACGATACGATGATACGGTCGACGAAATAATCGTTCCCAGCTATTCTTCAGATATTTTCAAGCACGCGTAATTGTGATTAATAATGTTATTAGACAGCGGATTTGATGCATTTACGGCACATATTGAGTAAATACATACATTAGAAGAATTTAAAACTACTGTGTTAATTATGTTCTTTTCAACCTATTAAACATATTTTGGAAGAAAATCAATTTCTATTTTGCATAAATATCAGGATCAGAGATCAACGTCTTCGAAGCTCCAACGTTCGATCTGCCATAAAATCGTGCGATTTTTGGGTGCGCAAGGCGAATTCGAAAAGAGTCGGCGATTATGAGGTAAAACTGCGAATCGCGACATTCGCCAGGTCAGCAATGGAACGTTTAGGTTCGCATGGACCGGAGTCAGCGAACGTCGACGTCGGATGAAAGCGATCCAAGAACCTTGAACTCTCGCTGTGAAAGTATCGTTGTTACGTTCATCCGCTCTCTCGGACAATTCGGAGACGGTAACCTGTCGTTCCCGTTGCATAATCGCTTGGCACAGATTGGATTCTATCAACTATTCCTGATGTATTAGGGTGGCGGCTGAACTTTCCTCCACTTCCTCCTCTCCAGTATTTTCTTAGCTGAATTTCTCTCTCCAGTTCCCCTCTCACATTAAAAAAGAAGAATCCCTGAATTTTAGCTTGCTCGTTTTCAGCGTTTTCTTCACTGAAAACAGAGTTTAGAAGACGTTATCGCGGTCCGATGCATTTCGTTCCTCATCCGCGAGTTCCGTGTAATCCTCTTCCTGCGTGGCGCATGTTGTACAAACACCGCGCGCGATTGCAAATCAGTTCCGCGAAGGATCAGGCGCAGTTTCGGAACCGGGTAAACGCAACAATGGCGAGTGTTCAATTATATTTGAATTGCGCCTCGGCGGAGTTTGCAATCCTAACGAAGAGTAAATGGTAAACACTTCCCTCGACGCAACACAAGCGTCTGCAAGCAAGATTGTAAAACGGCCAAGGAGGATCAGTCGAAGGATGTTCGATTCGTCACTGTTACTGTTGGAAGAGAGTGATGGAGTTCGAAAATTCGAAGGATAATATCGAAACTTATTTTTGACGAACCTGGCTGGATCGTTTCATTAAAATTCTTGTAGTAAAATGTTCATTAATAAAATTGACATTAGCTTTATTTAGCGTACAAATTGCCCGTCACTTTCGTTAAAAATGGAAGTCGTACCATTTTACCACGTTTTTTTCTACAACAATTTTAATGAAATTATCCAGCCAGGTTCGTCGTCTCCGTAACTCTTGAAGGACGATATAATCGAATAAATAATTTCGCTGGAATTGTAAAAATCTTAATATCATTTTCGAACGTAATCTTGACAGACTTGGCTGAATAATTTGATTGGAATTTCCGCATTACCGGCTCGGGTAAAGAGGCCACCAGGAACCGAGACAAACGAAGATCACGATGACTCGCGTTTCGTGGTTTCGTCGAATTTCTTTCCTCAGTTCGTTTAATTTCCAAATGAACCGTTCTATCCACGCCCCGAGAAGAAACTCTATTCCATAGGATCGAGCATGATGTCTGTTTGTCTGATGCTGGCCCGGATAGAATCGAAGAAGAAGAAGAAACGATTCGCAAGCATCTCGTGACCGTGCAGCCCAGCCAAGAATCACTTTCGCCGATCGTCGTCGCCGACCAAGCTGCTCGTGACTTGCATAACCTCCCGCAAGGCTGTTACACGGCATTACACTTTCTGTTCGTTTCCTTGCTGGTCGGAATTACTCTCATTCCGGTCCACTTGCCCGCTCTTTCCTTGCCATAATCGGGGCCGAACGATGACTCGCCACTTCCCATCCTGCGTCCTCTTTCGTCCTTCGACGAAATATATATCCCTGCTCATTGTTAGGAAGAAATCATTATTTTATTCGATTTTTATAAAAACTACCTCCTCAATTCTCGAAAAGAAGAAAATTAACCCCTTGAATTAACCCCTTTGATTTTCTCTTCATGGTTACACCAAATACAATAATTACAACTTCTTTGTCTTTAATAATTTCACTGGTGAGAACAGAAAATTTGCATCTATCATATACCTACATTTACTTCCATGCCGAAATATTGATTGCGATATAATTGAATTTTATTTCGTCTTCAAAGAAAGACATAACATTCGTCACGAGTCTGACTCGTTATTATACGGCAAGAGGCTAATCAACTACAACTTCCTCGAAACGATTTATATGTTTTGGATCGTCCGTCACAGTGCAAAGATCAATGGACCCGATGCATCCCGAGCCGATGATGTCTTCCGGCGTCACGGTTCCCAAGGTCCGCTGGGAGTACTTCGATGCGAAATAATTCGCGCGGTCGTTTTCCTCGCGTTTTCAACCCCCACCGGTGCCTTGACGTCTTGTTATCTTTTCGCATGATTTACCACGGCCCCCGTCGTCGACAGCGTCCCGATGTTGCACGCGTTTTTCTCTCCGTCCTCCTAGCCGAGACTCCTCTCGGTTTCGAAGTTCAGCTCGGATTACCTCGTTCCTGGCCGATTATTTCGCGCCGGGAGTCGCCTTGCGGAGAACAAAGTTAACGAGGCAACGCGCCAATTGCCGGCTCGTTAAAAATCACCGGACATGATCGACCTCGGGACGGACGCGATTATTATCCGCGCGACACGATCGGCAAACATCCTTCGCGATTTCCTTCGTTTTTCTTCCGATCTGCGAAATCACCGGGACTACATTTCCAGCTGGAAAACCAAGACATTTCTTTCAATCCAGATCATTTTTATTCTGTAATGTAATCGTTTTTACATTGTGCACATCGAATCGAACCTGTTTTCTCGTACAACAGTTGAGCTTTCTACAGTTTCTAGAATACATGCGAATTTAATAACATTAAAACTGTTTTGAGTTTATGTGTTAATTAATCCCTCTTGTTATAGTACAAGAGGGATTCTTGGTGTATACAGCAGCCTGAGTAATTAAAGAAAGACAGAATATACATATTTTATAACACGTAAATTATTTTCGAAGAAGCTTCGAAGCGGAATAAAATATTTCCTCATGTTTACAAAATTGAGAAAACGAATACGATTATCTGGAAAAATGAACTAAACAATTTTGAATAAGATAGAATGTAAACCAAAGAACTGATTCGATAAGATTTTCGCGCTTTGTTTTTGAGGAAGCTTCAAAATCGTCCGACCGAAAGCTTCCTGTTTCGTCCTCGCGGTGGTGGAAAGCAGAAAGTTGGAAAAACTGTAGCAACGAGTACGGCTGTTTTTCAGGAAGGAACTCGATTGTTGCGAAAGGAAGAAAATTACATCAAGAAGGTTCGCTTAAAGTTAGTTTCGAAGCAACGGCCAATGTAACGCTCGACGTCGAAGGGCTACCGCCATTCCAGACGGACTTCAAGTAGGTTAAGCTGAACAAATATGGCTTGCAACAGACAATTGGCCACTTTCCCGGCCTTGGCGATGTAGTTCAATATCGAAGAATCGACTGATCGTAATACGTTGCAATAAATATTGATTCTGCAAGCTTCTAGGAACAGGGGAGCGAACGTGCGGATCTGCAGATTGCATTTCGCTGGTGCTAAGTATCACTCACCCCGTAAGTAATGCAAATTTTATATGGTTTTGCAAAGAAAAATAATCAGATCAAATCAAAACCTTTGCTTCGCACTATTTGGTTCTCTAATTTCTTGATAATTGTTTCACCCCCGATTTTTATTGAGTTATTTTTACTGGGTATATCTCCATAATTTCGATAATTGCAGACTGAAGAATAGTTTAAGCGTTTGTAAAAGTTTAGCCTTAAGTAATCGGTAGACTCTAGCCCCATCCAACGATCCTCATTATCGTTGTTCTTCATTCCCTCAATATTACAATACCAGTGATGGAAATCATTATCAATTTGACCCAATGTCATCGAATGTTGCATCACAAGAATAGTTTAAGCATTTGTAAAAATTTAGCGTTAAATAATCGGCAGACTTTAGCCCCGCCCAACGATCCTCATTATCGTTGTTTTTTATTCCCTCGATATTGCAATACCATTGACGGAAATCATTAACAATTTGATAATAATTATGATTTATTTTGACGACATTGCATCGGCTGTCGTTCTTAAGCGTGTTTTATAGTCACTAAATATTCTAATGAGTGCAATTGGAAATATTGTAACGGCAATATTGTATTATGTACTCGCGTTAAGAGCAAGTGGCGGCTAATCCTCTCTCGAGAACAAGAAGCAAGCAGTTACGAAACTAACATTCGCAGCAGCTCGTCATTATTTTCTTGTGTCGGTGGAATGGATGAGCGTCTGTAAGCACATCAGTGATGCAATCGCTGAACAAAGAAAGTGAAAAGCTAGAAGGATTGACGATGCAGCTGCCGAGTAATTAGGATCACCAATCCCTAATTAGCTGCGCTCATTCATCTTAAATTTCTCTGACAATCCGAGAACAGAGTCAGGGCAAGCAACTTTGCGATTCGAATAGTCACAGAAGAAGATCATCAACCCCCAATTGTGTTTATAATTGCAAAAGTGGTCTAACTGAAAATTTCAAAAAGATTGACTAAAAAATTTATTTCAACATTATATGGAATTCATTTAGTGTCAATATCCTTTCCATTTGAATATATTGAAACAAGAATGATGGACACAATATGTATTTAATTCAAATTTATTTAACAATCTAACGGAGTAGCAAATATAGGGATGATCTGTTTTATCAGACAGAAGAATTCATTTCAATACACTAGTAGATAAAGTACACCAATTTTGATTGAAAAAGAAATTAAAGAATATTGTTATCATTTTCCTTTTTAGTTTCTGATCCCTGTGATCAGCCTAGAAAATTTTTTATTTGCACAGATATCCACAGTTTCGTTTCGTGCCTTATTTTTGTAACTTTTATATTTTTAAATAAACTGTTTTGACTATGCCCAATGTTTGAGATTGTTCAGACGAATCGAAGTACGCACATTGAATTGCAAATGTATACATATTAGTGTCCATTAACGACTGTTGAAATTCTTGAGAAAATAGACTCAACAGTATATGTTTGGATGTTTAATTAAAATATCACTGCGTCAGGATTGTTTGCGATGATCCAACCACTAATTATTGCTTGTGGGATGAAATCATTGTTAATGTATAGAAAAGAATCATAATATAGTATAACCGATCGATATATGAATAACACCTGTATCCTCTGTTGTATTTAAAATGTGAGCCCTATTTCCCGCGCAAACCGGAGCACCTGATTCGTTGAGCCACCTGATTGGTGTATCTTCAATTTTCGAACCATGGATGCTACTTTACCGACACGACCCAGTCCATAAATAAATCACAGATTAATTCGATCATATACATTCGTAAAAAAATTCCGTTCATCACAATATCTACTTGAACTCTGTCGCTGATGCAACAAATAATGAGAATCGGCTTTGACTTTATATGTACAGACGCATAAATTAATCTATATTCTTACCGTCATTGTTTGACTTTATATAATAACGACAATAATGGAAATCATATGCACGTGTAAACACGCGCGCACGCCGTGTTATCATCCACAACTCTACTCCAGCCCGTTACAATTTAAATTCAAATCAACTACAATGGAAACGAGTCTGGCATATTGTCCTCACGTAAACGCGCATAAATTCACACTGAATTCTGATGAACGTTCCAAAACGGAAATACGTTAATCTGTTCCCAAAAATTTTGTGGTCTCCTTATGCATATGCCAGGAACTATTTAGGTAGAGTACGGTAAAAATATGAACATGAGTTATGCTTAACAAACATTAAGTTATGCTTTTTGAAGAATTACTCCTTCGAAGGTCGTTTGAAGGTCAACATATTGTACATGGTTGAATTTGTCTTTTCATCAGCTGTAATGCTACGCTAATCAAAATACGTCGTTCCATTTAAAAAAAACGACGCTGACCTTGAAATATCGGAAAATATGACCAAGAGAAAAGAAACCTATCCGCCGTGTAAGTCTCATCCTGTATATGGTCTAAGATTCCAGGTGTATAACTTGGCTCCCGTTGTCAGGAAAAACGCCGCATGTCACAATTTCGAAAAATCCGAGTTTATGCATTAATTGAGCTTCATAGTATAGGATTCACGTATGTCCCAGAAAAAATGTCATGAAAACATTCAAAAGGCTGAAAAAATAATGCAATCTAACCGATGTCCTATGTCAAAGCACATTAGAAATCAAAACTTTCGACGGCAATATCTCGAAAGTGGAATTATGTGACATGCGGCGTTCTTCCTGACAACCACAGATCTTACAAGACACGGAATGCAAAATGTTTGGGACACCCTATACACGATAGAATAGCACAGGATCCACGCCATGAGAACCAATGAGAACCGCCCGAAAGCGATGCTGAAAACCGACGCGAGATGTCGTACAGTTTTGAACGTCGTTTACGGTCCTCGTAGTTCCTCTAGATCTAATCTTGACCGCGTGGTCCTGGTCGTGGTCCTCTCCTCGACTCCTCGCGGTCTTTCGTTTCCGTGTGATCTACATTCGAGCAATAACCTCTCGAAGAAGCCTATATGTAATCGTGGAAAATCTTGGTGCGATTCGTTGGTCGAGTGTCCGTCCATCCCTCACGTGAAACAAAAAAGAAAGAAAAACAAACAGAAAAATCAGATTCGAATTTAGAAAGAAAGAGTAGTAACACAGAAATCAATCGTATGGAGATCGTTCGGAGTCTAGGTGGGAGATCCGTATGCGAGCAGCGCGTCGAGTCGTGACAGATTACGAGCCACGGGATCGCTCGGTGTTTGGTACGAAGTGGGAGGAAGAGAAAAGGAAAAGAGGACGGAAGGAAGGAAAAAGGTGGGAGGGAGGGGGAGAGATAGAGGAGAGAGGGAGGAAGAAAGAAAGAAAGAGAGAGAGGGGGAGAGAGAGAGAGAGAGGAAAGAGTGGTAGAACAGACAACAGAGAGAATGGAGCACCGTGGCTCGGTGGAGTAGCTTAGTAGTAGGGTGACGGCGAGTCCGCTGCGGTGGCAAAGTGTACGACGAGCAGGTAGCGTGAACGTTAAACGGCCGCGCGCGTCTTGCACGTAAAGGAACCGTCATCAGTCGAGTGCGGCCGCGTGCACAGGAAGCCGTCGACGCTTGACACTTCTCCTTCCTCTCTCTCTCTTTCTCTCTACTCTCTTTTGTTTTTTCTCCATCCCTCCGTCGCTACACGTATATACACATACTCGTTCTCTCTCTCTCCCTCTTTCTTTCTTTCTCCGACTCTCTGTTCTCTCTCTCTCTCTCTCTCTCCTCGTTTTCTTCGCGCGACGCGACCACGGAGAGGAGGAAGAAGACGCGTGCCGCCGATGAAGAAAACCGGCGACCGCCAGTCCTCGTTCTTATTCGCGCACACTCGCTCGTAACAGCGGCGAGCAGTACCGAACGACCGATCTCGCCCGAGTTCGTAACCGATCCGCGACACGGCTACCGTAGCCGATCCTCCTCGTCGCCGTCGTCGTCGTCGTCGTCGTCGTCGCCGTCGTCGTCGTCGTTGTTGTTGTTGTTGTTCGAAACCGAGTGTCTGTTCCGCGACGGCCGAGGATAAACGAGAACGTTTAACGGGACGCGCGCTGCATGTACAAACGGCACAGGTGACAGCAAGAGAACCACGGCAGCGAGACATCGTCCCCGAGAACAAGTCGGTGTACTCGAATCGACGGACCACCAGCAGGTTGTTCCCGAGGGAATCGCCCGATAAGGAATACCACGGTGAACCCAGGTGGGTGTTGTCTCTTTCTACGCTCTCTTTAATCAGAAACGACGAGTATCTGTGCGCGACGAGGCGTGCCTCCGCGCCGGCCGTGCGCTTTGAGGTTAGGACAGAGAATCGATCTGGCTCTCGCCACCGATGAAACATGACGCGGCCGCACGGATATTCGCATTTTCGACAGAATTTTCCGTGAGAATTTTTTCGATATTTTACCAACCGAGAGAGAGAGAGATTGTTAGAGAATGCGAGATTCCAGAAGGGTTTCGCGGGTAAATCGGCCGGGAGGGAATAGGAACTTTAGGGGAATCTTCATGGGCCGACCTAACCTCGAAATGGATCGATTGTGCGGGCTACCGGAAAGACTTAGATTTTTGGATAATTCTTTTCGAGCTAGTTTGAAGAGGAACACGGGTTCTTTGTGTGTTTACGTTGTTGTGTTTGTGTATACTGCGCCCTGCACTCGTTTCGGTATTCCATGTAGACGATTAGGTATGCAGCAATAGCTTTAAGAAGGTTTAAAGGCTCCGTGGGAAGCTAGATAATATAACGGGGATTGTAATCTATGTGGTTTTGTCCAGCTAGAATTCTTGTATTAGTTTATTAATTGTAGAAATTGAATTGGTTTGATTTTTGTACCTTGCTCGTGTATTCTTCCATTTGTCAAATGGGAGGATCCACTTTAATACTGTCGATATCCGAAATTTTGAATTGAAAGAGCGTCGATATTGTTTGTTTTCTATATTATTTAGGAGAATTTCTTCTTTCCCAACCTTGGTATTAACGGAAGCGTTAAATCCGGCCTGAATTTCCCCGCCTTAATTCGGTCAAGACACTTTTTTTTCCTCCTATCAAACACAATGCCGCATAATAACGGTGTTACAACGATTACATCGGTTTCGTAACGAACCGTTTCGCGTGACAGTCACCGAGCTTTTCTGTGTAAGCTCGCGTCGAGCTCGGTTCGTGGAAGTATACCGAGCAATTAGTCACCGGAGAAAAGATAATCGTGAAATAATCACGCTCGGTATCTCAATCGCAACGCTTTCCTATTCGAATTGAAAATGAGGCGGCCGGATTATTATTCCGAGGCACATGATAAATATGATTCATCGGCGCGAACGAATCACTGGGGGTTGTTCCGACAAACAAATTGTAACACAAATCCTTCGCAGATAACAGTACATATGTGGTACCGGAAATAAATCGGTTTGACGAACGTATACGTGTACGAATAAGATTGTTGGACGAGTTAACTCGTCAGTCTCGGTAACAAGTACAATAAAATAAATAAATATAAAATAAAATAATAAATAAATATAAAATAAGCAATTGGGGAATACACATAAATACGAACGACGAATTAACTTGTTAGTAACAAGTTGAAGAAAACAATTCCAAGTAAACTTTTCTCAAAAAATTCACGAAAAATGTTGTTCAGACAAATATCGTAGGAAATATTATTCCGATATCTTGGATTTCGATACAAGTGATCATTTGCAAGGCCATATGGTCTAGATAACGTCCCGATGTGGAATGTTTACACCGACGCTGACGTGCCAACGCTGTCTAAGAGAGTAGACGGTGGTTCGTTGAAATATTTATTTTTTCGTAATCATCGATGAATCACTCTCTCCTCGGCGGGAAAACCGAAATTCTTGAAAGCGTGAAATAACATTGTTTGTGAGATACAATTGTTTCTGAAGGAATTGGACGGCAGGTTTCGAGCGGAGTATCGATATCGAGCGTAATCTCTGGCACGTGTACGCTGCGAACACGTAACATAAATTCACCAGTTTGAACTATTATATATATCGCAACGCGAAAAGGAACTATGTTATATAAAGCGAGGAGAAAACGTCGGTTTTCTCGGTGTGTGCGTGTGTGTGTGTATTTGCGGCGCCGTTGCTCGACCCACCTTGTTTCACGTTCAACTTGTTAATCGGACAGGACGAGTCAACTCGTCCTAAACGAAAAATCGATTAGTCAGATTTTTCTCTCGATTGCAGATAGACACACAGTGTCAATTATGTCGCGTTCACATCCATTACCATGTAATTGGCTTTGGAATGCTCACCTTTATACGCGTCCGGGTTTTATTGGTGGAAGCATGATCTGTTCAAGGATACCGTACACTGAGTTTCACTGTGTAATTAATGTCGATTAACTTTAAAGGAGGGGAGGGGGCCTTTTACCTGCGGTCTTAAAGTCCTTAAAATTTCATTAAATACCGTTATTTTTGTCAAACGAGTTTGGCCATCTAAATTTTGGGGAAGTAGATTTTGCAGAGCCATAAATGCATAAAGATCCATCGTCCAGCGATCACAGTTTAGTCATTCGTGTTTCGCCTGATTTATAATCTACAAACGAGTTAATTAACCGGTGGCGGAATAAATATTTAGACAGACCTAGAAGTGCATGAAACAATACATAAAACGTTTACGACACTATCGCACGAGATACAATGTCGTAAAGTGAATATCGGGACAGACACTGAGAAAAATCCGACAATTTTACTAGATATGTAATTCTAACATACACACTCGTGTGTTAATTGTAGAGATAATTACGGTCTTACACTTGCAAACTGAGTCATCGTCATTATCACTGCGGTTTATCGATTGTAATGATATTTTTCTAAAAGAAGAAATGTTCGCTTAACACTAAACCTACCGAGCCTTAAAAGTAACTGGAACATGTTCTCTTATAAAAATGACAAGATTGATTTTATTTAGACTTTGTGCGGCTCATATTGAATCTTTTTTATTATTCCAATAATTGTAAAATAAAAAATCTGGAACCCGTCATTTTGACCAGTGGTGGTAGGTTTAGCGTTAAACACCGATACAGTGGTGAAGTATTTGAACATTCGGAATCCCAAATAATCGGAAAAAGAAAATTATAACAACGTGGGGACGGTAAAGAAAAAGAAAAATCGAAGAATACAGAGAGAAACACAACCTCTATCGTCGGTATCGTGCAGCAGCAACGAGGTCCAATTTGTACCGGAAACGAGCATTATGTCCGGGTGTATTATCATTTTCAAACGCGACACGTTTGTCGGACCGCGTGCGACGGAATTATTAATTCCTCGGTAACCGGAAGTAACGGCACCCGCGTGAAATGATCGCCACGATCATCGATCTATCCACAATCTATCACCGAGTAAATCATTCGGATCCACCCAGATGGAAACGATCACGCGAGCAACACAGAGAGAGAAACATTTACGAAAGTGTTTTATAACCGGAAGTGAGGGGGCTGGTCGAGAACACAATGCGCCGAAATTCTCGATACAAAACGTAAACGTGTGTGTGTGTGTGTGTGTGTGTGTACGTGTGTGAATCGTCGTGATTCACTCGATCGAGACACCCGGTTCTTGCGAAACGAGAGTCGCCTTCCGAGCAACAGATTTGCCGACAAATGGCCCGTGAACACTCGCGAAAATCGACTCTTTCGCGAATCTCGAACGGTTTTATTGGGTTTCTGTCATCCGGGATGGAGAGTTACCGATGTCATTCCTCCCACCCCTCTTGCCAAGATTTTCTTCCGGGATTTGGATATTTAACGCTCTCGGAACTGCCGAGCAATAAAAGCGACTAGTTTGTATTGCCTCTTGAGAGCAACAACGTTTACGGGGACATCGAGCGATTTTTCCATAAAAGTCGAAAATACAACGCTGTGCTCCATTCTGAAGTTCCAAGCGTGTACCATCCATCCATATCAATTTTATAAAACCTTTCGACGTGTACCATTTTTGCATTAAATGGCCCATTCATGGATCTATTTTGGGATCGAATTGAACAGCGTACGGGAATGATAAATTGAATCATTGATCGCACAATTAAATATTTCTGCAGCCAGTGCGAGTCGATAGTGTCGATTATCTGTTGCTTGATAGCTCGTAGTATTTGTAAAGGAATCCCGGACCTAGGTTCAACAGCGAGGGTCACCGATGCCAACTTCATTTCGGCTAGAATCGAACATGTTATTCGAAATCGATCAAGTATCCGTTTGATACGTGGCCGAGCAATTGTTTGGAGGATTGGCCCCGCGAGGCCAAACCAGTTTGGCACCGTTCTCGATGCTCTGCAACTTTAATACTCTTGCTTGGGGAAACTTTCAAGCAGTCTCGAGCTGCTCCAGAATCGAATTTGAGAACGGAGCCTTGAACGTTCCCCGGCTTCTCACTTTATCTGCGGTTTTGCGGACGCGACTGTTCCTGCTCGCACGCTGCGAAACACTGTGCAATGGTCGTCTAATAATAAAATCCGAAATCTAATATGTACCAGTTTACATATGCAGTGCTCCTTCGATGCATGATCTAGTTCCAAGAGAAATATTGCAACATTTCAATAGCAGACCTACACGATCTAAGGAAGAGCACGGACCCGAGGATTTTTCTTGGATCAAGACTCTACTGTATATTTGGTAGAAAGTTTGCTAAAAGCTTGTGCCAAATGTTTTGAAGGTTCCGTGGTTGTACAGCGTGCAATCAGGACAACAAAGCACAGTTTCCCTGATCACGTTGAACGGTTAGCATCCACGACAGCCGAAAATTTATCGAATCCGCGAGGCCTTCAGCCGCAGACACATTTTACGATTCCTCGAGAGAGCCTGGTTCGTTGACTCAAGATTGTTTCACGACAGTTCGAATCCCCTTTGCTCTGTCTGTTACATACTAATGACTCTCTCGGTTTGTACACCAAGCACATATCGCTCCTCGGTCCCTATTATTTGTTTCTGGCCTTGGTCGCTGTGTTTCCCTTTGCTTCCTTGCTCGGATCGTAAATCCTCGACGTACAGGTGCGTTTCCACAGTGTTCCCTGTCTTGACACTGGCCGACAGTATTAGTCTGGTGCATTCGTAAAAGAAATAATAAGCGCACGCTTTGTATCGCAAATGCAGAAATTGTTTCGAGGCACACCGGAGAATTGCTCATAAACTTTCAAAGTACCAGTTAGTTTAGCTTATTTTCAAACCCGAAAAGGCCTTGAAAAGGAGTTTTCTGTTGCATAAATTTGCAAATAATTAAATTATAAATTTAGAATAACATTGGAAAAGACAGCTTCTCCTTTCATTAACACTTGGTTTACGGGGCGAGTCGAAATTACGAGTTGAGAGACGCGCGAGATTTCACGATTGTTAAGATTGTAGAGACGCGCGAAAAAAAAAAATTTGGATAGACACAGTCTTGCTATTTTTATAATGTAATATAGAATACTATAATATAGACGTGAGAACGGACCTTACGGAACAGAGTTGTAAGTCCGATTCGAGGGAAGTTTCTGTGTTGGGCGTCGGCAATCATTTTTACCGGACAGAAGCGTGTCGCGTCGAGTTTTATTGCTTTATTGCGCATGGCTCGCAGAGGCCGCGTTATTTCCCCAGGACGACCCAATGATTTCGTTCAAGGATTACTGTATCGGGTTCGCGAAAGCTCCTTGAGCCCCAATTAAACCTGCATTAGTCTCGAGGGCTGCAAACCCCCAAGGAATTTGTTTGGATTCAATTAACACACGCTGGTTACCGAACAAACGCATCAAAAAATTCACAAAACCGCAGCGATACAACAAACTTGGAAAAATCTCATTTATAACTAGACGGTGGATCTTTATGCAAAATAAAAATTGCCTGCAAAAAATTCTTTCTTCTTTTAATTATCTTATTAAGCTGAAGCTGATACACCAATGTCCTTAAATCGTTTTAATATGTCCACTGCTTTAAATCGTACGTGTCTATTTTTCTCATAAATGCATAAAATCCGCAGTCTATGACAATTGTTTCCAATACCTCTGAAACAATATTAGAAAATCAATTCCAATTTTCCATAAACTTTTTTAGACACAATCTTCGCGTACGTGTCCGTTGTTAACTGTTTCATGAGAACACGAAGAATTTGTTGATAATGGAGTGCGTCCAACCCCAACCGAGTAATAACACTGATCCTCCCGACGCGAATAATTCAGGGTTCCGAGACATTATGGTTGAAATGTCCCGGTAATGGCGTTGGGCAAAACTTAATTCGATTACACGCTATTGAGACATAACTGTTTATGCAAACTCCCGTTTTATACGTTTAGAAAGCGACGTTGTGTACGAGCACGATTTATTACGGTTTCATGGGACTTCTGTTACGCATCACGTACGCACGAATAAGTTATATTTATATAATGGAACTCGCGGAAGCATCTTGATTAATTCGCTCATCGTGGAAGTCTTTCAAGTTCAGGAAAAAATTACTCGATCACATTCAAATAAATTTCCATGCGAACATAAATAGTACTTTCCTTTTCTTGATGGAGTGTCTTGTTTTAATTTCTGAAAAAATTTTTGAACTCGCACACTCCCATCCATAAATCACCGGACACTTACAAACAAAAAGATCGTCTGCATCGAAATTTGAATAAGTGTTCGGTGACTTATGGACGGGACTGTATATTTGGCGTAATGGATTCACGGAGGAATCGATAGAGACGAATACCAAATGGCGAAGCCATAAGTCGCCCGGCGTCTACCGTTCATCGATTGCGACTTTAAACGCGCCCGATAAAAAGATTCCAGTTTCCATGTTATCGGCCGATGACGTAAAACGGGACAAACGTGCCTCAGGAATCTGCACAACACGGTTTCGTCAATAATGTCGGTAGTTTCCGAATTGAACGAGCTCCGCGGAAATAATTAATCGGCCGTTTCGCCGTTTCCCACCATGCGAATGCCCCTGGGAATCTGCTTCCGGGGGCCATCTTGACTAATCTAGGCGGCTATATTGACGTCTTAATTGTTAATCGGTCTTTGGAAACATTCACGGGACATCGTTGCTCGAGACTTTTCAAGTAGCTCTTCGATTATGCACTAATTCGAGGACTCTTGTTCAACAACTGTTAAAGTCAAGGGATCTTCGTGAATTTTTTTATAGAAAACCGCTGAAGTTATGGGAGTAAATTTTTTTGGAGTTGGTAAATACACCCTCCGGCTATAAGATTTTTTTTTTCGGTGAAAGTCTCAAAGCGATAAACTTTAGACGAAAATTCTAGAACGCAGAAATCGAAGGGTTACATAAAAGTAGCGGCGTTTAATTGTTGCTTGGAAAGTGTGCGAACGTGCGAATTTACTTTACGTTCATCCTTTCACCGAGGGTTTAAACGTTCGTAGTCCGATATTTCCTGTTCCAATTAATTAGACCGACCCGAGTGATTCATCTATTCGAAAGAAGAATGAATTCCGCGCTGTATGAAATTCAACAGGTATTATGCAACGACCTGGTAGCTGATTTTCTGGGAGCGAGCGGACGCGTATATAGTGTCCCGAAAGATTCAGGTGTCCAGCAACGCGTTGATAATCGATTAGAGGCGGGTTAGTCTTATGCAACGGGATCAAAGGGAGCCTCTCAAACCGATAAGCAAAACACGATTGCTTGGCTGATTGGGAAAAAAATAATGTTCGGCTAGCTGGAAATATTTCGAGCCCCTAAGATTCACTTGCATCCATCACCCGACGGCACATCTGCCAATTATCCAATCCCTCATGAGGATTGAAAGCGAACACCCGTTCGATTGGAAGATAAACATCTTTCACTTTCCTGGATTTCAACAGATGCCCGCGTCATGGTGAAACTGAATGATTCCTCGGAATCAGTCTACTTATCTTTACCGAATAGCTGTATCGCCTAGATTAGGATCGAATTTTTCACGGTTCCCGGAATGTACATGATAATAATCTCGGAGCGGAACTAACGCGACTCAATCGCTGTTTTCCAATTCTCGCTAGCTCGCACCAGCCTGGTTCAACAAATTATAAAAATTAGTAAATAGCTTTCCAAACTTGTATGTAATGATATTTGGTCCCCTCAGGGTTTCAAATTCATTTACCACTTCTCCGCCTCTTTCACTCTCACTATCGCCTAATTTCAGTGGGACCTACTTTTTATTACGGTGGCTTCCGAACCACCTAAGCTTTCCAAACTTATGAATTAATTTATAAAAATAACAAGCTTCAATTTATTCGAACTTTGTACGGTTCATATTAAAATATCTGCTCTACTAAATATACTAATTTAATCATTTATCACAAAAGCATCTTCATAATTTCAGTAATTGTGAAATAAAAAATCTGGAACTGGTTATTTGACTGGCGGTGGGTTTAGTGTTAAATTTTTATAGTATGCGATTAATTTTCATCTATCCAAGCATAATATGGAAGCAGCTTTTAGTTTGATGCAGAAACAAATTAATTGGACTAATTGACCGTTAGTCGGAGATCATAAGGGAAATATTCGAGAGATTCGTACACGTCCGTTTCGATGAAAGAAACGGGGAAACTAGTTCTTCCTTATCGTTAGGTCCCTCGCCCGAGCCTCTTTATCTGGATAACGAATTCGACCCGTCTTCCTGGATCAGATTAAGAGTGCTCGAATCCGATTCGATGAAAGCGAATTATAGCTCTCTGCTCCGGAATGAATTGAACCGCGGGGAACGCATGCGCAAACAGAGTGACGGGGCCACACATAGGATCTCTTACGTTCTCCTGCCGAAAAAATAATACCCGAGCAAAGACTTTCGCGTTCACAGACACACACACACGCTGGCGTTACAATAGTCGGTCAATATTGAGTGAGCACCTTATTAACTGGGTCGGGTTTCCGCAGCGGGTAACCTAACCGTCGTCGTCTACCGTCTATCTTGTCACAGACCGGTTGTCCAAGCATTGCCATTTCGGGTCAAGCCGTTATGGGAGACCGTCAACCCCCTTTGGCACTCCCGCAACCTGTAGCGTCTAGATTCGCCAATTTTCTTTCAGGGTAAACGATCAATGGAAATCTCAAATTTCTTAGGACCTACGGAGGCATCTTTTAGCTTCATTCTGCAATTTTTGTATCGCCGAAATGTTTCAAAATGGAGTAGCTATCGATCTGTGATGGGAGTCTTCTGCACTGTAAGTTGATTTCACACGTCCCATTCAAAGTTCAATAGAACGACTCAAAAAAATCGTACCTTGAATTTTTTGCTGTTGTTCGAAAGAGAAAGCTTCAACCTTCGAACCCACTTGAAACTCCTCCCCAAAAGAATCCTCTGACAGCTATAAAAATTGTCCCAGTCCCCCAAAAAACACGCTGGTCGCAAAGTCGCAACCTGATACGCGTTATCAGTCTCTCACCCCTTTCATCGGCGGCACGTGGCTCGTAGGGGAAGGTATGGAGGAAAAGGCACGCGATTCTTGTGCGTGTGTGGAGCCACCCCCTAAATTACCTTTACGAGACCTGTGTGTGGCAAGGGTCGCCGCGCCGTTCCGAACGGAAGGAACGGGAAAATCAATACGAAAGTGACCGTGTGTGCTCCGTCACGAAACAACAAGCGCGCGCGGGGCCTCTGTACATAAATTATACACGCGAGAGAGAGAGAGAGAGAGAGAGAGAGAGAGAGAGAGAGAGAGAGAGAGAAGGGGTGCGCGAGGCCACCCCATGGTAAATTCGCCCCCGTGACACCTGCCCTAAAGGGGAACAACCACCACCCACCGAGAGAGAATCTCGCCCCCGATTACAGAGCGGTTTTCATTTCTACGTCAGCGGAGCCGGCTTTTAACCCTGCGGGAGATCTTCGTGTCCAATTTTCATCACCCTTAATGGACGGGGGATGATGCGGACCCCCGTGTTAACGATTTTATGATTCTCACACGTCTATCGTTTTCGCACCCCGAAATCGTTCCTGGGCTTTTCTCGATATGCTTTTGGGCTTGGCTTCTCTCGGTGGTGTCATTTAGTTTTGACGATGGAGAGTTTAGGGGATGGTAATAATCGTTTAAGTCTATAGCAATGTAGTTGGCCTTTTTGATGGCCCCGTTGCGAGCTGCTCAAATGGCTTCATTGTTACGTTACCATAAGAAAAATGAAAAATGCATAAAGATTTTTGTACATAAAACATTGCATTTGAATGTCTCGAAATGAAACGAATTGCGCCATCTGAAGATCGCTGATTAGCTATTGGAGAGCTCTTCCGGTGAGCTTGAAGGATCGCTGGTGTCTCTGAGAGCCAGCTAAAGAGAGTCACCGTATAGTCGGAGATGGCCGAAGGAATTCGGGAAGTATGGCCGAGAACAGATGCTCAGGGCCACCGGCCAAAGACTGTCCAAGTGGTGATCAGCCTGAGTGGACAATGATGGTTCTGGAAGAAGATGTTCGAGGGAGGCTGAATAAAGCTCCGACGAGCGCGCAAAAGGCTTCACGAAAAATTACAATTTCTTGCTTCGCTGGCTTCGTTTACATTCTTCGACGGCGAACAAAGGTTGTACATGCTCTCCTTGTGTGTACGATCGATTATTGATTCGATCGTATCGCCGATACTATGAATAATTGCTTGCTGTTCCGCTACGCGTACGTTTGTTTGTCGCGATTATCGTACGAACGTTTTTTAACCTTGAAAATCTTTGTTAAACTTGCAGAATTTACGGATCGATTTTTCTCTTGACATGCTATACATCATTTCCTATAGATTTGGTTACGCTAATTTCAAATCTGGTGATGAAAAATCGATTTTTGTGAAAAAACTAATGAAGTCAATTTTTCGTTGAAATGATTTGATAGCCCAATAGTTTGAAGGTATATTGGAGAGTATGTACGTTCTAAAATCATTGGTCAAAATCACTGTTAAATGACGCCGCAGGATTGAGCATCGCCATTCGCCTCGTCCCCTTGCGTAACGCGTTCAAATGAACGCGCGGTGGGCAACGGGACAAACCTGATTACGCGGGAACAATCGTGAAAGGTCAATATTAATTTAGCAAATAATCCGATCGATCCGGTCGGGCGCTGCCCGTGACACAGCCGCGGAGCCAGTTTTTCGCCATAACCGCGGGTGTAACAACGACGCGGTTCTCCGAAGGGCATCGGGACAATTGTCGCTGCTTAACTAGCGTAATTTTCGACCGAAACGAACATAAACCTGACGCTGATACGCTCGTAACCGTGGCATTTTCAGCCGTTTCCACTGCCTTCTAAAAAGATGTCATAAATCTGAATTTCCCCTCCGAAAGGACGCCAAAAGATTACCGACAAATGCTCTGTCCTAACGAAAGCACTAAAAGAAACAAAAGTTTTTGTCGTTTCGCGAAACGAGCAGCTAATTGAGAAGTGTTCTCCACAGTTAGCGGTGCGAGTTCGACGGGAGAATTTCATGGCCATGTCAGTGGACGGGTCTATTTCCATCCGAACATTTCCTCTGTCCGAACGATCGTTCCTCATCGATGGAATGCTGGCTCGAATTACGACGATCATGATTCGCTTATGCTGCAGCTTCAACTTGTTCGATTAGCTGGAAGGGATTGCTGTTCGCGTTAGGACTTGAATTTCAGCGATTATGGTGGCTCGATCAGCATTGTTTTGATCCGAGAACCTGATCAGAATCTTTCCTTGTTTAACTCTATGAACATTTCTTCCGATCTAAAATAATTCCATTCTATATTAGTCTTTTTCTTTGTACGAATATGATACTTGTTTAGTAATTGATTAGATACCAACACATTTGATAATGTAAACAATATTTTGAGGATGACTAAGGGTTAATCGGAATGTTCACTTTTTCAGTATTTCTGAGAACACAATTATCCTGATTAGAGTCTTCCCTTCGGGATGATTTAATCGTGAAGTTCGTCTCGCCAGGATCTAGGTCAAAAGAAGCTAACTTAGTACAGTAACAAAGCTACCTGTTGATACTTTCACAGTTATTTTCGTTCTTGAATGCGTCGTTGTGGATCTGATAGCTCACCTATCCCAATTAAAAACTTTTCTCGTCGATTATTTAAACGCGAAGTTGCTCGTTTTCTCAGGAGTTAGATCGACGAAGAACCAACTCGAATATAGAATTCTCACTTCCGTCAGTTTTGCTTCGCTTAATTTGCAATTCAGACACCGACATGTGCATCTATTGCGTTTGGAAAAATGTACTTTGACACCGCAGCCTCGGAAAGGGGAAAGGAATGTTTTCGCAGGAAGCGATGGAAATTTCTTTGTTTTTACTGGCAGTCCAATTCTACATTATTTTTTCTCGAGTCCCGATTATCCGAACCGAGTATCTAACCCCGAAGACTGCGTGCCTATATTTGAAATTGAAACGCATCGAGGAATATTCGAACTAGTATTCATTTCCGAGTGATCGGATTTGATTCGAGTGTTTAGAATTACAAATTCTGAAAAAAAACTAGGAGTGAGAGCTCTCTAATGCTCGGTCCACGGAATTTCTTCACGTGCATTCCTCCAGGTTGATGGCCGCTTTCACTTTTTCGTGTTTCTATTTCTCATTCGTTTATCTTTCCAGATATGTATTGTCAAGGTTTCGGCCGCGTGGTTCACTTTCGTCGAGGTTTCGGCGAGCAGGCAGATCTGGCCTGACCACTCTCAGCCGGTTTCAGGCTTCTGACACTTTCTCGAGGTCTCTTTCTCTGGCTTTTCCATCTGCATGTCCCTTCGGAACTTTCGCCGACGACGTTTCCTGTTTTCTAGCTTCCTTCCCGAGGCCCTCCCTCACCTCTGGCCATCCTTTTGCTTCTCGATCCGTTCATCTCCGTCTCTTTCTTTTCCCTCTCTTGACAAAATCACGCGAACTCCGAGGACCAATCAACTGTCGCTCCGGCTATTGTATTTTCAAGCAGTGTCCCTCAATCTTCCTGTCTCGTGAAAAATCCATCGGATGAAATGAATACATATTTATGTACAGTGGGTTAAATTTTCTCCTAAATCCATTACAGGCAAAAATGAATTTTCCTTTGCCAGTTGCCACCAATAACAATTTAAAAAAAAGAATTATTTACACATTAGCTAGAGAACTAATACTTTGTACACCCACTGTAAATAAAGACAGAGACCCCAAGAGTGATTAATGAGGATCTACCTTATCCTTCATTAAAAAGCATGAGATCTCGATTATGAAGGTTGATGCTACCACGCGCGCTCTCCAAGTTCAAGTAAACTATAAATGTTGAAATATCCGTAGTCCACTTGTCAACCTTCGGATCTAAGTACTGTGGTCTCTCTCGAGTACATATTATACTGCATTACGAAAGCGATACTACATATAGTCTACTCAACGAATCTACTCAGTGCAGATAAACAACGTATCGACACGATAAGCATGTCATAGTTGCATTCATCCTGCTGTTGACTCTGCTCCGCTAATCTCACCCTGCTTTGCCTTAATCAACCCCCCGAATGGTCTCGCGAACGTGTTTATATTGTAGTTACTACCTCGCGTTATCGATACTTGCATGCAAATTGACGTGGAAGTGCTATCGAGTATCTGCAATCGTTTAATGACACGCTGAATTAGACACGCTGCAAAATTTGTATAAATTATTACTGAGAATTGAACACACAACGGAACAGTCCGTTATTTCCTCCGTTAATTTCAATGAAAAATAATATACAGTGACCTGTTCGGAATTGTCAGAATTTCTTCCATCACGTTCTACAAATTCGCAGTAAATAGAAAAGACCGTGTATAATTTGCAACGAGCGAATCATTTATTTCGCTTGATAAACGATCGTCTATCGGGGACATTTCTCTTCGTACTTTCGATTTACTTTTACGCGTGCTCGTGTCACGTAAACATTGTGAAACGGATTGCGCAACACGCATCATCTCCGATCATCGGAATTGCAAATTCCTTCGCTGGGAATCTACAGGGTGTTCGAGGAACCCCGGAAAAGGCAGAATCAAACGTGCAGCACACGATCACGGTTGACTATCAGTTTACGATTTCCCGGTATCACGGTGTGCAATCTCTCCGACCGGCTAATTAGAAAAAACCGAGATTAGATAAACGATAATCCCGTTACACACGGTCGGCCATTTATTGTTTTCCATCCGCGTTACTTCGAACGTTATTTCTGTGTGTTTCTCTCATCGATTTTGAATGGCGGCCGTTATATAAAGAGCATTTCTCGCCGCGAAAGTAAACGATTGTAGAAAAAGTTTCTCGAGGGGACAGTACAGTTAAATAAATTCACCTGCGCTTAATATGCGAATCTACGTATATGTAATACACGAGCGATAAGTGTGTCGACGAATATTCCATCGGATTTGTTTGAAACGTTAACCACTGGCGGGGAGGGAAATCAATTTTCGATCAATCTGGAACCTCGTTATTGCTATGGCTCTCGAAAATTTTCAGAAAATGCTAGAATATAAAATATGACAGAATTATTTGTTTCTTAAAATTCGTCTACAAAAATTGCAAATTGCATAAACATCCGCAGTCTAGTTAATACTTACGAGTCCTTCCGACTCGTTGTTAATCATTTGGTGTCGTTTATGCCGCACATATTAATTTGTTAACTGCTTTAACGCATCGTAGCGTTCAAAACGAGTCGATTTTGCAATTTCGTATTAAGCAGCGTTGGCTGTAATTGTTTATTAAATCGATGAGGAACCATTCTGGTCTAACAACTTCGTATTGCGCATACGTGCAATTTGTTCTCGGGCAACTGTACGTTTATTAAACAGTGGCTGCGATTGTTTGCATCGGCTTATGGTCGTTATCGAATTGTGAAACTTGTACATTTACGAGGAACCATTCCGGTTCTGCGCTTTCGTATCAGTGACAGTGCGACATGAAAAGCGCAAAACATGCGATTACAGTGTCGTATAAAAATTACGAGAGCATTTACAACAGCGTTCCTCCGGGAACAATAGGTTTATTCTGTCGCAAATATCGTTCGCACCTCGTCGAATTTCTCTTGCAAACGACAATCGCACTCGACTAAATAAAATACAGCTCCCAATTTAAAAAAGGGCGAACATTCATCCTCGCATCTCATTAAAATATTTCGTTTACAATGAAACGAGACTATTGTTCGGCTCGTGCGAAATGTCGCAACCATTGTCGCAGATGTCCCTGTAACGTCGCAGTCTTGGCAGATACGTTTCACGACGAGGAACACCCTGTATGTAGAACACAGGCAGATTGAGTTCAATTCAAAACTCGTTGCGCGTTAATTCGCCTGCGAATTGTAGGTGGGCGGGGAAAGCAGGTACGCGACAGAATTTCAGCGTTCTTCCGGTGGACTTCTAACACCGTTTAGAAAGTATTTTATTAGCCGACTTCTCGAATCTCTCGCCGATAACGCTTGCGACACGCTCGGGAAGAAGAAACCCGTCTCGTCGAACTTTACACCCGCGGCCATTTTGTAAATCGACGCTTCAACGGATTCGGAGAGCCGATTGTAACCAAAGAAATAGCTGCAAGCTATACGAAGCATTTTCTCCGTGTACGACCTTGTGAAGGACATTCGAAGGTCAACCGTTTACAAAGAATTCTAAAAAAATTTGTACTGCTGAGCGCTCAGAAGAAAGTCCCCGGGAGGGCACAGACGCAGACGCAAGGGGGATCTATCGTTCTGCATAGTCGTAGTAGTAGTATGTGTCTGTGTGATCGCTGCGGCCAATAGAAGGTGCGCTCCTTCCAAACTAACCAATCTGCCAGGCACCTTCTTGTAAGCGCTCAGCAGTACACGATCATATGGTCCTCGACGAATTCTCTACAATGTTTACACCAACCAATTTTCAAAATTTCCGTGTATCAAAAGTTGTAGAAAGGTCAAGGTGTTTGGCGATAAACGGCTATTCTGTTTTCAGTGTACAAGTTCTAGAGAAGCGTGGATGTTTTAGGAAATGATTTTTGGAGGGAAAGGGACAAATTTTCGCGACGTAGCTAAAATGGCGCCCGCTCGATCGTTACGTTGGCAATCTGGTGTAATCGATCTCGCACGACGTAACCACGTGTTTAGTAACTTTCACGTCGTTGCCTTGTGCCTCCCCGCCCCTTTCCCCCATTTCCCCATATTTCTATCCCACCTTCCCGCTTTTTCTTGGTTCTCGGTTCCTTTTTTTCCAAAGGAATGCTCGCTCGAATGATTTTCCCCCCCCTGTCTCGCTCAATTCCCATGCAAATTTCTGTGTTCGTGGACCACTGTGGGACTCTCAGTATTTCGCAGAGATCGTGGTTCTGAACGTGCATTAATAGTCCATAGATCACCGGACATCACCGGACACTTACTTGTCTCCAACAAAGTGGTAATTGAAGAAGCTCGATGTTGTATTTGTTTAACAATTACTCTGACAATCGTAACGCGTCACAGATTCTGGTGAAAGCGGGAAACGCGTCGGTCGAACGTTTTAAAGCGTTTCTTATCGAGACGTGTTCGGGAAACTGTCGAGGAGACGATCATTTGCATGATGATAAGATGACGGTCGGACGCTTTTCACGTTTCTGCCGTGCGAACGAAAGTATAGTGCGGTTTTCACGGAAACAGGGGTTGCAGCCTACCACCACGCGATCTATGCAATTCACCTGGCCGTGAAGGGGTACAGTTGCACGCAGAAATCGACCCTCCACCTGGCGAAACTTTTAATATTTCACCCTCCTCGGCGTCGCTCGCAGTATGTTCTCATCGTACGGCAAAGACTTTTCTTGATGGTTTCTGATGTTTCTATCGAGCGCGGAAAAACGATTAAAATGGCGCTTTCGCTGGCGACCATTATTTTTGTAGACGTAGAATGATCGCCGAGAATATTTATTTTCGCGTTTCGTAATGAATCACTTTCGCTGCATGGTTTTATCGGCGATAATTTTATATTGATGGGAAAAATATTTATTTTCGTGAACGACTCACCGAAACGTTGGAACTTGTTAGATAATTTTCTATCGATGGGAAAAGTATTTTCGTTTTCGTGTCTGGAAAAAATATGATTAGGCCTTACGTCGAACATAAACGACGCAACAGTGTATTTCATTTTAATATCGCTGAAACATTGATGTCTAAATATCGGACGCAACGATCCGAACAGAAACGAGATCAGTCTAGCATCGGACAATGATTCACCGAACGATTTTTTCGCCGAAACGTTGGAAATTTGCCAGCACGGGCTTCTGCGGTCGACTGTATACGGTATACATTATAGGTTCCTGCACAAAGTTTCTATGATTCACCGTGTCATCGTGTGTGCCCCTATCATGATCGAGCCGGGTACATGCACGGTGCAATTACCGGCACACCGACAATCGCGTGGAAGTTTGATTAATTGACAGCAGCCGGTGCTTCCTTATATTTTATTTGCGCACGAACGCGACACGCGTTTCTCCGGCTAGAAACCGGTCGAAAAACTGCGGCCAAACATTCGCGGCAAATAAATAAATAAATGAATAAATGTCACGCACGGTGAGTCAGGAATGAACTGTTCTGGGAACTCCAAATATATCGCGGTATGATTAATTAATCTATTTCTGTGTCGATTGTTTAATGCATTGCGTAGATCGACGAGCTGATTGCACGTTTTATGCAGTTGTTGCAAAGACAACAAGATGTCTCAAAAATATTTTGATCCCTCACGTCATTTAAAATAACTTTTTCCTTTACGAAAATGTTCTCCGCGGTTTCGTTAAGCAATTATTAGCGAAAAGCACGGACCAATTAGAGCGCGGCTACAGCGGGCGCGTTCCGGCTCAGCCAATACGAACGCCGCGGTTCGTGGAACCTGTCGTCGCGCTCTGATTGGTCCGTGTTTTTCGTTAATAACTCCTTAACGCAGCCGCGGAGAAGATTTTCGCAAAGGAAAAAATTACTTCAAATGATCCGAGGAATCATTCTGGGACAATTTCGAAAAACTGTTCACGGAGCAATCGTATAATTCTAAAGAATCAATATTTCCATACCACTCCAAGAATAGCTTATCATAGCAGTCTCTCGAACGAAGAGGAAACATTAAGAAAATTATGGTAATTAAGTTAGCTCCTCTTGCTTTCATTTAACTCGAAAAAATGTCGATTTTTGCATAAAGATTTGCATCGACGAGCAATCATGAGGACTGATTGCTGCGACGTATGCGAATCGTGAACATTCTTCGCGCATTAGTTTTCATCCGATTGTTCGATAGAAATTGAATTGCGTTTGGTTGGTCTCCCAGGCGACTTCCAGGAAATTTACGATCGCAAATTTGCACGGTGCGGTGTGTGTTCCTCGCAAAAAGTTGCGCGATTCGCGATCGATCGGCAATTTGCGATCGATAATCGCGGCCTCTTGTTTCGCGGGTGCTTCTTCGATCTTGCAAACACAGTAACAACAGAAAAATACATTTATTTTAAATTTAATTCAATTTATTCTCTTTTCAAAGGGTTAAAAACGCCGAAGAGGCACGGAGCATAAATTAATTAGCAAGTAACTTGGGATATCAAAGTGTTGCGTGCGAGGGCGGGGTTCAGAGATTAATCACTGTTGGTAAACCTAACCCAGATATAATTTAATGACGACTAAAGAGATAAATAGCAGGGAAATTAGTATGCCGGGCGTTGCCAGACGAGTACGTAATACGTCGTTTTCATGAGCAAATGTAATTACACAGTAATTAAAAAGCAGATAACCGATTGAGCCTAATGTAGATTCTTTCTTTAAAACCATCCCGATATCGACTTGTTCATTTTTTAATTAAATGATCGCTCGATGTGCAACACATTTTTCTGGGTCAATTGCCTGGGGACAGGGTGGAGGAACCTGTACATTTTTTAATTCGAATTTCTCTTATTGGACCGGATCATTTTTATTCCGAACATTTATGTTCATATTCTGCACGTGTTGCTGTGAAAGAGAATGCGTTAGGCCAATTATGGCACTCCATTATGTTTCAACCCCTATAATATAATCTGAGAAATTGGCTGGAATTAATTTTTGAGGGATTTGGTGCGTAAACAAACAAGTTTTTGGAGTCACTGTATATTGTTGAGCATTCTTGGAACAGATTGACGTATCGTCAATAACTCGAATTTGATGAAATCTTTTTTTTTTTGGAAAATTCCTTTTACGTTATTGTGAAACAGCGGAGGAGAAACGACATTGCCTCGAGACGGAATATGTTTATATTTTTGAGCGTACGGACTGCACTGTGTGTCAATATATGTATAATACTCTATTGACAATGTATGTTAATGAACTTACATTTCCAACGAAATTACATTAGGGTTACGACAATTGTTTACACATGCTTTCGTGTCGTTAAGGTAGGTCGTTAAGATTAGGCGAGCTGTATAATAATCGACTGAATACTCCATACTAATCCGTCGGAAGCTATGAATTGTTCTAGTTATCTAGTTAGAGCAGTGGTTCTTAACTTTTTTGAAGTTAGGGAACCCTTTTGATTATATGAAAAATTTGCGGAACATCAAAATTAATGATCCAAAAAAATAAATATATTTTAGAAAATATATTATTAAATATATTTAATATATTTCGTGGAATTTCGAGGAACACTGGTTAAGAACAGTGAGTTAGAACATGAATAAAACAACGTTTTGTTCTAGTAAACAAAAAGTGAACACTAAAACGTGGATCGCTTAATCATTTCGATTGCGTTCGATGCACTGATTCTCAGCGAATGCATCAGCGTTATTGCGAGGATCCAGTTATTTAGGCGATTGCTATAACAATATTTTTGTTACGCTGAATCCAATCAAAGTATTGGAACCGCGTTATTGCAGTTGGGTTAATTTGTGTATTTTTCAGACAAGAAGTATGGTTCGGGGATGAAGGTTTGCTTTCGAATCAAATTGATTAAAATGGCGCGCGGGAGTTAATATGCGCACACACACATACAGACAGACACTCACATACTTCAAAAGTTTGGACTCACTCGGCGAATCGATGGAAATAGCGATACGGTCGTTGAGTCAACAAACTTTCTGCAAATAATTGCGTTGATTTAGGAACGGTAAGATAGCCTAGTCTTGACGAGAATGTTAACCAAAAAGGAAGTTCATCAAAATTGGTCAAAAAATGAACAGACGTCTCATAAAAATAAGAACAACCTTTAAAAGATAGTGGCCAAATAATAAACTCGTTTCACAAAATATTCCTCCATAAAAGAAAAATTTCCTGAAACAAGCCTCGGGATCCAAACAATTTAGTTCCATCTTCTTCTCTGTCTTCAAAAATAAAAACAACCCTTGTACATAGAGTAAACTAACTTAAAAAGATCATGTGCGATGTTATTGTTAATACGATTAAAGCTAAATTGTTTCACATGCACAGAAGACTGCACAAACGAATTATCCAGGTCCCCGGAACCTTTTTGCGGAGGAAAGTTCGGTCGAAAGTAATTCGTCTAATGTGGCTTAATTAACCGATACAACGATGAAATTATTGAGCCACGGTTCGAAAACGGGAGCAACGTTTTTGTCGAGTCTCCTCCACCGGAATCCCCAGCCCCGATGCACCCCCGATGCGCCCCGTACGTGCACGCCAGGGAATAGCCTGTGCAGCAGATGCCTGGCTCTCGAGTACGCTCTATTATCGGTTTATCAGAAAACTTGGAACAGTCGGGAGCATTTCGGAGTCATCCGGAACCGTCCCGGCGAGCGCTCGATCCTCGGCCGTGCCCGGTGCATCCTCTTGTTCCGATCCGAACAATGCAACAGTAGCTGCAACCGAGAAACCGAACCACCCGCACGAACCCCGACGTTTTCAACAGGCGAATTCGGTGACCCGATTCTTCGCGGCCGTCGAATCACGCGTTATGCTCGATCCACAAGTCGTACGAATCTCCAGCGACGTTTAAACGCCCGTGGAACTAACGCATTCGCTGCCGGCGACGCGAAATTGCGTCCTCCTGCAACCCATAGAAAATTTAAATCTTTCATTGAAATAGTGTAGCTTTTGGATTTTAATGCAACATAAAGACTTGATGCAGAATTTTTATATTTTTTATACATCGATAGGATAGTATGAAGTACTCGCGTGGCGAATTTGAACTCGATCGGATTAGTTTTCCGAAAGTTACAATCGCATTTGCGCAAGCCCATTTACGTTGCACGGTGACCCGAAAATGTCCGCAGATTTGCTGACCTTTCCGATTTTTTTATAACGCAACCGTTCGTTGGATTCTTTTCGCACGTTTTACACATCGTTACGACAGTATGAAGTACAACTCTGAGGAACGTCAACTTCGAAAAATTCATTTTTTTTACCACGGTTTTCAGGGGTAGCAGCGATTTAGCCGGATCTTTGCGAAGAAAAAGCACACGCAATTAAATAAAAGACAGACATTGAGAAATGCGACTTTTCCATTGGTTAATCGGAATTTCTAGTTATAGCTGGCTCGATTCTCTTCTTGCGTAATTAATCGATTCTCACAGTCATCGTGCCCCGCTTTTTCGTCGCATTCGCTCGAAACCGACTCACAAAAGGAAGTTAAGTAACGCAACCGGTCGTTACACGAACCTGCTGTTCTCCACGGTGTTCGATGGTTTCATTTTGTAGGCCCGATCGCGAGCCTATTCGTTAAGCAACCGCCGCGATCCGCGTATCAAATCACCGGTTCGTCAATGATAATTGAATTTCTGACTTTAATGGACGTTTCGATATGAATCAAGCTTTATTTCTATTCACGGTTCCATTAGAGTCAAATCAACGGAAGCTAGATTGATACTCTGCGAAAGTCGCCATTATACTTTATGGACCACAAAAAAAGAATACTGGGCAATTTGATTTCGTGTAAGGAATCGAGTTTGAGGAATGGATCAAGGAGACAGAAGGAGTGTTTCTGGGAAAACGATTCTCTTTATCCGAATATCTCGACGGCCCCTTTAAAGGACGCGACGATCGATGCGTTTTACGCTTCCGCGAAAACCAGTCTACTCGCGAGTCCACGGAACGAATGGATTTCGCGAACACTTGTCCCCCTCTGCATTTCGCACGCATTTCCATCGCTAACGACTTTCCTCGCCTCCCTCGCGATCGTCGAAACTCTCACGACTTTTGTCCGACGATACACGAGCCGACCCTAATATTATCTGCAGCAGAACCGCTGCATTTTCATTATTTACCATGGGAAACGGCGCACCGTTTCTTCCCCGTTCTAACAATTTAGAGCAATTTGTATCGACGACAGAAATCTTGAGATCGAGGGTGGAGTTATTTCTACAGCCCTAAATTTGAGGGTGAGCGAATTTTTACGGTATTAAACTTGAGACTGAAGACATTTTTACAGGCCAATGTTTGAGGATTGGAATAGAGAAATTTTCACAGCTAAAAGTTTGAAGGTGAAGGAGTTTCTGCGCCCCCAAGTTTGAGGACTGGAGAATTCTCACTGCCCTAAATTGAAGAGTGGAGAAATTTTTACAGTTTTAAATTTCGGGGTGGAGGATTTTTCACAGCTAAAAATTTGGAGGTGAAGGAGTTTCTGCACCTCCAAGTTTGGAGAATTCTTACTGCCCTAAATTGAAGAGTGAAGGAATTTTGACAGTCTTAAATTTTGGGAGTGGAGGTATTTTTCCCGTCGAAAGCATGCGAAAATAATTACAAGTCCGTGGTATGGACAATCAAGATAGTTGAAACGATTGGGAGCGATCGATGGGGATCTGGCGCGCGTCTCGTCGCGTTTGAAATTGTGCACGCAGCTTTTACAACGGTCCATTATTCGAATGAAATTCCTCGCAATCCCCAGGCTGCATGTAACCATGATATTGTCCGTGGAACAAGCGCAGGCGAAAATGTACGGTGCATCTCGTTTCCTTTGATAGTTGTCAGAGCCATCCCGAATGAATGCATTTCTTTCTTCCCCGAATCGAGCAGTCTTTGAACCTCGCAGATTACTCCGCCTTCAGCCGGTCGAGAGGAGAGTATTAAAAAAATGGGAACGGGGACAGTTGCCTCGCCAAAACTTCATTGCGAACTTACCTTTATTCGTGCGAGCGCGAGCGCGCTCTTCCATCGAGTATTGTAACACATTCGTGTTCGGCCTGCGGTTTCCAACCTCCTTCCCCGGCGCGCTTCTGCAATTTTTTTTTTTCGAAAACTGTACGAGACATTTTTATGAGTTTTCACACGCTGTCATAAAAATTGCGGTAATTACAATATGCTCTCTTAAAATGGTAATTTTGTTGAACTCTAGATTTCGACGTAGACGCGACTGTCGGTTTCGTTTACGTAAATATCTTTTCGAAGCTATACAAAGAATATTTATACAGTGGCGTGACTAAAAACTTTTGCTTACGAAGTCAACAGAAACTGATAAATTAAAAAAATCTTGAATCGACGTGTAAATCGTAGTGTCTTGTTGTTTGCTACAGAATTGATCGAACAGGTGCTGAACTTAATCCTTATTGAAGTGTGCAGTAAATCGTGTAGCGTATGGGTTGGTTTAACGCAAATTAATTTTTTGTGGAAAGTATCCAGACGATAAAGAATTCGAACATAAGAGAATATAATCGAGGTTCTACTACATTTGAATTATGCAATTTTAAAGATTATTTTAGTACCTGTGTTACGCAATTGTATTCACCCCTTAACTCTGATGTCGACAACCGAACAATCGCTATCAACGTTCCCTAAAATCTCTTTCGAACGTCCTTTGAGAAAAATTGAAGAATTGCTGGAGGTTTTGTCGATCATCATTTCCGGAAAGAAAAATACAGACGATGGCACCGGTCGCGAAACTCATGGAGCCTCGTCGAGAATTTCGGTTATTGACATAAGGGTTAAGAGCGTCGCGTCGACCCCGTTTTCCCTTTGAACCTTGCCTGAGTCCTGTGAAATTTTCTTCGGTTCACCGGAGTAAAACGAACACGCTTTGTGTCTGGTTTCAGAGCGGAGCCAAGATGACGAGTATAGTGGCGGATCTGGTGCATGGGTACAGGGACCTCATGGATAGCAAATCCGGTAAGATGATTTCCTTCTAAGTCGTTGAATAAGTCCGTCTTCTCGGTAACGATAACAAGAGCTCCGCGCTACTTTCCACTGAATCTTGGACCTTCGAACTCTGTCTTCGAAGATCCAGACAGTGGGCGGTCTTTATTCATTGCAAACAAGCTTCCTTTTCGACCCTATTGTTACCTTTTGTCATTAAATTGTATCTCATCCTATGTGCCTTCGACTTTATTAAACTTTCCTTTTTTTTTTGTTATCCATTATTATTGTCGGCAATTTCGCTGGAGATTATTCGATTGCGTATTTTATGCAAATTGGAAATGTGTCTCCATTGGAAAACACAGCAGCTAAATATAGAATTCTTCCTTTATTTATTTCGCTGGGGAAATTATTTGACTGCGATTTTTATGCAAATTGAAAATGTTGTATATCCATTGGAAAATACAGTAGCTCTTCCTTTTTATAGTGTTCAATTTCATTTCATTCTTAGACCTCTTACTATCAACAACAAGATATCATGCAGGAACGATTTCCCAAAGCGAGGCATGCTCACGATTATGTCAGTAAAATGTCGCTTCGATCAGGTGAGCCTCCTGGAATTTCGAGAAGAAAACTGTTTGTTCGAGCCACGTTGGTGCTTCCCATGCTTCGATCCTCGACCCACGAAATTCCCTATCTGGGACGTATAAAGTAACGGTACCCAATATGGTGGGACCCCGTAATGGCCCAAAGGAATGCGCTCCATCCACTGATTTTTCTCATAAATGAATGAAACATTAAAAGAAAAATCATTTCTTTCGTCGGCTACATCTCTTCTACCAGTCTTTCTTCCACCGATATATTCGTTTACTTCTTTTTCAAGTTATAAACTCACTCGAGATTCACAAGTCTGTGCAGTACATATTTCTGCGATTTTTTGCAGTAATAATTTCGGTATAAAACTGACACCCGGTTTTTTCGTTCCCCGTTTAAATCAGATGCAAATGCACCCTGCTCGATTTATTGTATCTTTTTTGTACGAGGTATATAAAATTATAGTGCTTCAGGTTAAAGAAGTACCTCGGTTATTGATCAAACAGGTGCAATAATATGTTTATTGACGCGTAGCTGGGGAATTTCCTGTACGTCATTAATAGGCCGCGATCTTTATACATTCATGAGCAAAATGGATGGAAGTTAAGGTTAATCATAGAATCAACGAATTAGAGAAAGAATTACATATCCATTTGGTTCCTATCATGTACAATTTATGCAGAGACTTTTTATTCTTGCGTAAAGTCATCAATTTTTTTCTCGGTCCGGGACATCAACGATTATTAATGTTTAAATAATCGTTACGTCGGCTAGTCGTGGCCGTGCACGTGGAAAATAAATTATAGCCGCCGATCAAGTGAACTTTGGCTGCTGAATCGATTGCTCGCGGATCGAACTAGGTCAATAGTAATTGTTCGCACGTGGACGAAGTATTGTGATAGCACATTATCGTCAAGGTCTTCGTTTTTCGATCTCCTTCCAACCTGCGCTTCGCCATTTTTTTCTCTTTCGGAAACGATATAAGGAATTTGTTAGCGCGAACGCAGAACTATTAGTAATTTGTATACTTCAGGACTGTCATGAGCTCGCTCTTTTTAAATGAATGTATATGCGAAACTATCTCTTTAATGTTCCTCTTCTCTTTGTTCTCAACGTCCAAATAAAAGGGTTAAAGATTAACCACAATCTCCCTCTACAGAATTTTTATGAAACTTTACTTGATCGTTTATGAATTTATTCTGCTATATTAACACATTACCGACCGGTGATTATTGCAGGATTTTGAAAAATCTATGGTACATGGCTGAACACTTTTTAATGGAACGTTCAATAGCAACAGCAATTTTCATTGTGAACTAACAAGTCACCCTCAATAACGTCATCTAATAGTTTCATTTAAGATCGCAATGTAAAAGAAAATTTCTGTGCTTTCTTTTGGTACAGCACAATTATTTAAAAATCCTATTAATAGGTTTTCGGTAGCTAAAGCGTTTCTTAAAGTCGAGCAAATTTTTAGAGAAATTTTTATAGAAAACTGCTGGTTGTTGCTTGAATGTGGACACAGTTTGGATAAAAATGCGAAGAAATTTTTCGCGGACGCGTTATTGAACGGTTTGTGCGACCTGTTTCCCACGGCTCTGTTTTACGCGACCGGAAAATTTTCCGCGACGATGGCCGTGTGTCTACCGAATGGCTTGACTGCAAGAACGGATTCCACTGATGCAGTAGGCCCCAGGTGTAATCAGGCAGGTGCTATCTACACACGATTAGCGGAGAGCACACACGGGCTGCTTCGCTTCGCTTTTCAGATCGATAATCGGGCTAGGGGATGTGTCACAAGAGAAAAGAAAAAAGCGAAGAGGAACACGAGGCGAAGGGCCGATGTCGATTCGAGCACCTTCGACCAATGTGCAATCTTGTTCACGGGTTGCATCGTGTTGCATCGGTTCGCCGAATCAATTGACCAAGCCGCAGAAACCTAACCGGTGCGAATCATGCGCCACGCAATCGCCTAAACGAACCGGCGCGGCGACCCTCGGATCGACTCCAAACAAGCGATCTTCGAGGGTTTCGCTTGCGAAAGTCGTAAAAAGTCATACAAATAAGCATGGTATGAACAAAATGGTATAAAACTTATTCTAAATAGTAAAAGATTGGCAATTTGAAACATCAAAAACATTACTTCTATATTGTTTACATATTAAGTATTAAGTAGAACATTTTCATTTTACATAAAGATCCGCTGTCCAGTCATGCATTATAATTGCAAACAATTCATCGCGGGGCCACGCATTTGTGCAGCTAGTATTTAGATCGCTGATTAGTTGATTCGGTGTTACCGAATCGCTTGAGCGTCGAAAATGCGGAATGATTAATGAATTAATCGTTCACCTTCGCCGACGGAACTTTGCGTAAGAAATCGGGCCAAGGAAAGTTCGTTTGCAGTTCTGTGGTTTGTTTGTTGATGTGAGAAGCTTCTGCATTGGAATTTATACTTATTTCGGAGACTCGGTTGCATTGGGTTTGCCGCTAACGTTCGCCGCCGACCTGAAAATAAAACGCAAGCGATCAGGCTTCACTTAGGAAATTCTTTTGAAATTTTATTTTGCTTTTACGCATAAAATCCGCCGTCTGCGAACAATATTTAAAAACAGCTGAGAATTCTTTTGATTCGTCGAATTATTTTAAGATAATCAGTTGCAGGTCGTAAATATCTGATCTCGCTGCTATTATTCCCAGCAGAAAGATCGAGAATAATATAACAATGTTCCGGTCTGGCTTGTAGGAATGTAAGAAAAAATTTGTTAACCATGCGCGTCACTTGCGAGTCGACAGCTTGTGAAACACCGAAACCCCGGGGACTTTTACTGGTCAATTATCAGTTATCAGTGAAAAGTGAAAGGATACATTCTTCGCGATGAGATCGGGTCTCCGGCCACAGGTGGGATGCATTAGCTAGTAAGCTAATCTCAATGTCTCAAAAAAACTGAAGCTGCTGGGTTCAACTTTGGAAAAGTTATTCGTTTTTCAAAGCTGTACGAATACAACCCGTTGTAGCTTATTCCTGTTCCTATACCTGTGGTTGCAAGGAAAAACGTGGCATATCACAATTTCAAAAAATTTGAGTTTATTGAGCGTTAATTGAGCTTTATGGTACAGGATTGACGTATTTACCAGGAAAAAAGTCATGAAAACAAATTCGAAAGGCTGAAGAAAATAATGCAATTTAACCGATGTCCTTTGTCAAAGCATTAGTGGTCGAAACTTTAAACTTAAAAATGCGGCGTTTTTCCTGACAACCACAGAGATAATTTCTCTATTAGAAAATTTTAATTTGGCGATGAATATTTTTATTTCGCATAACGATCCGGTTTCCAGGATTGAAAAGGGTGCACCCTTACAACGATAATCGAGCGACTGGGGAATCGGAGCGGGTGAATAAATATTGCGAAAACGGGCCGGCAGGGTCGCGAAACGCGTCGTCGTGGACGTCGCGCACGTGGTCCTTAGAATGGTTGGCTCGGGTCATGCGAGTACAGGGCTAATTTACTGGAAGGTCGCCGAAGAAGAAAAAAGAATAAAAGAGTCGCCGAGAAATTTATCCAAGCTGCCGGGCAACCGGCCAGGCAGGAAGGCGAATTTCCCACGGACACATGAGGGTCCGTCGTGTGTTGCCCTTTCTTTTTCTCCGTTTTTCTCCGCTAATTGAGTCGCTAACTCACTCGCAACGACGCTCATTTGGTCCACGTTTTCCTTCAAGTTCGATTTTCTTACCGGGACTTTCTGCACGAATAATTCTTGAAACGTTTTGATCGAGAACTTTCGGTGATCCCTGAGGTGCTGCATTTCTGTCCAAGTAGCATTTCATTCCTGGAAAGAATATGCATTCGCGTGAATTATCCGCAGGCCAGGTCGATCAATGTTATCGGAGCGATAAAGATCGACCACTGAAAAATTAATGAGTAGCAGCATCGCGTGAAACATCCGACCCGACACGGAATGAATTCTGTTCGAAATAAAGGCGCAAATAACGTGCAAGTAAACGGCGCGTGGTTCGTCGTACAAAAAGAGATTTTCCTTCGAAATATGACCTCGCTGTCCGTAATATATAGATCGTCGTAAATCCCTGCACGTGGAAGCTGTTGAATATATAATTATCGGATTCATTATTAAATATCAATTTGCAACACGCGTGACACGGTCGTGGCTGATCGAGATCAATTGATCGCAGTTGCAACGTAATCAAAATCGGACCGCAAGAACGCTTTCTTCGCGAAATTTCTTACGACAATCAAATCAAATTAGTACGTTGCGTCCACAATACATTTCGCAAATTCTCGCATTCTGTGCACGCGGTAAAATCATCGAATCAACAATTCCCGCAGATTCTTACGTTTCAAACGAAATTATTCTTCCCGCATAAAATGACAATTCTCTAATTTCTTTTTTTTTTTAATCTAGTCTATTATGTAATAGTCTACCAAGTTAATGAGCTTTTTTCGCTCGTGCAATATTTATTCTATTCGACGACTGCTATCATTCAAATTATTGGCACGGCAAGATCGCGATAATTACGAGTACAACCGTGCAGGTTCAAGGAAAAATGTGGCAATTCAACGATAACATAATTAGACGAGTCCGACCCGTTCGATCGGAATTATAATAATGTCGCGCAATATGCTACGCGCAAAGAAATCAGAAAGCGAGCGTCGCGAGATCAAGTCCGATCGAATGGACGGCTGCCTTGTCGCGGGATGGAAGCAGCGTAAGTGCGAATTAACGTATGCGAATTGCTATGTTACATATCACGTGAATCAGCGACGCGACACGGTCAAACGCGTGCGAACCCCGGCGAAGTATTTTCTATAATTTACTTCACACGTTCGTATTAACCCTTTGCAGTCGGAGCTATTTTAACTCGAAAATTAAACATTTCTTCCTACCTAGAATAATTCTATTCTATATCATGTTTTTCATTTCGTGGATATGAAATTGATGTAACACCTTCTCCAATATTTAAACATTTAGTAATCGAGATTAGATACGAATATATTTAATAATCTAAACAATATTCTGAGTTGCTCTGACTCGCCATTCAAGTACTAAGGGTTAAGACGAGACATTAATGATCGTTAAGCTGCCTAAAATAGACTTCAGAGGCTGATCATCATCATCAAAATGAATTTTTAATCGACACCGTCTGGCAGAGATCACCTCGAAAAGCAGAGAATGATGACACCGAGCTGATGGAAGGGTGTCGTGCGAATCAATCGATGCAACCGAATCGTTAATCGGTTTCCGCTGACACAATGGGACCGTCGCGCCGTTTGCTCATTATGCGAGTCGGCCGTTATGCATGCGGGAACGATCTTGCGTTACCGATAAGTGTAACAACGGCGACGACAGAAGACGGTGGGGGGCCGTCCAAGTCGATGAATAAATTTGTCTCGTTACAGGCTTCCTGCTTGAAAAACTGACACTTCCACACGGTCTGGCAGGTGTGTACCTTCTTCTAGAAGTTAGCCCTCCACTTGTTCAATTGAATAACTTCAACAGTTGTTGCTAAGTTTGTGCTACATTGTGCTCAAATATTAAAATGAAGATTATTAACTGTACATTATTTAATTCAACAAGTGAGGGGCTAACTTCTAGGAGGCCAGGTGTGTCTAATCCGACCATGTAACTATGAAAAGCCAAGGTACCGACAATGGATTTTGAAATGATCCATCGTTATCATATCAAATATTTACTAGGTGAATAATGTTTCTAAACAGATTTCAACATTTTCTTATGTCCATAATGCTCTTGTATAGTTTATACACTTTTCTAAAGGGACATCTTTGGCAACTTCTACAAGAAGCATGGAAAAATATCAAATTGGAAACATTCGAAAAACTAATTGCCAGGATGCCCTGAATCGGTCTTTTAATGAAAGAGCAATTTGAAGAAAAATACGCATTTCTTGATAAAAAAAATAATAATACAAAATGTAAAACATACTGTCCATCGTAAGTTTCTTGACAAGTTAATCTTCCTTGGTTGTTCTAAAGGCATTCAGTTCTTCTTATAAACCTCCTGTTTCTCTGAATTTACGCCGCGATTCCAAACTTTTGGCCGGTGGTGTACGCCTGCGAGAGTGCAATTTTCTGGAATGTTTGTCAGTCGAACATCTAAATTTCGAAGAAAATAAAATTGATTGCTGCGCATCAATCCGCTTCGAAATCGCCGGCCGATTGCTCCACTTCGGCGCGCTGTAACGACGGTCTGAGTTTGCGAAACTGATTCGTCGGCCATCTTTTTTTGTTCCCCGAGGCCGACGGAATGTCACCTTGCTCGTTCTTCTCCATTGTTACACAATCTCTCCGTTCGCCGGTTCTTTGCAAATTGAGGCCTGTCGGTGGTCAACTGCGCGTAAAAATGCGCATCGCCTCGAGAATCTCCTCGACCATCGACACACCGACGGGTTCCCCAGGGATTAGGGGTGGAACGGGACTTGCTCTAAGGGCTTAGGGGATGCAGGGACGACGACCCTTACCGAGCGGGATCTAAAGTGCTACATAGCTGATGCTTATTTAACCCTCTGACTGCGAAAGGCGCACGTATTCGCTCTTACCGGGCCGACGATGCGTTTCAACGACGTGTTCGCGTGCCGCTGCCTCTTCCGAATCGCTCTAATGCGTTCGCTTTTTCATTAAACAATTTCATTAAAACTATTTAGACAAGCTGTCTGTATCGTGCAATTGATGCAGGCAAATTTTATTTTGTGGTTCCATAAAACTAGGGTTGGCAATTCCGCGCCATTTTCAATCCTCCCATTTCCAATGTATATTTAATGAAGAAACAAATTTTACTTAAAATTTTACATAAGGAGTAGTAGTTTTCTATCCCAATTGCAACAAACTGGAATGAAATAGAAATATAGTCCCTTCCTTAATGTGTTTGATAAACCATGAACATTGAGATTACGAAAGATTGAATGACAACAATTGTTTGTGTAAAAAGAGAATGAAAAGTTTCTGGAAGCTGATAAGAAGCTCGAATTGCCTCTTCACCGTCCATTATAAAATCCTCCATAATTAAAAGCTCAAATATAATTGGGACAAATGAATACGACAGCTTTCGCAGAACACGCGAGTCACCGTATATCCGCCATTAGGGCGCGGAACGCATCATTCCGCGCGAATAAATGCGCCTTTAGGCAGCGGCGACAGTTTTCGCAGGGTTGTATTGTATATCCACCCACGCAGTGCTTTAATGGTTAAGGTGGTCGACCATTACGCCTCGCTTTCGCGCCATTTTATTCTTCCTGAGCTTTTCTCTCGCGCATTCCGAAGATTCTCATGCGTATACGTGTATCGTATTTTTTGCTCATTTTTTCCTCCTTAATTTGGAAATCGAGTGACCACCGAACGATCGTACTTTATTCAAGCGACAATTTGATAGGCGAGGAGTAAATATTTTTAAGGGGAATTTCATTGGCTTACCGGAAGCTCGAGATTTACGAGCTTGCATCTTCGTTAGATGCTGTTACGAAGATTCTAACGAGGCTATTCGTCTCTTGACCCCTCGTGTCGAGTTAACACATGACTTTAGTCGGTGCACGTCAAGAGCGTGTTGCAGTAAATATCGAAATTCCACTTCCTAGACACACGGAAACTCCGTGATTTGATTTTCAAGAGAGGAATTCTCAGATTTAGCTACTTTCCGGCATATTCATTCTTCTTGTTTCATCGTTCCAATTTAAACATAGGGGATGAACATTGTAGTTTTAGATTGGAGGGAAAGATCTGTCGTATTTTTTAAATAAGAAGGTAATTTTTCTTGTGAATCAAAAACACATGTTGTTCCTCCGCTTTATTGAAAGTTTTCCTACCCTCCAAAGTCCCCAGAAATTCGCCAAATTCTGTTGAACATTGTTCTCCCGACAAGTTTCGCGCCTTCTAAATCTGGTTTCCCGTAAAGTGCATAGGGTATGCACCGGCGATGCACTCCCTTAAACATCGAGCGAACAAGGCCGGCGTGGCGCGCTGCTTTGAAGTCGTCCGATGGTCCAACATTTTGCTTAACGAGTGTAATCGCGACCGCAATTAGCGTGTACGCGATTTACAATGCGATTATCGCGTGCATCGAACATCGTTATGCGTTCAGCGGATCGCGTTGCAGCGCCGTGCAACACAAATCGGTTCGCCAGGGCAAGGACAACTTTCAAATTCGAGCTCGGAATTTCAAATGTTCTCCCCCCCCCCTCCGGTGCGCAGTAAAATCGAAACTAAACTCTCCTCTTCCATTTTTTTATTCTCGTGTAAAATGTTCGGACAAAGGAGAATCGTTTTTTCGAACAGTGTTTTCGGGCGTTGCTGACTCTCCTCGCGTTTATTAAAATACAACGATCACTTTTGTTTTCTTTCTGGCGCGCGATCGATAATCCAATTCATCGCGCTAATCCTCCGGCGGCGAAGCTGGGTCATCGATTAATTGATATCGCTACCTTTTTAACCCCTTGCGCTGCAGTGTCGTGGCAGATCTGCCGATGACTCATCTCGAATCGATTCAATTTTAATATTAAATTATGCCTTGCTTCCTATTCTATTGGCTGTGCAAGTCCATTCGATTTTAACACAAACTTTATGCGATTATCTAGATGATTATTTATTATTATTAAAGTAGAGACATCCCTCTGCAAGATCGCATTGAAAAGAACTTGAAAACAAGTTTTTTGATCGTCGTAAAATTTTTTAATTTAATGACTTCAATTGGAATAATATTATAAGATTCAGATATTTCTTGAATTATTATTAGATTAATATGATTGGAGAATCTCGTGGTGAAGTACAATTATGAACAGTTCAGCGATTCCCAGAGGGCGATTAGGCTCGCCGAGACTTTCCCGGTGCAGTGTCCATCGGGATTGGAATATTTCGCGTTTTCTGTGTTTTTCACGGGGGGGCAGCCTCAAATATCTCTCTGTATCGGAATAATTATCCGGTGCTGCGTTCGTTCTAGCAGCCTTTATGGTCGCGCGAGCCGGCCATTGTTCTCCGTCGGAGTCGATGCTCCTAATGACGCCATTGTCGCCGCGAACGGGGCTGAAGAAAGTAAACAACGGAAGGAGATCAGCCTGAAATGCATCGCCTCTGCACCCGAGTTTCAATTGTCCGCGATTCGCAGACACTGCAATTTTTTTTTCGGTGAACTGCAGCGAATTCTTTCGGACATGATCCCGTGACACACTATAAATCGAAAATGCCGCTCTGCTCGTTTAAACCCGCGTTGCTCCAATTTTTACTCTTCTGGTAATCCCGGACTTTGATTTTGCATATTTGACGCAATGACAAAAAACTATTTGAAATGTTATAAAGCACTACAAGGCACGAAATGATCCAGGATTTTGCGATTTAAAATAAGAAATCTCTAGACTGCGAATCTTTATGCATTTATAAAGAAATTGGTTGGGCGAAATGTAAAACAGTAAAAGATTTTAAAAAATTCAAGAATGGGGTAAAATCAATTTTTATGTTGTTCCTGCTTCTCACGAACAATGTAAAACATTTTTACCTGATCACTTGTTCGATGAAATGAGGGTGGAATTTACTCTAGCAAATTTTATGCAGAGAATAAAAGTAAAACGAACCGAGACAGACATGCGAATCATTACGGGCTAGAATCGAAGCGTCCAGAATGATTACGAGACGCGGATGCGATAATTACGAGGAGGATTCGATCGACAGCGTGGCTGTCCTAAATGGCGGGTTCTCGAAAGTGGCTTCCGAGCACAAAGGGTTAAAAAGAGTGTACCGTCGCTCTCTAAAAATAATCGCCCCGCAAAGAGGTTAACGAACCGGGGAAGGTAGTGCTTTATTGTTGCACGTAATCGGAAAGTGTGTTGCGACAACGATGCGTAAAATCGCGGCGCCGAACAAAAAGAAAGCGACGCGCGCGAAGATACGAAAAGGGCGGCGGCTGGCGAGCGCGCGGAACAACAAAAAAGAAGAAAACAACAACTAAAAACCAATAGCGCGCGAGCAGGGCTCTCCTCGAGCATGAACCGATCTTCGGTCTCGTCAGCTGATCATCATAATTCAAAATCAGGCCATAAAATATGACACGGTTGAAGCGTAGCACGAGGAATCGCAGAAAATGTTTTCATGATTTCCGAAGGAGGTGCATCGCTCTCTTCAGACATTTTTTAACGAATTGTAAATGCGTGTAATGGTATTTAAAAAATACTGTTTTATTCGGGAGAGTCTGCAGAATCGATCCACGTGAGAATTGTTTCTCTACGCAAGAGAATTGAACTTGCTCGAAACGCAAAACTGGTGTCGGACGGTGTAATTAAACCGCGGCGTGATCGCCGGGAAGCGAAGTTTAATTAACGAATAACCGCGGATGAAGAAATGGACGGTCCAACATACACACACACACACATAGAATGAGAGAGAGAGAGAGAGAGAGGGGGAGAGTGAAATCTCGCGAGGTGATATCCCAGGCGCCGCCGGGATTTCCTCGGGATCGCGGAATCTTTCATTTAGCGGGTCTGGGCGGGTAGCTAGTCGGCTATCTACCCGCGGCGGCGGCGGCTGAGACTCTAATACGGCTTTCGAAATAGAGCCACGTTGCCCCTCTAATTTCGAGATAACCCCGACGATCCGGCCGCTAACGATCCGCCATTGAACGCGATATTAATCAGCCTCGCCTCGGATCCGACGTTTCCCACCCCCAACCCCTCCGAGGCTCAATTGTCCCGGATTGATGGCCTCAAGAATTTTAGGCCTAACTCTACCGTATTCCATCCCGAGAAATTCTTGCACCCCCTAACCTTCTCAATCCTGGATAACTAAGCCATCTATGAAAACAACTTTTATCTTACAGAGTTGAAGACGATTGGTCCCTAACAGGCTATGTTTTGATTTCAGATCCCAGGGTGAAGAATTGGGCGATGATGAGCAGTCCGTTGCCGACGATGGCGATATGCCTCTGTTACGCTTATTTCAGCAAGGTTTTGGGACCGAGGATAATGGAGAACCGAAAACCCTTCACCCTCCGTCGAATCCTAATAGTGTACAATTTCATACAGACGATATTCTCGTCATGGATCTTCTACGAGGTTTGTTCAATTATTTTCGTTTTTGCTGCGTCGTTACGAAATCCCCCTTTCGAAATTAGTTTTCCTTTTCGACCGGTTCGGCACTGTTTTTAAACACCGAACACGTCCCGGGGCCCGCGAAACTAGCTTCTGTTTATGGTTCGGTTCGAGCTCATTTAACCATTCCTCCTCTGACGACGGCTAAACAACATTTACTATAAGGACAGACTACAACAAACTAATCCGACACAGCTAAATAACGTTCGAGAAAATTTAGAGGGATTCGTTTCAATTATGAAATGCATAGTTGCACCATCTAGAAACAAAATTCAGGGAAGCGCGAACTAATTAGCCGGCAAATAATTGCCACGCATTACACTTAAGATGTTGCTGATGCTCGCCGCACTTCAATACACTTCGCGAATGTTCGCTTCGTTAGGAACGAGAAAGTCGGCAAGAAAGTTCCAGTTTGAGAATCTGTCTATTGTTCGATTCGCGTTCACTTCCGTTTACTGTGATAGTCGGCAAAAAAGATCTTCTTTTTTATAGCGAGGTAGCCGATGATAGGAAAAAGGGAAGGGAGAGAGAGAGAGAGAGAGAGACGGAATGGAATCGAATTGAAACTTTCATCTTCGTGAAACGCGTGACACACGGTGGCTTCGTTATTTTATATAACGAAATTTGCATTCGGAAATGCATGGTGCGTCTACGGATGGATTTCTTGCGCCTTTCTAAATTGCAACGGGAATGCCACTTTATTTTATCGGAGAAGATCGTTTCTTTGTGCTGAACACGTTTTTGGACCAACATATTTTTTATAACATACGTCTGTCAATCACAATATTTATTTTTTAATCTGCAGAAGGGTATGAGAAACTCTGCAGATTGTTCTACAACGAAAAATTTCTTTCTCCGAGCAGAACAGAATTTTTCTTGAGAAGAACAAAAATAATTCGATAAAAATCCACAGTCTGTTAATTGCAATATTTACTTTGTGATATGCAGGAGGATATCAGAAACTCTGCAGACTATTCTACAAAAAGAATATAAAGATAATTTATTAAAAATCCCGAGTCTATTAATTGCAGTGTTTAATCGTTGATACGAGTGAGGTAATGACGAAATCGAATGGTGAATAGTGTAAACGATCTCGGGAACAATTCGCGGATTTCCCTATCGTTCGCCGGTATTTGAGCTGGCAAAGTAAGCGAAAACTCGCGGAGGCGAGCGTTTCCCGGGTCCTCAACTTCTCCGAGCAAGTAATTAACGATAAAGTGGCTCTGATGAGCACAGTTGCGAAAGAAATCGCAAGAAGACGACGCGGGGTTAACGTACTCTCTCTCTCTCTCTCTGTCTCTCTTTTTCTCTCTCGGCTGGCCATAGATAGTGTATACACACCCTTTTCCTTCCGCCAGTTTCACGATTTCTATAGTGACACAGAAAGCGATTACTATGTGTGTGTATATCGCAGACCGAGTCCCCGACAAAATAATCCCATTCCGACGTGTATCATCGATCCCGTCCAGAATAATTAATAGCCGACCTCGGCCGGGCCGCTTACTCTCGCGTCCCTTATTCGTGAAAGTTATTGCCTGCCGGCTACCAGTCGACGATTCGTGGGTTGCATAAGGCGCTGACTTCGGTGTCAGTCAATGGAATTCGTCGCGACGACGAAATCCTCTCGCGATCTCCACCGACGAACCGCCTAGCGTTCCATATTCCTCATTTTTTCCTTTTACCGAATCGCCTGATCAACGATAAAAATTACGATTTTTCATTGGCTCTTCCAAATTTCGTTTTCATTTTCGGACAGTGGAATTTCGCTCGATTGCTAGTGTATACTCTTTTGACATTATATCATTATTCTCTCCCCTTTAACTGTTACCGAATCTCCTGATCAACAATAAAAATACCAATGATTTTTCGAAGGTTAACCTAAATATCTAGAATGATTTTCGGAGATATGTAGATCTTCCCCGTTCAGTTAGAGAGAGATTTCAATCCAACAGAGATTTACTACGTCAACGATCAGATAGGATAAACCAACACTCGTGATAAAATGTTTAGATCCAATCATAATATCTTCCGCAATAAAGATTACATCACGCCACACCTCTATTACATGCGAAACCGTTTAAAATCATGTTTATTCATACAGAATACATGAAATAATTCAGAAGCATTTAAAGAAATTATAGAATGAAGCAAATGCTAATAATCGTAATCACATTCGGTATGCTAAAAGACTTGATTCTAACCACTTTAATTAATAAAAAAAAAAAATGCAAATCTCTTGTCCGACTTCCCGAAGCGGCGATAAAATTTCGCCATAAATTTTCGCGCGGTCACAGATTCCCGAACTTCATTAAAGTCTGATTAAACGACTTCGTACGATTCCCTAATTGGAAGCTTGAATGGGACTCCATGGATCCGACGACTTTCCCGTTTCTCGAAATGTAAATCGTAAACGAGTCCACGCGGCAGTCCCGGTTTTCTTCAGATCGAGGGGTCAAGAATGCGCGTGCGTATTCGATCAAATACCGATCGTATTTGGTTTGCGTTTAGTATGTCTCCGGCGCGCCTCGGTACTGTTATTTCGTGAGAATCGTACTCACGTAGGGACTGTCCTCCTCGCGTAACTTTCTACGCCGTTTTTTTTTTATTTTTTCCGTTTCGACGATCCGATTATTGTTCTGCAAATTATTGACTGCACATCATGAAAATCGGCGAGGGCGTCACACATCGAAAGGCTCACCCAAGCTAAATAAATAAATAACAAATGATTAGTGTCCAGGAAATGTCTGATAAAGCAACGGCTAAGCTGACCGTCAGATCCTAATTTATTCAGTCCATAGAACAATTGCGATTCTAATCGAACAGTCGATAAGTGGTATCGAAAACAACAGCGAATCTCCTTCGTTTCTCGCAAGACCGTGAAACGGATCGGGCTCGTAGCCGAGTGCGAAATGAATTGATATTCATGAGTACATATTGACTGTGTCCTCGATCGCAGGCGGGATTGTTGTGCAAAATTAAAGGCAGCGGTTCGGCAACGTTGTCGATCCGTCGCAAAAGACGACGACGAAACTCGGTCTTAAGCCGTTCGACGTCGCCGTCGCATATTAGACCCGATCGAAGACGATGAAGTGACGTCGAGAACGATCCTCGAATATCGGGGTTACGTCGTCGGATTTTATCAAGTGGCGGGACGGAGAGACGACGGAGGAATGCGTTCACCCGACGGCATCGACGATCGATCGGGAATTCAACGATCTCCACGGCCCCATACCTCGGTTTTTACGTTTTCCTCGAGGAAACCGATACCTACGGACGCGACCAGCATCTTGATTACCAATCCATTTTTACTGGTCCCCTTTGAACGCAGATTCTATATGAATACGAATCCGGAAGTCCATTTTTCTCCATCATTTTTCTGCATTCTTTCTGCTTTAAGGCAGTAGACTCGTCTCTAGGATTGCAAGGGTGCGGGATGCGCCTTCCCATTTCTCGATAATGCATTCGATGGGGTTTTTCAGTAGTCAAAAGCGCCAGATAAAAGATCAATCTAAGTTGCTATCGCTCTCGAAAGTTTACGTTTACAAGGCGTAATTTGCATTACTCTGTAGCATGTAGCTGTCGCAGCTTTAAGAAAATAGCTACATGCGCAGCTTTATGCTTCCGAATAGTGCAAATTACGCCTCGTAAACGTAAAAATATGACTTTTGTCTAGCGCTTTTGGTTACCGAAAAACCCCATCTTTGCATTATCAAAAAATGAGAAGGCGTATCCCTTGCAATCTTGGAAACGAGAATCTACCCCCTTAACCCTTTGGACTCGAAGCAATTTCAATTCGAAAATCAAGACATTTCTTTCAAAATCCAGATCAGTTTCATTCTATGTGATCCTTTTTACATTGTGAATACAGACAAATTTAATGATATTAAAACTATTTCAAATGAGAAAATTTGTGGTAAAAGGGGGTAGAAAGTTTGAAACAGCGTTGTCCTTCGAACGCGAAGACGCGATTGAAGATCGATCGACAACCCAAAAAGCTGCAGCAGATGATTTTGATCCGGCATCGAAATCAATTAAAGTTCGCAGTCGCGGAGCAATTAATACGGCCTTGGACGATGTATCTCGCGAGCAGGAAACTGCAATCGGCAGAAGCGAGATGGTCACGAATGGCTCTGGAACATCGAGTCGGTTCAAAATAGAGGACAGCTCACGAAAGTATCCCATTAGCGCGACAGCTAAATCCGAATGCCACAAACGTCGGAGAACTATAGCGGACGCTTCGCCGAAGCATTAACGTGTTTACTGCGGTCGTCTGGCGAGCAGATTGCAGTCGTATCGTCGAGACGGGAATAAGAAACATACTGAAACGCACGGTCATGCGAACGGTCCCGGAAACACGGAAGAGCTGAGAAAATTTCAACAAAATCCACTGGAACGCCAGTTTTTCGCTAGACTTATCGGTTACTCGTAACTTGTGACTGTAGGAAATGATGGGAACTGTTTGTGAGAATTTGTTTAGGTTTCTAAATAACTAGCCGATTTATGGAGGCACTAAATGCTGATGCTAAAAATATGCAAAAAGCAAGGTTACACGAAGGACACCTTTCTCTATTAAAAATAGAAACATCTGTGATAGTGTATCAGTATAGTGCAGAATTTTTTGAGTCCAATAAATTTCTTAAAATGCCACTAGCTGCAGCATCTGGACAATGACAAGGAAAAATGCTATTCGAAACCTGAAGATCACCAAATTCGTAAACAAACAATCACTTTTTTCTAAAATGCAGAATTTCTCATCAGTCCCATAAATTCCTTAAAATGCCAGACTAGCTGCACCACAACCTGCTGGACCAAAAGAAGAAAGATCGAATGCTATCGAAAATCTGAAGGTCACCTAAAGAGGTGATCGCTTTTTTCTATAATGCAGAATTTCTCATCAGTCCCATAAATTCCTTAAAATGCCAGACTAGCTGCACCACAACCTGCTGGACCAAAAGAAGAAAGATCGAATGCTATTGAAAATCTGAAGGTCACCTAAAAAGGTGATCGCTTTTTCCTAAAACGCAGAATTCCTCACTGGCCCAAAAATAGCAAAAATATTCGAATGACATGCTCGAATCCAGGAAAAAAATTCGAAGGAACGCTATTCAAAAGTCGAAAAATCGCCTGTCCTCTTCGACCTTGGACAATAATAGATAACGCTACAATTTACATGGGACAACATCCCAATCATAACTGTTTTATTTATATCGTTTTTCACCTCGGCAGAGTGGCTATTTTTGATAAAAAAAAGGACAGGAATGGCAGAAACAGAATTAATAGCCAGCGGTTCGGATCTTCGTGAGAGGCGACCATAAATCCTCGCATTTGAATATTCTATCGAGGAACCGGACTCTGTAACCAGTCCAATCAAAGTAGTTCGAACTTGCTATCTATCGGAAAAATGTTTTAAATGCTCGATATAGGCTTGGGATTAAAAAAGTTGTAAAAGAGATCAATTTTCACCGACTATTCCGGCGGATTGCGATTTTCACGGTTGCTAAACCGAAATGACTGAGCTTGAAATATTTGGGAACGTTTCGATTGTCGTTGCAACAATTGTTAATTATTTTGGCTGGCAACAACGATTGCCTCGCGAATATCAACGTAGCAATGAAAGATTCGTACAATCAAATTGCACAATTTTCTTTTTTTATTGTAAGGTTTTTTTTACGTCGCATCTAGATCATTAGCGACGAACTTCCACGATGACTTTTGATTTCTTTAACACTAAACCTACCGAGCCTTAAAAGTAGCTGGTACATGTTCCCTTATAAAAATGATTGATGTAATATGTGCTTCACTAAAGATATCTATACAATCATTTCTTATGAAATTATTTTTATTATATCAATGATCGTAAAATTAAAAATCTGGAACCGGTCATTTTGATCGATGATGGTAGGTTTAGTGTTAAGGAATTGAATAGTATTTCTTGTGTGCTTTTCGGATGTAAGGGCAGTGTTCGTTTTATTTTTGCGCGAAGATCCACAGACCGTTAAAAATTGTTTGAATATGGATAAAAGCGATTGTGTGCGTATCGGCAACTTTCCCAGCGGATCCGATATTTTCGTATTCGATCGAGCACAAGGTCTACAACCATAAATGCCCTTCTCATCTAGCCGACGCAATAATGAATCTTCGGACTTATTCATGAACGATGGCGGACGTCCCCGAGGCGACATTTCCGACATTCCGGTTTTCTGTTGACCATGTAAACGAGTCTAATAGAATTCAAATGAAATTTGTAAACGCAGCACGCGGCGTTCCTAGACGCGCTGGTTCTCTCCCATCCTCCGGTTTCGATCGATCGATACCTCTGCGCTCCCTCTTTCAATCTTGAATTCGATGCACCCCTAGGGGGGCTCCTTAAAAATTAGCCTACATCCACGCTTCTCGATTCGAGACCCGATACTTAAGATCCGCGCCCTTTCACAGCACCCCCGGCTCACATTTTCGAACGAATAATGCAACGGAGTTGAACAAGGGATCTTTCAAACCCCCGCTGCAGCATTCTTTGGCAAATGTTCTCGTCGATGGGATTTTTAATCAATTTCCCAACGAGAATGTAATTTTTCGATTGTTCTCAGAGAAATTGCTCCACTGTGTAATAGTCTATAATTAAACCGCGGATCTTCATGCATTTATAGCTTTTGAAAATTTTCAAAAAATCCTATTAAGTAAAATCCTACAAAGGCTACTACCACTGAAAATCAGATTTTATTTCTTTCCACTTTCTTAAAATTGGCCTACAAAAATTGCAAAAAAAAACTGCAAATAACTGACCGCTCAAACCACCGAGCTCGAAGTTTACAAACCGGTGTCACGTGCTGATAAAACCGATAAATGTTTAGTAGATTCAGAAGCGCATGTAAAGCAAGATCGTTCCTCGATCGTAGCGTAATCTCTGCGTCGCCTGGCATCCACAGCCAGCCTGTGAGCGAAATGTGACCAATGGCAAAACTTATCAGGGCATGAGTCATCGATGACGCGGGACACCTCGATAACGGCTTATCATCTGCACGCAACGTCTTAACGATCATCAACGCATACGTTGTTTCCGTTTCTGTCGATGCTGAACGGGAGAGTTTGTTATAAATCGATCAATGGGCTATTCGAGATAACGCGCGCGTGAGCGAGAGCCGTTTTACAAAAAGTGAAAAAACCGCCTCGATAATGGATTCGTTTTGCAATTAGAGAAGCGGCTGACCCTCGACGCACACCGGCTTATCAAAGTCTAAAAACAGACGAGAGGAATTTCTCGGGACATTTAAATCTAATTAAATTCAGGGTCGCGCGATACCGGTGAATGTCAAACATCCCGAATCTCGAAAACACCGCTTCCAGAAACAGACTGGTCAATTACGCGTCTCACCTCCCGATATTCATTAGTTCATTATCGCTATGATTCTCGAGTCGACAGATACAGGTGTTCTCGGTTAACCGTTAACCCCTTGATAATCCCTATAATCCATGGCTGCTGCCAAGACATTTGAGACAAGGCATGTTAATAAACAGTAAACCGAGCAACACGCACGTTTAATAAACAACTTTTATAAAAAGCCTTACAGAAAAAGGAATAGGTGAAACACCAAGTCGTTTATTATTTGTCGATCAAAAAGACCATGTGACTGATGAAATTAAGGAATATTTAGATAAACATGTACATAGTAATTACAGGGCATCCGATAAGATGATTACGTGTCACAATTATAATGTAAAATATTTAAATAATAATTGGAAAAAACGCAAATCTCGATTGATTGGCAGCTAGTAAAATACACATTTTTATTTAGAAAATTGCGATATCACATCACAATTTCATTCTTGTAAATCATATTATTGCTTGTTGTAAAACGCCAACCGATAACGTTAATGAATTAGGACGAATACGAATGATATCAGGATCTGCACGGTAATGCTAGTCGGCAAAACAGTTGTCGCATAAACGGTTCGCCATGACGTTTGATTGGCAACGCTGGCAAATATCAATGCTATGCAGTTTTTGTTCGACTGGCGCGTTTTGTTATTGCGACGTTGAAGCCGAAAGGTTGGTGCTCGGATCGACAGTGTAATTGCATGGCGTCGGCTGCAAATTACTATGTCTGCGCGGACCGTCTTTACCAGACGATCTTTAATAATCGAGATTCTGATTGCAACGTAATGGGGCATACGTCATCGAAGCGCACCCTCATAGTCTCAGGACGCTTGCAAGTCACCCTAAACAGAATTTCACTCTCGCGTTCAACTCTGTAGGAGGTGGTAGCTAATTTGCGAAGCAACAGCTCGCGATAGTAATCTCGATTTGCAATTCGTCAGCCTGGTTGCCGCCCCTTTCGCATATTTCACAACATACCTGTTGTTTATAAATTGACTGAATCCCCAAGGGGCATCTTCAGGGAAAAATTTAAATAAAAAAAGTTTTTAATATACTACGTTTTTAAGACTGACTAAAAAGTATAAAATACAGATAGTCCTGAAAATTTGTGATTGTGAATTTTTAATAGCTATGACAATACTTGTAAGATTTAAAACAAAAAACGTGGGGCGCATGCAATAGATAATTGATGCATGAATAGTTCACTTAAGTCTTGCGCCACGTCTTTTTCGTTTCAAATCTTATAAGTATTGTATCCGAAAACAAACATTATTCAAAAAACAATATTTTGAATAACGGTACCACAACTTTTAGTGGTGACTCTGAGTCACCATTCGACTGCTAAGGATTAACAAAACCAAAATAGAATTTGATTTCGGTTTATAAAGGAAATGATTAACATACATTTTAATCGGAATCTGTTCAGAATCTTCATCACGAGTCAGACACGATATTGTAAGGCAAGGGGTTCAAACTAGAGTCGCGATACAAAACGATCGAGTTGATGAACAAGAAGTGAAATCGTAGCAAAATGCAGGGCAGAAACGCATCGATAAAATCAAGTTTGCACAATCTGTCCTTGCCATCACAGGTGTTCGATTGCAACGGAGAAGCCTATATCGAGAAGCGCTGCTATCGGAGTTGAACGAACAAAGTTGCGAAGATCGCGAGCGTACGCTGAGAATTGTTTCGACGAACGTTGCGAGGAGGAGCCATTAGTACGCCGCGAAGGTTTCGTTTCGTTTTAGCACGGGTAGAAGCCACGCGTACCGTAATGAACGGGGTCGACGTAATTTTTCTGACACCATGACACGATTCGCTGCCTGATCGTACGTTCACTGTGTCACGGACCTTTGGAACCACGTGCTACCACCCTTCTTCGCGCTAGAACAACCCCTTACGATCTCTCGAGTTGGATTCCAGCTAAAAATCTTGAACTGAACACTATAAATATTCGTTTTGCTTGTATAAACGTGTTATGATCCTTTATAACATTTAATTCTTTAAGAAATCCATTGGCTTTTTGCTCGAGTGCAGATACTCGTGTTCGCTGCCGTTTTCGGGCGGAATTCGAGGCTAATCGCGAGGAAAAAGTGATTGTCTCGCATTCCCCGGCGGGAATGTGGAGCACGGTTAGCAAAATCGTAATCAGCGTCCATAAGCCTTTCGGTGGAAATTGTTCTAACTCGCGTGCAGTCTACGACTCGCTCGAGATCGCTCCGCTCCGCTCTGCTCTGGTCCCGCGGCCTTGACACAAAACATTTGTAACACATTCCCTGGAGCGTGTGTACAAGCGGTGTGTTCTCTTTAAACGAACCACCCATGCAACTGTACCAGAGAGCTTTTCTGGCCGTTTAACGCGGTCAAGTTTAACGGGACACCGTGTCCCCGTGATATCGGCCAGGCATCGGCTCTGTTGCTTCTGCGAGCGTGTAAACAACGATGTGAACTTCATGTAAACTAGAAACTTCATCGATTGCAACAAATGGAAGCCGAATAAAAGGTTCTGTCTTTCTTCAATAATTTCTGTTTTTAACATTACAGCTACCATCGTCGGTCGAATGACCGGTTTCTGGTTTTTTATTTCGCAATTATTGAAATTATAATGATGCTTCCACTGGAAATGATTATACACATTTTTGTATCCAAGCACATATAATAAAAATCATCAAAAATTATTTTCTTACGAAACTATTATCATTACATCCGCGACATTTTACCGATTAAAATGATACCAGACACGACTCGATGCGAACCATATTTGCCTTTTTAATTTGCGATAATGTAGAACCTCCCTTATCCAAACCGTCGATTGAATTCTTATGGACCTTCCTATAGCTCCAGTGTTAATTTCTCGAAGATTTTCCTCCGGATTGCAAAATCGTGAATGGCCAGGCAACGCCCGCCATCGAATGCGTTTTTGTGAACGCGAGCGAGACGCTAAGGGGGGCGTGCCGCATAACTGGAAGTTTTAATTAGTCCTTTAATTCGGCCGGGCCGTTGAAGAAGTCGGAGACAGTTGAAGACGGGGCTGAAGGGGTGGGGGGAGGGGTGAAAAACCACCCCGTTGGCTTCCCAGCGACGTGACTCGCTCACGGATGCATAGAATTTTTCAATAGTCGCGAAACGACCGCCTCCGCGCGACCGTAACTTATTCAAAGCGCGACGTCTTCTCGCTATGTAACGAAGACTCGCTTTACTTACCGGGACAAATTGTTACATCGAAGTCGAGTTCGACTATCGACTTCCTGGACCAATTGACCTGCTGCGCTCTCGCCGATAAAGTTGTTAGCCGCCGCCATTTAGGATGGTCTTCTGCGAGGAATCGCATTTAAACTTCCTTAATGTCTCAGTGTTTTAAATTTATTATTTAAAAACCCTTCGGTAAACTGGCGATTGGAATTTTTGAATTGTGTGATAAAATATCTAATTAATAAACCGTGCAATTTTATTCAGAATTTTCTTTTCCTTCTTCTTAACTTCTCGTTTAACCTCAAGATTTTATATCCTCATTCTCGTGCAACAAATTATTGTCATTACGGCTGCCACTGGAGTCTGAATGCCCATCTTATCTCATCTCGAGGAGCCTGCGGATGCAAGTCGACTTTCTAAGAATGCAAAACTGCATTGCCCCGACCTCTTATGTGCCACTACAATATCTAAAGGGTTTTATCGCTTCCAAACTGATCAGATATTGGATACCATTACGATCGAATGAATAAGTGATTCGTTCACTATTCAGAATCGCCAAATAAAGACTCGTCTCCCACCCTAGCCTTCTCCGTCACGTGACGCGTCCCCTCTCTGATGTGCACGTATCACAATGTCACGTGACTAATCCGATAGGGCAGAGAGAGGGTAACCTTTTCCCCTCGATTCGAGTCAATTCCCCTGATCTGGCCACACTGTCGTCTTTGAAAAATCACTGCTTACATCCCAGAATTCATTACAAATGCAACTTTAGACTGCCATTGATTGCAACCATTGTTGCAAAGAACTGAAGAACATTGTTCAATTATTTTCGACTTATAAAAACGATTGACAGAAGAGACAAATTCATTTTAACTCGGACAATTCTAATAATCTTCTATCTAACAATAACAAACAAAAATCCATTCTCTTCAAACACTCAACTTTCCGTATTTCGAAGACGATGTTGATAACGAGAATGACGGAGACGATGAAGATAAAGACGTTTAAGATTTCGAAGATCGCACAAGCGTCCAGACAGCACGGAAGATGCAATTTCATATTCTAATCGCCGGAGTCCTCGAGTGATCTTTCCTGCATAAGATCTTCCGCAATTGCGCAAGTGGATCAAGTTCTGCTGATCATCGTTGCGCAATGTGTTTCCCCTACAGTCACGAACTTGTATGAGAAAGAAAATGAAGAGATGAGAAGTGTGTCACGCGTCGAACAACGCCTCATTAAAACGCACTATCTTTATGTCAGAGATAATTAGATCCAGTTTGATTGTTCTGCAGTTTCTCTCTCGACGAGGATCGATCTCTGCTGGAGGTTTAGACTGTTCCATAGGTACGCGTAATTCATCGCATAAACTTCGGAGGATCATTTGGCAAAATAAAATTCTCGATTATAAGCACGTTCTATAAAATTCTTATAGTTTATTGAATCGCTTCACTCTCGATGGAAATCAAATTTCACGAAAATTGGCTACAGCTTATTCTGCGAGAAAAATAAACTGGAGGATCGTTTGGCAAAATAAAATTCTCGATTCTCTGCATGTTCTGTAAAATTTTTACAGTTTATTTAATTGTTTCATTAGGGGTTTATTGGTGGAAGTAACGGAAAATTTCAAGAAAATTCCGCGAGAAGAATAAAAATTGTGTTAAGCAAACATGATTGGTATTAGTCCACTTCAATTAATGGTTGATCATTTTCCGAATGGTCCGTTTTCCCTATATATTTTCCGGCTGGTATAATGAATATGTAATAATTAATAAGAAGACTGCTCTGTGATGCGTTCTCGATGACTGCTGCAGTTTCTTCCACTTTGATTCGCGCGAACGAGTCCTTGATCGTGTAATCTTGGCTGTTGAGCAGCTCTCGTATCCAGCACTCGCGAATACAATCTCGGTTTCATTTACACTTGTTAACCAATTATGATTTTTCGCTTCCGTGCCTGCCACGTGTGACCGCGGTCTCGTTTTCGTGCACGACCGGCTTCCGCTAATCGGGAATCAACCGATATTATCAACCACCGACTCGCATCAAGCTCGAACGAGCATTTGAGTGGAAGGTTTCGCACGAACGCGTCTGCCAGCCAGAGAAATCTACTTTAAATTGCTCACGAACACTATTGAAACCTGAACTCCTCCATAAAAAAAGAACGGTGTAAATTAATCATCAATGAATTAGCAAAAGTTCACGGAACGGTTTATTCTAATGATGATACATATTTTTCCTAGAAAAATATGATAGAAGAGTTTAACACGGTTCCAGATATTTTTATTTCACAATTATTGAAATTACAAAGATGTTTTCGTGGCAAATAATTAAATAGATATATTTAGTAGAACAGATATTATAATATGAACCGCACAAAGTTTAAATAAATTGAATCTTGTTATTTTTATAAGGCAACGTGTACCAGCTACTTGTAAAGCTCGGTAGGTTTACCGTTAAAAGTAGAGATCGTGGTTTTGAACCTCATCCGCATTTTAATCCGCATGATTCGCATAATTTTTAGAACACTGATATTGATTTATGTGATGTTATTTGTGATTGTTAGACTGCGGATCTTTATGCATTTCTAGCAAAATCGAGCAGATGAAATTCAAAATTGTAGGAAATCTATTAAAATTATTAAGGGAAGGGGAAGGGAGTATGCACACCACAATATTGATCAAGAAAGGCAAGAAAAGAAGCCGGTCTGGGAATCGATTCTGTTTTCGGGGTCGCAGGGACCGGTGGCCTGGTTCTCGTGAAAATCCAAGAAAAACGCGAAACAAACAGCCCCATTGTTCCCTGTTCTCGAAGGAGTCGCGCGCGCGCGACAGAGAGAGAGAGCTTTTAGAATTTTAAATACGAGAGGAGCGACAGTCGTCAACGTTGCGGTGGTCGTGGAAGTAGTCGTGTGTCCCGACGGTACACACCGTGGAGTCTTCCCTTTTGTTTCCCCTTCTGCCGACAGGATCGTCTCTCGTCCAACCCCCGTTTTCTCCGAACCACAATCCCCTGCGCCATCTTCTTGATCGAACAAAGCGAGCGAGACAGAGTTTGACGGTGAAAAGCGGGGGCCGATCGTGTAGTCTATGTATATGTATGCTGATTGTCGGCGACCGAGCCCGAAGCTTGAATGCAGCCCTTTTATTGTCCTCACTTTCCACCGTTTTCTTGTTTCAGTACTTGATGAGTGGCTGGGCGAAAGGATACAGCTTCCGGTGCCAACCGGTTGACTATTCGAACAGCCCGATGGCGCTACGAATGGCAGAGACGTGTTGGTGGTACTACATCAGCAAGTTCACCGAGTTCTTCGATACCGTGAGTATAGTTTATTGTTGCTCTCGAATTGTTGGCATCCGTTTATTGGCCAGGGAAACCTGTGCAGCAGGCTGATTGAATCGTATACGTTTTTTCCAGCTCTTTTTCATCCTGAGGAAGAAGAACCAACATGTGTCGACACTGCACGTGATCCACCACGGAATCATGCCGTTCTCCGTCTGGATGGGGATGAAGTTCGCGCCAGGTGGTCACAGCACTTTCTTCGCCCTGTTGAACACCTTCGTTCACATAATCATGTACTTCTACTATATGGTGGCTGCGATGGGCCCCGAGTATCAGAAATACATCTGGTGGAAGAAGTACCTAACCACTTTGCAAATGGTAGGCACCTTTCCTCGAACCAGGGCTTGGAAACGGTTATGACATCGATGACGAAGGACCGATACTCTAAAAATCTAGAGTACGCGGATCTTTATGCAAAATAAAAATTTTCTACATTGATTGTGGGCAGCAGGAGTAATATAAAAATTGATTTCATCCCTTAATGATTTTGTTGCAACAAAAACAACGTTACAACATTCTTAAATTTTTCTAATCTGTTATTGTTCTATATTTCACCCAGCCAATTTCTTCTCTCTCATAAATGCATAAAGATTCGCAGTCTATTGATAACTGTTTCTCAATCAAGTTAAATTTTCACTTAGACCACATTCACAATTATAGGCACATTCATTTCAATGCTTAAACATTGATTACGAACGAATCAAATTCTAGTTCACCTAAAAAGAAAGACGTTCATATTTGTTAGTATCTTTGTTTAAAATCTTCATCACGAATGTGACTCGTTAAAATACGGCAAGGGGTTAACTCGACCTCTCCGGCGTTCGGATAACTCTAACGAACCCCGTATTATCCATATTCCAGGTGCAATTCGTGATGATCATGACCCACCAGTTCCAATTGCTGTTCACGGAGTGCAACTATCCGCGCGGCTTCATGATCTGGATCGGTCTTCACGGCGTGCTGTTCCTGGGCCTGTTCTCGGACTTCTACAAGGCGAAGTACGGCGACCGGACGAGGGGGAAGGATCGATCGAAACATAGCTCTGAGAACGGTTCGAATGGCGGTTTGTGCATGCCTGTCTTAGAGGACTCGAGGACGCAGCAAAACGGCGTGTCATCGTACGCGACGATCTACAACAAGGAGTATAACAGCTGTTACAGCAACGGGACGAATAACGGCTACGTGGCGAACAACAACACGGAGAAGAAGCTCGCTTAGAAGAGCCCTCGGCGGCGACGACGGCGGCGTTTGGTCGTTGGAGGCAAGTTCGGGCCACCGGATAGATCGTGCGACGGATATTTAACCCGACAACGGCACCGTGGGCCTCGCTCGGCTCCGACGGGCTAGTAGGCGTGGCCTGCGGCGGCTGCAGGCATGGTTTGTAGACGCAGACCGGCACGACCGGCTTAGCTAGCGTCGTTCAGCGCTTGGTGAAGCCGCCGAGAGGCGGAGCTTGCGGCTCTGGGAGGCTGACCGTCGCCGTGAAAGAGGTTGTCGCCGCTTGAACTCGCGTTTTATTGATAAGAAATCGAATAAGAGATCGTCACCAGCGGGTGAAGGGCTCGTCCGCCGGCGCTTCTCCCTTTGTCAATCGAACCGCTAATCGAGTGTGCAGCGAGATCATTGTAACGACATAATTGCAAAAATGATGGACGGAAACGATGAGCGGTGGGAATAACGCCGGACGAGAATTTAAAACGCGCACACGGCCCCACGGCGATCCTTGATCTCGATCCAGGATCTGGGTCGATCAAGGTCGTCCGGGCCTTCGTCGGATGGTCCGATTCCGTTCTTTAATCATAGCGTTGCCTGCGCTCCCGATTGCGTGTCTGTTTCGCGTGCGAGAGAGAAAGAGAGATGGTCTGAATGAGATTGTATGGGCGATGATTTCTTCCTGTTGTTAGAAAGAGACGATTCTCGGGGCCAGGCACGCGCTGGAGCATTCCCTCTCGTCGGGACGCGCCAGAGAATACGATCCCAACAAAAATCTCCCAACCCCTACGTCTAGTGGTGTGCGGGTACCTAAACGCTTCGGGATTATGTTGTTCGGGGTTGGAATACTGTTGATGATGTCGCACGTACATACATACAGAAACACATACACAACACACATGCTATACATGGATTTTTATTCTCCTCGGACCGACCATCCCACGGGATTATACTATATCTCTTCGCCCCCTGCGTCGTATGTTGTTCGAATATCTTTTTTTCTTTTTGTAGAAACCTTGGGGAGGGAAGGGCGTTAAGAATCACGATTTAAGTAATGTAATTATTTATTTTATATTGGAATATAAGAGAACACGTCTGGAAAACTCCAACCACCGCATCTTGCGTACGTCAGTTTGTTACTTGTGTACACGAGCTGGTTCGGATCTGAGATCGACAATTAAACGTCTCCTTCGATTGCGATTGTACGAAGCAGATTTTCTTTCTAATTTAGTTTCGTAGTCCAAATCAACGAATTATATTTCATTTATAACGCCTATGTGAGCCTTTCAAAAATATGTTTCACGGTATATATCGATACAGAAAAGGGCGAGTTTTCAACTTGAGGGACGTATTAGGGTTAACGTCAGTTATAATGCATAGGAGAAAATAATTTACACTTACAGTGGATCATCAAATTATGAACACTAGGTTTAATTTGTTTTTATACACTGGCCAAAATTGTTCACTTATCACTTTCTGGTGTTCCGTAAATCCAGTGTTAACCCTCATCCGTCCCTCGGTGTCAATTCGACACAGTGATAAAAGTGTGATCAGGCGCTGTTAGGTGATTGCATAAGTTCATGCCGGATTTTCGTAGATGTCGCAAACTGTGCTGCACGGTGGAGTGTAAAAAGAAAAACATTATATGTATAGTCGCCATTCTTTTCAAATTGTAGAAAAGAATGGTAACTATATAATATGACTGTGGATCTTTGTGCAGAATAAAAATGTTCTGCATCGATTGTGGGAAGCAGGAATAAAATAAACATTGATTTCATCCGTTAACGACCTTATTACATTAAAAACAACATTATGATATTCTTAAATTTTTCTAATCCTTTACTGTTTTGTATTCCACTTAACCAATTTCTTCAACCAAATTTAACTATTCAATTTTATTTTTAAATCGGGCACGAACTTATGCTAGAATCATCTGATACCCTGCGGAAGAAGGATCTTGGCGTAAATTTGTTTATACGATCATGATCGAGAGAGACGCTTGGTTGGCTAGCTTGGGTGGACCAGCCTGTGTATATGTGTGTATATATATGTTGTATATATGTCACCCGCAGGAAACGTTACCGAACCACGAGAAACTTTGACGATGGCCCAGTCGTACCAGAACCTTGGATACCCGCAGACCTCTACCAGTTAACCGTTACCTCCCTTATCGGTGTCCGATTCTCTATCGCCCAGGTCGCGTGTCGGAGCGACAACACCGTTGTCTCACACAGACACCGTTTTCACCTGAGAGAACTCGCCGGAACCCGATTTCACCCGGTACAGAGCCGTGTCGAACTCAGCTTAAAGCTTTAAGCGGCTTTCAGCCGTCTCGGTAGCTGTGCCTTTGTCAGCGGAAGGTCAAAGCATTTATACAGAACGACGTGTACCGGTCCCACAAATCCTCGAAAATTCTGGATCTTTGTCGAACTGTCAAAAACAATGAAGAAAAATAATGATGTTAACCCTTTGGACCCGAAGCAATTTCAATTCGAAAATCAAGACGTTTCTTTCAGTCCAGATTATTTTTATTGTATGTAATCTCTAGACTACGGACCTTTATGCGTTTATTAGCATATAGCAAAAATTGAGTATTTCTATTTCTTGCAATCCATGCAGACAATTTTTATTTTGCATAAAGATCCGCAGTCCAGTAATTTCTTATACATTGTGCGCATCGAATTGAACCTGTTCTCTCATACAACAGTTGAGCTTTTTACAATTCATAGAATACAGACGAATTGAAAAGGGTTAATAGCGTGTTGATCGAGCTGGGTATCCAGGTGACTCATTCCTCAGTGAAGACAATGTCCCGTGAGTCCTCGGGTGGTCAATTTGAACGCGACTCGACATAGCCCCGATTGTGTTCAAAGCTTTGGTGTTCGTCGTAGGAAATAAGCGTCGAATTGCGCGAAGGAAAACGCTCCTTCCTCTCTGAGAAGCTTGGTTCCGGCTCGGAATCGTTTAATCAGCGTTATGCCGAGGAATCCGCTGCCAGTTAGCTTTTTTACGACTCGATGAGCCCCATGCTACACTTTCTTTCCTTTAGTCGAACCTCCGCGACGCTGCAAGCTCTCTTTTTGTATACAAGCCGGGCTCCAAAGTCCGCCTACACCTCGCAGACCTCAAATACTAATCTATTAATAATATTGGATATAAAATATCCAAATACTAGGAAAGCTTATGTTTCGACAATTAATCGAGAATTACACGTTCTCACAGTACATTGGGTCTTTTGATAGCCACCTCAGAAAAAATCTTCGAACCGGTTCAATGAAATTGCCATTTTTCGAACGTGGATCTTTATGCAGGATATTTCTTAGTCGTTAACATTGTTTACATTATTAAACATTATCAATTTCATATCCATAAAATGGAATTATTGTAGCTACGAAGAAATGTTTAATTTGCCAGTTAAAACTACGTGATTTATACGGATTGTTGAGAATTTTGTTTGGTTGCGAATGGGGTGAAAAATTTACGAAAAGCTATGTTAGCCGATGAACATGTGTATTTGCAAAAGATCCGCAGTTTACTAACACCTTCGCAACCTCGATTAATGATTCGCAACAAGGAATAGAAAAAATGTGTATTGATCCTGTGCCTTCGTTTGTTCAAATAGCTAAATATCGACACCAAAGAAATAGAATTTTACCTCGATTTCAAGAAGAAGTGTAACGTGAATATCCACCACAGATTTTGTTTGAAATCTTCGCGAAGAGTCTGACTCTCGTGAGCGATGCTCTTGAACATTGTCAGACGTTAATTACAATTAAGTACCTCCTTAGAGAATAACAATATTCCCGGAACAAATACGAACAAAGGAAAACCAGGGCCACAGAAAGTTCACGAAACGCTTGCCATGGATATATTCGAACGAATAAAGTTTTCTATCACGTACAACGATAATAATCTTAATGAAACGTTCAATAAATGTTAATCTACCTCTTTGACGGTATGTAGTAAACATCATGATCTGTGTTCTCCACTAAATTTAAGAAAATCCTCGTCGCTTCTCCAGAAACATGTGCAATTTTAACAACTGCAAGAATTTGTGTTTTCCGAATGATTTCGGTGTTGCGGGGTGTAAGAGGACTTTGATGGCGGACTGTACACACTGATGCATTTACATCGGATGATTTGACGGCACCAAGCTTCCGCAGAGCACTCGGGCTTGTTTGTTTGCTGTTCTTCGAGCTGGACAGGGACTTCGAGGGAAGTATAGTCTTCCCTCGCATAGTGTTACATAGAGAAGAAAGCGTCTAAACGACAAAGAAGACTGTTTTTTTTCATCTTTCATTCTTTTTTTACAAAACTTTTACCAACGTATTTCTGAGATTTTTCTAGTTAAAATGAGGTTAAATACGGCATAATTGGGACCATATTTACTGATTTCAAATGTGATCATAACGCGCCATGCTATAGGTAAATATGATTGAAACTCTGTCGAGTGAGGTCTTTTTTTAATCAGGGAAATCGAAGTGTGACGCCCCACCAATTTTAATGATTTTTGGATATGTCATAGAACTGAACATTTTCAAGAACTTTTTCCTTTGCATGTTCGTCGCGGTTTAGTTTCCGAGATATTCGTAAAAAACTTGAATCTTGACGCAATTGTTTATTGAGTAAATTGAGCGCTCAAGGTTGTCAATCCGTTGGTAAAGGTTTCGTAGCGAAATAACTAAAAATAATAAAGTTTCATCAATGATACTACATACTACTAGCAGGTGGGATAGAAAAGTAACGCTATCCGTAGAGACGAAAGTCACGCTATACGAGGGAAGACTGTAGATGCGGGTGTCGCGATACAGGAGGACGTTCAAGAGAAAAGAAAAACAAAAACAAAGCTAACTCGTGGTAGGAATTATCCACCGAGAGAACTTTTGTACTCGTCGAACGCGAAGGAGGTTTTCTTTTTCAGTTGACGATCGCGCCGGATCCGATGAGAACCGAGAGACAAGAAACAGACCGAGAGGGGAGGAAGAAGACAAACTGTACGACAGAGAAGAAAAGAAAATAAGAATAGAAGGACAGCAGATGCAAGATGGAGAGCGCGAAGAATTCGATCCTGTGCGAAGAAATTCGATGTTGTATATTTTTACAAGGGAAAAGTAGATCGATGTCGCGATCGCGAGACGACGAAAGAACGTTCACGTTTGATAAATAATGGGTGTCAAAGACGTGCTTTCTTGGTGAAAGTATTCGTACATATAAAAGAAAAAAAAATAACAAAAAAGTTTATTAATGCCAAGTTTTAAATAACGTAATAGAGAAATATTTGATGGAGGTGGAGATGACGATTTATAATAAAATGACGACAAGACAAAAGAAAATGCTAGATTACGAGAGCGCGTGTGAGAGAGAGTGTGAGGGATAGAGAAAATCACGCAACGTCGACAAGACTGTTACTATAGACGTAAAAAAATGAAATAGATAACAAAAAAACGATGCGTACAGCCGCGATTCTTCGGGAAGAAAAAAGAAAAATGCGCATAAAACGCAAGCGTCCACCATTTTGCGCAACGATCGTTCACTCTTCCGCTGCTAGCTTCGAAACACATTGCATTTCGTTCTGCATCGGCGGCGACGCAGCTCGCCCCGAACACTGTACAGGAATTGATCGGCGAGTTTACGATTTAGCGAATAATTTTCTATCTTCGAAGCAATGAGTCCACGCTCAAAACGTGTTATTTCCCCCTCCCCGTTGTCCCTTTGAGACCGCGCATTATTCCGCCGCGTGTGATCCCCGGTCACGAGTCAATGCGACGATTAGACTGTTTATGGATGCGGATGTTTATGGAATTTTTCATCTTTGCAGGCAAATTTCAAGGAAGTGGAAACAAGTAAAATTTTATTTTCAGCGATAGTCAGCCTTTATGGATCTGAAATGAATGAAAATTTGTTCAACATTTTTAGAAGCCATAAATGCATAAAGATCCGCAATCTAGTGACGATCGTACGACGATTGCGACTTGCAAGATTTCGCTCGGAAATGCAATTCTAGCCACGAGCGAGACTATCATTTTCATCGATACATTTTGTGATTGGTTGCCGGAATCGTTTTCTTCCGAAATAATATTCGTGACCGCTGATTTATAATCCAAAAATGTCCCAGAAATTGTTCCCAGTGTGTTTGTCGAAGAATCGACATTTTATTTAACTTTTGCTCGGCTGGAATTGCATTTGCGGACCAACAACCGTCGTCCCTTCTCCACATTTTTTATCACGTGCAAGCTCGTGCAACAATCGCGGACCCGTTCGCGTGTTACACTGATCGATTCGTACGTAAATGCATTTTGATACCGCGCAGAACCTCCGTTATCCGAGCCTGACTGAGACAACCGGTTCGGATAAGGGAACAGACACAGGAGATCGTTCCCTTTGTATCTCTGAACCGATGCTTCGAAGATTCTTTCGAATAAATATACGTTGTCAAGCTACGTTGTTAACCGCAGCTTTTCCGCTGCCGTACGTACGCTGATTGAACGGCGTTACCTCCGTAGCGTCGCGCGTCGCTGACGAGGAAACATGAAGTTATGTCACTTCTATTGGATATTAACGAATCATGGAGACGATTGCGACGTTACGGAGGGACGACCGTAACGGAGCCATCTTCCAATCGCTGAATCGCCTCGTTCGTAGTCAATGCTAGCTTCTCCGCCATTGTTGCGCGTGTGCCGCTATCTTCTGAAAAAGCACACCTTGTGAAAAAAAGTTCGACCGTAGTTAGAATAGAATCAGTGAAGTGAGTAGAAAACATCCGTTCGGATAACGGAGGTTCTGCTGTGCTCGGATTACCGACGATGCACTCTGTACTACCGACGCGTCTGCGGAAAATAACGCAGGGGGTTCGGCTCCGTGGCCCCCGGGGCCAAATGCGGCGTCGCCGGCCCCGAGTCCGGGGGCCAAACACTAAAACGCGAGAGACAAAAAGCGGAAAATCAGTTTCAGTCGAGAACAGATCGATAAATAATCTAACTGGCTCTCGCGATAGCCCCTAGGGGCCACCCCGGGGCCACGGTCGAATGCTCCGTAGCATTTAGGACAGAGGTCGGCAATTTTGCTCGTTTCGGCCATTTTTCCAAGGCCGCGCGTCTCGGTCCCTGTGGCAGTCTTAGTTCTTGGGTCAGCCGACTTCCCCAGCAATTAAAGGAGTCGAATTTTTTAACACACTGGAAGAATCGAGGTTTCCTCGCCTCAGAAATTTTACACTCTCAATTAGGGCTATTACTTTCCTTCGAAGGTCGAAGATTTCGATACTTCGAAGCTTCGATTTCAGAAACTTCGAAGGCGATGAGAATCGAAGTTTCTCGGAGCTTTGAACTTCGAAATTTCGCTGCTAAGTTATATTTGATACAGTTACAGACACTCCTACATTTCGAAAAAAATACGCCACCACAGCTAGAAGATTGATTAAGTTATAACTTCATCTTCGAAGAGTCGAAGCTTCGGAAAAGTAACAGCCCTACTCCGAATTGCCGCCCCGGGGAGCGAGTCGGGCGGACGGGAAAAGGGTGCGTCACCCTCGGAAAACGGACCGAAACGAGCAAAGCTTGCCGACTTCTGGTTTAGGAGAACAAAGCAATTTCGCACCTGTTAAAGTCTTGCAAAGAATATTTAAGTTGCGCTCTGACGAAAGACTAATCGAAGGGGAATGGAAATGGAAAGTTCTGGGGGAAAAGAGGAGCTCCGGTCCGCTCCGTGGCCTGTGTCTGTCAACGAGAACAATAAAAGCCGCTTGTGGACGCCCCGAGAGACACGTCCACACGACGATGATGATGATGATAACTCCGGTGGATGTTTAGCGTCGTGTAGCGTTTTCGTCAACGCATTTGTACAAACAAAAGGATTTTTGCCGTTTTTCTCGTGAACGGTGCGCGGACCGACTGTGTGACGTTGCGCACCGTCTCTCCGTGTTCCTTTCGATTCTAACGCGGTACAAAAAGGCTGCTTCTTGATGTATGTACAACTTTCGTATTTTTCTAAAACCACGTACCATACACGATGCGAGTGCTACTTTTTCTGCCGAGTCGTGCACTTTTCTAACGATGAACAATTTCGATGACTGTTAGTAGACCTAGATGAACACGGTTTTAGTCGACGACACCGGCTCGAGACTTCCGGCTTCCGGATCAGTTTCAACATTACATCGGATTTTTTGGAATTTTATCGGAGGTTCTGTGGAGTTTCAGCTGGGAGCATCTTAGCCACGCCTACTTAGGGAGTTCTGCAACAATTTAACACTACAATTTAACCTACCGAGCTTTACAAGTAGCCGATACATGTTGCCTTATAAAAATAACAAGATTCAGTTTATTTGAACTTTGTTCGCGGTTCGTATAATAATATCTGCGCTACTAAATATATTTATTTAATCATTTACCATGAAAGTATCTTGATCGTTTCAATAATTGTGGAATAACGTATCTGGGATCGGTCATTTGACCGGTGGTGGTAGATTTAGTGTTAAGAAATGTGGGATCGAAATAAAAATAAACGACGTGTTATAGAGTTGATTTAGAACAAGTCCCCGCGATAGAGACAGCATAAACGGATAAATATTTCGAGAACAGTGGACGTGGCCGGCATTATCGAGTACCGTGGCAACGGGAATCGAATTGGTTGATTGGCAATTCGATATATCTTGCCTCGATTCCGCGCTTCGCCGTTCGAAATACAGATTGAAAGTTCCGGGAAGCGAATAGGAAGCGGAAGAGGACAGGTGACTCTCGAGCCGGTATCGATCGATCGGAGTTTTCTCTGCACGGAATATCGCTGGTGGATTCCGCAGATTTCGCAATGGTCACGTATCGAAAAATGGGCTAGATTAACTCTCCGACTCCGACTGAACGTTGATTTCTTTGATCCTTGTTTTTCGGTCGCGATCGACGACAGAATACGAAATGACCAGATTTATGGAATCCGACGATTGTTTTTCCGGTACAGCACGCGAACGCTGACGTTCACGTCCGGCACACTGTCGTACAGGTTTGTCGATTCAGTTTCGTTTTTTTTCCTCTTTATAAGTTTGTCCGTGATTCTATTCGATCGTTTGTCTTTCTCTCTGTCGTTTTGTTTGTTTGCTGGTTTCTTGGTCTTTCTCGAAGATGGGAAAATGGAGGGCTATACACGCGCGTATGGATACGGCAAGTCGATTTGATCGGTCGTCTTTCACTTTCGACAAAAGAGAACAGTTTTAGCCATGGTGAAAAATTGTCGAGCCCGAGGAGACAAGAGCACACATCGTCATGTACCTACCTAATGTTACGAACTCTGTAATGATTATCGATTCTCATTATATTTTTGTACATAATTCGGGAGAATTACACGAGAATAAAGTGAACATAAAAGGAGCGAGTTGCCTTCAGCCATGAACACAGGGAAAATATCGGTGTCCGATTTATTTGATCGACATTACCCTACAGCAGAGCACGGTAGGAGCCCCTCAAACTCCTGCTTCCCCCACCACGCCTTTCTCCTATGTAATCGTAATCCAGTAGATTTCGGCGAGAAAATGCCAAATATCGAAGTTTCGATTCTAGAAGATCAATGGTTCAAAAGTCATCAGTGTTTAGAGGTGAGCGATTTTCAGTGTTTTTCACAGGTAAGGGCACACATGTTGCTTGCCTCGCTCGGCCGATTCAAACACCATGGATTTGCTCATATTTATTTAACGGTTCATTTTACAAGATTTTTCTAAACGCAGTTCTCTTTATAAGACCTCGATCCGCACCCTTGCAATCCTCGAAACGAGTCTACTCATGAATACGTCAACAATCCACGATTGTTCGCAGCAGAACTTCCCAGTTCGAAATTCAACATTTCCCGCGCATTCTCTGTTTCACCGACAGCTCTCTCAATTGCTCTCAATCGATAAAATTCGAAATCGGTCAAGGCAGATTGCGCTAAAATTTTGCAAATAGGTTTATCTTGCATTAAAAACATATTTCCCGAAGAGATTTTTAGCGACTCGAGGAAAATTTCCTAGAAAATCGCCTCGGTAAAATTCGTATCGACTTATCGATCGATGTGTCGAGCAGTTTCCTCAAGACGGCATTGGCGTCGCTTCGATAGGTCGAACGTGGGCAACGAGTAAAAACCGTTTCGATTTTGTCGTGGCTGAATTTCCCGTGGCGAACGTGTTTCATGACAGAAGCCGGTGCCCGTATGGTGTTGATAGTTCGGTGGCATGTCGACGGCTTTCGATATCGATCATCGATCGTTGGTGGAGCACCGTTGAAATGAGTGGGAAATGATGTCAACTTGACGGTGATACACGGCGGGAAGCAGACTTTATGGCAGTCCGTAAAGAAATCTATCGAGAGTCGACGGGACACGTGAGTAGCTGGTTTCACGGTGAACCGCAGAGATTAATTCGACGTGTATACACGTCAATCCAAATCTCTATTGCGGTGCGGTTGACGTGTATCCCAGCTCGTCGTGTAAAATAGAAAAATTACCATCGACTATAAAAACTCGAAATTTCAATAAAATGTAATAAGAATAATACTTTATACAAGCTACATTATCAAATGCAAATCCACTTCGAAGATGTGCCGAAGAGCAATCACGATATTCACACGATATGTATGAAAAATACCACACTGAAATCAATTGAATTTCTTCAAATTATTTTTTAATAACAATAACCTTTTCAAGAATGAATTGTTAATTTTTTATCAAATAAAAATTGAATCCTTCCTCGTTGTTCGTAAAATTTATGATAGGACCATTTGTATACTCGTCATTGCTTGGTTTTAATTCCGCACTCTGTGGGATTTTTAAAACTAAATTGCGCAGTTAAGAGGTTAACACCTATGATCGATGGAATCAAAACAGAATCATCTGTCAACACGGGGTTGTCCGAAATGGTTCCGTGACAGTTTGCGGACACTACCAACCGTGTTCGACCGTTCTTTTTCGCTGTTCAAAGCAAAGCCACCGGTCTTTCACGACCGTTTACATTTCCGGCTGTTCATTCGCACGGTTTCCGTACTTACCACTGCCACCTCTCCTCCCGAAGATAAGAACACGTTCTTATCTCAATTATTTCCTCTCGAAAACGTAACCGTCTACCGGCTATACAAGGTGTCCCGCAATGGCGGCAAAGGGGCGAGAAAAACGAGCCAACCTCCGCGAGTATACTTCTTCGAATACGAGACTTTGTTTCTGACAAACTAAGTTTAGAAACGCGCCGAGCATGCGTGCTCGTATTCAATATCAACGCTCTGCTCGCTCATGACCTCTGGCTTCTTCTGGTAAATAGCGGGGTTAACGGGCTCCGAACATTTTTCGATAGTTCTGCTTCGAAGAGGGAGTAGTAAGGAAATATTATTCTGGACCTTCGAACTGGCTTCTTTTATTAATAATTTATTTTTTGCTAGTTATATTCGCTTTCTTCGTCACATTCCCAATTGATTTTTTGTTTCGTGATTGTCTAGCAGTCCGGGATACTTAGGGCCTGAGGCCTCGAGCGGCCATCATCGTTCACATCGTCTTCTAATTTGTAGGTTTGTTGCAGGTTTTGCAAATCAATTTGACTTTTTTATAAATCAATTTCACCCGCTAAGAATATTGAAAATAATTTTTTGCGAGGGAAACACAAGACTCAATATTTTTAATACAGATCCGCCTAATTTCTGCTTCCAGAATCGTCCGCAGAAATACCTCGACAGCCGAGCAGTCTGTGTTGCGTGCGTGCGCGCGCGCGCGCGCGCGCCTTGTAGGAAGGAAGAGGAATCATCGCGGAAGCTCGAGCGTCTTCGGCGAGCCCCGCCCTGTATATATTTTTAACCGGGACCTATCCAAAGCTCGGCTTTCAAGTTTAGGCTCGTGTGCGCGGCATCCATCGATCAGCAGGAGATCAGGACCGGCTAGGAAGCAGGATCAAAGAAGAAGAGACGCGCAGGGCACGTTTCAACGGCGCAACAAGTGAAAACAGAGCTCTAGAACACCGGCCACCCACGCATGCACACACGGTCAGTAACGTTTCGCATCGAAAGTCTGTGGCATCGATCAGCTGATCAATGTGCCGGCTATCACGGACACGCGTGTTCGCGCGTTTGCCACGTGGGTACGCTGTTCTCGCGAGCCTCTGGCAACGATAGAACCAGGGATTCTACCCGACGCCTAACCCTAACCCAAACCCGGTTAACCAAGGAAGGCTACTGTAACCCGCTGTAACCCATACTAACATCGAGGGAACGGATCTCAAATGCTGGAAAGAGCGGATTACTATTAAATAGAGATTCAAGGAATCTAACTGAACACTAACGATCTCTTCAACACAACGGGCGAAATATGAATGGAAAACATTCGTACGGTTGACCCATAACGATAGGAAATCAAGAAACAATTCTTCAATCTCTTCTCTTTTTCGTTCTTTATGTCTCTCTGCGTTCCGCGATTTTGCCAATTGCCAATCGGCTCTCCAACAACAATACCAGGCATTCTTTGTCCATTATTGCCTTATTATTAGACTGCGGATCTTTATGCAAAATGAAACTATTTTGCATTGATTGTAGGAAGCAGGAATAAAATGAAAATTAATTTCATCCCTTAATGACTTTGTTATGTTAAAACCAACATCAGGTTGAGTTTTTCTTGAATTTTTCTAATCTATTATCCGAACCCGCTGTTAGTGTGGGTTACAGAGTTTCATGGGTTACACAGAACCGAAACCAATTCGGGTTTCGGTTACGATTCCTGTTCTCTTACGAAGGTCGCTGCGAGCCCCTTGACTAAGGCAACCCAGTATACAGGCTTGTCGAAACGGTTGCGGTCGCTCGGGCGCCTGATTAACCTTGCACGTTAGACCGGAGCGAAAAAACGTTTATTTCGAAATCGAAAACGCCCCACACGGGAAAAGTTGTGGTCCAATGCCTTAATGACAGTGAGCCCGAAGCATGAAAATTTAGGGAAAATATCGAGATTTTGAAGAATTCAAAATCGAAGTATTTTATGTTCGAAATGAACATTTCTTTCTTGTTCACAATAGTAGTTTGCACTGAATGAAAAATTCTCTCCATTTGGTAGGGCCGTTATATTGGAATTAGTAGGACGACATCTTGCAGCGTAATTCTCGAAAGAAAACTGTTTGTTACTTGATGACAATGTCCTTAACAATGTTTTACTAGATCGTTCGGAAAGTCATTTCGTTTTCTCAAAGGAAAATGAAAGCCAATTTTTTACCATTTAGGACAAGTTATTTGCACCGCACAAAAAATGTTGAAAAAAGCGAAAAACAATGATAATCCGATGATTTGTCCTCTCCTTAAACAGTGCACATCTTTTCTTTGGTGCACTGCATTTTTACCCTTGCGGTAACAAAAAAACAGAAGGTGATGGAAATCAAGAAAAATACTTGGAAGATTAAAAAACACCACAGGGCAGGAAATGACGTTCGAAATGTTAAGATATACCACGAGTTTGCGATTTGAAATAAGGTTAAGAGACAACGAGCGAAAATGTTTAAATTCCGTATTTGCTCTAATAGTCTCCGAAGTACGTCAACTAGCCGTACGCATAAAGTGTTCAATCATGTTTAATCATACTCTTTGGTTGCCCTTACCCCGTCTATAACAGAATATAAATTATTAGGTAAAGATGAGAGACGGAAAAGACTTTTATTTTTAATGTAGAAGTGGCATTGCGCTTCCGTTTGTTCATACTTAACCTTATTTCATATTGCAAACTCGTGGTATATCTTGACAACTGACATTTCCGACGTCATTCATCACGCATCAATTATGCAAAATCAAAGTGCGCATTTCCATCAGGTTTTGCTTGTTAAGGACAGGATGTACCATCGGATTACATTTCATTTTCCTTTGAGAAAACGAAATGACTGACGATAATTTTATTGTATTGGGCAAGAAAGTAATTTCGGTATTTTAAGGTGAAATAGAGCCCAATGTTTTTATCCAAGCAATGAACTTTAATGAATAAGATATTTTCCCTTTTGTTCGATGATCTTTTGCAAGAAAGAATAAATAAGAAAATATTTTATTGATTAAAGTTCATCGTAGGAATAAAGAAATTCGGTTTTATTTCACCTTAAAATACCGAGATTACTTTCTTGCCAATCCAATAATGTATTACATTTATTATGGTAATAGATTGAACTTGTAGACTGGAGGTTATATCTTAATCTGTTTTTTAAAAACGAGACTGAGTGTGTTACGGTTGTTATTGAAGGCCTCAGGAATCTGTTTTTCATTGAATTTCAAATGACATAAATCTTTTATTTATGGCGATTAGACAGCGGATCTTTATGCAAAATAGAAATTTTCTACTCGACTTTCAACCAACTGGAGTGACATTGCATTTACACATGTTAATTGTTACTTATGAAATTCCACGTATCAGTTAAAGTGGCTCGAGTAGTATTCTTATCGAAAACTATTAAGGGATCGTTTAAGGCTTATCGTTTTACTATCGCTAGAGTCTGTAATGGTATTATAAAGTTCCTCTCGTACACTTTACAATAGGTTGTTATGTTATAATAATCTGATACGACGACTCAGCCTTGCGATTCGGAAAACAAACATTCCGTTTCTTGAAAAATCGAGTTCGAGCCTTATTAGTATACTGCGGATCATTGTGCATTTATAGCGAAATTGAGTAGATGAAATCCAGATTTTTGTTCTGAAAAAATCCTATATATTCTCGAGACATGTATTAACAAATTTCCAAAGTTTAGAATCGATCGAGCTTCATCAGTTTTTCATAAAAAAAATTTACAAAGCCGATTTTCGACGTTCATCGTCATAGGAAATCGTCTCGAGCAAAATCCGCTATAAGTTTGGAAAAACTCGCAATTTCTCCTTTTAAAAAATCCCACGTATTCTCAAAAACTGTATTAACAAATCCACAAAATTTGAAATCGATAGGTCGAACAGTTCCGTCGAGCAAAATGTTCGAAGGCGACCAATATAAAAAAAATCATTATTCAAGAAAAATTAATGCGAAACTTAATGATAAACAGGTAGACGATACCAAGAAAGCACGCTTTCTTTCCCGATTATGCAAGCGGAGCACTTTGCACTTGCGTTTGATCTTTCGGAATCCGTAAATCGCTGTGTGAATCGATTATCGCCAATGTAAGAAGCGGAAGTGACCTGAGTAATGTAGTATTACGAGGTAGGAAAAGTACGACAACGCAATTCGCGTGTAACTGTGACGCGTTATGCGATCGTACGTCTGGAACAAGGACAATCGTTAGATCGGGGTCAGGAAAGAGCAGCAGCCATTAATGAACGCGTACGTTTGAATAGTGTTAATCGTTTGCAAAACTTCCAATAACATCGTCAACACCTCCTAGCGTATCCGCGATTCGGCGACCGTAACTCCATTTAATTCTCAGGCTCCATTGTTTCACGCACCTACTTCGAAAGTTAAATCGATTCGCTCAAAACATTGCACATAAATATTCCGAATAATTGTAGCTCGATCTACTTTTCATGGAAAAGTACCGCTTTCGAATACTCAATACGTTAATCAGTGGACCGCGGCTTTTTATGGATTTACGAAGAAAGATTAAAAAAACTCTAAGAACGTTGCTAGGTTATTTTTGGAAGAACCTCTTCTTCCTTGTACATTTTTATTTTACGTAAAAATCCAGTTTATTGACTAGTAGATCTTTATGCAAAATAAGAGATAGAAAATCATTTTCTTTCTTAATATGATCGTTTTTATGGTTATCAGTACGCGAAAGAACCTTGAGAATATTGCTAGGTTATTTTTGGAAGAAACCCTTTTAGTTCATTGATTTCAGCCAGTTTATTGATTATGATTTTCTTTCTTAATATCATGTTTATGGTTTCCAGTACGGATCCCGATGGATGAGCACAAGCAACGTGCGACGAGTAATAAGCGTAGAGTATTAGCAACAATGTGGAAAGCAGCAATGCACGCGAAAGCGTTGCAATTTGCAACTGGTGGCGAAGGTCGAGGACTCGGTTCTCGATGTTGAAGATCGTTGCGAGACTCGTACGCGCGTGTCGTAAATTGTTAGGAAAAGCCGAGGGAGGGAAAGTCGATACAGTCTAGAACGATATTGACCAATTGACCGTTGACAATAGACGCTCGGTGAACGTGTCGACATTCGCCGAAAGTGTCACGGAATCCGAGCGTTCGATCCCGGAATTATGAAATCGCGTTCACGATCTCCTGATTGACCTCCAACTGATTCTGGCGCCTAACGATTCCCCGGAATCAGATACACCAGTTTTGGTTTTACTTACTTATTGTTTCGTTAACTGTGAAACTTCAACGACATGCTTAGGTGGTGTTGCGATTATCAGAGTATTGAGTGTCAATGGGGTGATCCACTGAAATTTTCGAATGCTCAAATCCGGCAGCTTTTCTTCACTGTTCACCGCTAGAAGGAGGAATCACTTTGACACATTTCTATTTACTATTCTTCGTGTCTTCTTTTGAGTCTCATTGTTTACTGATTTTCTGCCATGTTCCGCGATCCTTGCATAAACTTTGTTCTCAGAAGCTTCTATCTAGTGCCAATTGTGCATTTCTCTGTGCCAATCTGAGCCTGTTAGGGCTTTCGCTATCTTCTCTGTCTTGTTTCAGAACTTGCTGCCTTGTTGGACACTTGCGATAGGGCTTTGCCTACACTGTGCCACTGTTGGCCAATGTTAGTAGGGCTTTCGCTGAAACTGTTGGCCAATCTTAGTAGGGCTTTCGCTGAATGTGAAGGATTTCATTCTGGTATCTTCTCTGTCTTCTTTCAGAACTTGCTGAGTTGTTGGACACTTGCGATAGAGCTTCGCCTAAACTGTGGCACTGTTGGCCAATCTCAGTAGGGCTTTCGCTGAAACTGTTGGCCAATCTCACCAGAGCTTTCGCCGCTACTGTTCGCCAGTCTTATTCTTCCTTCGGCTCCCGTCGAGGACATACATTTCTGATGTTATTTATGGTCTCTCCATGCACAAAAAAGAAGATTCTATTTTCTGCCGGCGCGACGTTCCTGAATGAACTTCTCTATAAATCTTTCGCGTCGTCACGTGTGTAAATGCTTAATTTATTATTACAGTACACTTTTATGATCCGGTTTTTCCTCCCGACCGCGACCGGGATAATAATTTAGGCAGGATGGAGTAGATGATTAATTTTTTTTCTGCGTTTTATTATCCAATCATCTGCAAGTAAACAATACCAATGCGTAACATGAACGATATTGCGTAACTTCGGCTCGCTGATGAAGGTAACTCCTGTCTTAACATGGACTTGGACACCTCTTTGATGTCTCGGGACGCTTTGTTTACCGTGTTCGATTCCTAATTACTTAAATAAGCCGTATAAAGTAGAGCGAGACTCCATTAGTTTATCGATGACGGTATCTATTATTATTAGATCGTGGATTTCTTGATTCGGACAGGGTGGAAATAATTAGACTGCGGATCTTCGTGCAAGATAAAAATTGTCCATCTGAATTGCAACAAATTCAAATAGTTCCATCTCCTAACTGCGCGATCATATTCATGGATTTTGCTCGGCTGAAAATTCGAAAATTCCATGACGCAATTTCCGGAATGTCCATAAACATGAGACAGACCGAGACGTTTAAAACACCGTCAACAATTGTCAGTATTTCCTGAATTCTAATCTGACCGCGTCTCACGACCCCACTAGCATAACACCGCCATAATTAGTAATCCACACCTGATCGAATTTCTACACAATAGGTTATGACGTTAAAGGTTATAAGTAATGACCTTGATACATACAGTCGTTCGCATTCAGCGTCCTCGATACAGCGCAGCGCACATGCACGCATTCGGTTATAATTTAACGGGGAAAAAAGTGTTCGATTATTCATGCCGATTTCTTTTTTTTCTTCTTCATTACATTTAATTGCTGTACGTTCGAGCATTTTAAAGTGTAACTCATTTACAAATGAAATCATACCTTGTGAATAACTATTATTAATTTCATTAGAATCCATGAGATGCAGCAGGGTTAAGAGGTTTATGCATTCGTGACATCTGTACTAGAATTTCCCTTGCTTCGATTATCACAAAATAAAAGACACCTGCAAAAAGATAGATTTCTATTAAAGCTCCGTTGCAACGCCGTAGCACACTCTTTCGTTTCGAATTTGATTTTTGCCCGAGGAACGACTCTGATTCCTTTTAATTGTCTTTAGAAAAAATTCAGTCAATTTTTTTCGGAGCTTCCAGAAGGATTGCAGCGTAGCACCTAATTCTTCCTCCTTCAAAAAATCTAAAGAAATTCTTTAACCTTCAGTTACTCGCAATCCACTTTCTACAGAACTGTTTACGTAGAACTTTATTACACGTCTCCAACATAAATAAATTTTTATTCAGTAAAATACTTACTGTACTGTGCAAGGCTTTTAGAGTCTTAAAAATTTTTGGATTCCACTTTACAAAGAGAACTGTGTTTAGAAAAATTCTGTAAAATGAACGGTCTGTGAAATGAACAAATCCATGGTCTGAATCGGCCGGGCGAAGCAAGCAATGCGATAACGCGTTGTTCGCCGCGGCGCGGCGCTCCCTCCTGGAGAGGTGAATTCTTACGCGCGGGTACGGGAATGCATTTTTCCTATGTAGAAAAAAACGTGAAATGGCCACGCGAAATCGCTCTATTTGGCAATACCGAAATCGACTCGGGACACTGTGACCCACGCGCGAAGAGCCGAAACTTCGTTGGCTAGTGTAGTCGACATCTTTGTTTATGCTTGAAACACTAAATTTATAGTTTTGAGATTGTAAGTATCAAGGCGGTGGACTCGTTTCCAGAATTGCGAGGGTTCGGGATACGCCTTTTCATTTCTCGATAATACAAAGATGGGATTTTTCAGTAGTCAAAAGCGCTAAATAGATCAATCTAGACCGCTCTCTCCTCCAAAAGTCCTACTTTCACAACACTATGACTAGACTGTGGATCTTTATGCAAAATAAAAAATGTCTAAGAGAGAACATTTTTTGAAGTCTTGTCATAAAAAAATTGGTAGACAATTTTGCGAAAATTGGAATTGGTAAATTGATTAGTGTAGTTGTTAATACTATTGAGTAGAACGAATACGATAATCATGATAGCGTGACGATGACCTTGAAAGTTCTATTTGTGCGCGACAAGTTGATTAAACATTATTCAATTGTTAACAAACCGAGGATACGGATTTTACCGGTTCACAGACGGGTGAGGTAAGTACCGTTGTGTTTGCCATTGTTCAGCGTACAAATACTGTCCACTCAGCATGACGCGAGCTTTTTTCTGTTTTCGAAGTAAATCATCTACGTTTTAACAAGATTTGTTTAAAAAAACACACACACACACAGTTCACAGCCTCGCCAACTTGCACTGGCTTTTTTTGTCCACTGAAAACGAGATGCAACAGCCTTCTGCGGTAATATTGACCTTTTTTTTCTTATTATTGTTGGCAATGCAAGACGTTAACACTGCGAGCCTTGACCGATACTAACTGACACCTGTCCTCATAGAAGGATGTACATTCGATTTTCAACGGTCTCTAGTTTTTGGTCCGCCGAAAATAATATGGCGCCGAAGATGGGTACCATTTCCCGGAAAGATGAGACAGCTGGTTGCGGAAAATAATGTAGGTCGTCAGCTGTGATCATGAAAAAACAATAACAAAAGCGAACCAGGGACTGTGTCTCGGCCATTACTGAAATGAAATATGATCCTTCAATTTTTTCACGAATAGTAATCGTTGCTTGGCCATTTAATGATAGAGCTATCCATTTTCCAATAGATAATAGATGCAGTCTATGATCAGCCTAATAATGTTCTTCCACTTTGTCTTTTGACGAACGTTGTCAATGATACTTTTATACTCACTACCACGTAAAAATTACTGGACTATTTGGATAGTATTTTTCTTTTCCAACAAAGTGCGACACCTCAAACTTGGCGCAAATTCAATATTGAATGAGCGTTTCGAGCGAGTCACAGCTAGATGAAATTTCTTTTGAATTTTTTGATCAGCCATTTTGAAGTGTTGCTTAACACCGAGTTAGGGGAGGAGTTAGGCGCAATGGTCGAGCATACTGAATCGCGTCGATCGTGATTCATGAGCGCGGACGCGCGCGCACCATCCACGCACGATTCATTAAAAAAGCCCGAACAGAGAGCAAAGCCGAAGGGGATCACGTTTCCAGCGTTGTTGCACAACAAATCGGCGATCACGCCCGATTCTTCTGACGTTGTGCCCGGTGGCCCGTTGCCCCGAACTCGCACAGCGGGCCAACAACTGGGCCAAGGGCAAATTCTTCGTGTAAACCCGCCTCCGTGCCACCTTTCCTCCTGCCTCCGTGCCACACTCCACACCGGTTCTTGCTGGATCCGACACTGAATCGATCACGATCGGTTTCGATCGCTCGCACTTACTATCACTTTTCACCATTCCGCCATTCCTGCTGGACAACCAACAGAGTTGTTTCTCGATCGTTACGATCTCAACGTTCTCTACACTTCAATTCACAATTTTTCTATCCCTTCTTTGATTTTAATTATTGTTTCTCAATTTTTATTTCAATTCTCCACTTTAGCTGGTTTCAGGAATTTTTAAACATTTTTGATCCCTGGATTTTTATGTTCAAACAATACTCTCTCGATGCAGTTATTGTTTCGCTTTCAATTTTAATCCCTCGATCTTTGCATTGAAACAACTCTCCTTCACTGCAGTTGTTGTTTGACTTTCAATTTTTATTTTGATCTTTACGAATCAGATGTTGATTCATTTTCAGAGTTTGTTTTAGTCTTTTCGAATCATTTAATATCTGCCTTGTCGATCTTCCTGCACACAGTTCCAAGAAAATCGATTCAGGCAAACACAGTTATCTTCACGCAGTATCGCTAACAATTTTTATTTTATTTGGACGTCATCTGCATCGACTTCTTCGAATTCGCTTCACTTCGCGAATTCTTATTCCACCGCGCTTGACGCGACGTCCCTCAATTAACCGCACTTCCGACTTCCCATTGTTTGTCGTCTTTATTATCCAATCCACTCTTGAGACGAATCTCTCAGCGAAAGCCAACCCGAGGAAACTGTGAACGAATTAATCGAAAAATTGACACAATTGTAAATCCATTTTTATTTTCCACAAAATGAAGTTGTATTTATACAATACTTCATAAATACATTATGCCACGTGTATATGTATAAAGTGTACATTTGCAATTTGGAAATGTCAGAACATCCCAAGAAAATGAACATTCACTTATCGTTAGACCATCTTCCAAAAACTGAATTTATGCAAGTTTTTCTAACAATTTACAAATCCAACAAATGCCGTCGCAATGTAATTACAAATTATATTACACACCCTTTCACATTTACATTAATTGACACAAGAAACTTGTTCTTCAAGAGAGCCGAAGACATTGTGTGTAAATTGAATACAGAAGAGCCGGGCGATTTATCTTCTAATGGCAGGAGACGATAATGGCAGGAGACAAGAAGCAAAGAGTCGAGGTTCAATTCAATCGCGCGCGCATAACTCGCGAATATGTCGACCCCGTGTCGAGATCGATCTCTGAACGAAACGCAAACTTTGGACGTTCGAGATTTGCGAAATTTGCGAAATTCGAGTCCGGATCGTGGTCGAAATTTTGTCAAGGAACAGATGTCGATTAGATCTGACAATTTCATCATTCCCACGGACGACTTAATCGAAAAAATTGCTTTCACTCCCGTCGATCATACTCCGGTATCGTAGTCAGGAAAAATAAAACGGAATACACATACGAAAAGATTTTTCCTTCGCATCATCCTCTTGCACGCGAAATGCTTCATCGAGCTTGCTGCTTCACCGATTGCGCAATGTGTCCTTTCAGCTGTCGATGACGAGTTAATTCGTCTTTACGATTTCCCTCTCGGCGTTTGTTCAGCTGCAACTGCGTTGAAAATCTCCGAAAATATCAGAATATTTTTTTCCATATACATATTCAGCTATCTCGGAAAGCAAACAACTTTAATACTCCACGCGCATCACTGAGATTCACGCTAATCCAAGCGAAGCTACAGCAACTTTTCTAATTTTTCATATTTTTCTCAGGAAACTTTCACCTCGGACCACTGTCGGATTCGTCTCGTTTTTTTCGAATTGAAACGACACCAAACACGACGCAGTTACGATCACAATTACCCGGGTAATTACTTTGACATTGGTCGAGGTATGCGAGTTCTGGAAATGTCAAAAGCATGTGCAAACGAATTCAGTATACACGACCCTTCATATGTATATCCATGAGAACAGAATGTCGATGAAAGCATATAAAACCATGTCGACGTTGACATAACCGAGAAAATCGCTGTATTAGCGGATCCATTTAAATAGACAAATAAACAATTACATGGAAATTTGCTCCACCAGTGTAAATTAGATACACGAAGTTAATGAAGTCAAAGTAATCAAAATAAATGAATATCGTTACTTACAATCTTAATTCATCTGGCTACGTGAGAACTGATCTAACAACGGACTCACCGCATCTCCTTTGATTGAGAGATCAATGAATGGTAATATATAATAATCAATAATGAACATTAAATCCAACATGCGTCAACAGGTGGAACACATGAACAACAAATTTTTAGTATTTTCCAAAAAAGAACTGGCTGGTTTACGTTGACGGCTAACTTCCTTTCTGAGGTTCTGAGAAAATCTGAAAAAAACTCTGGAACGCGTGCTGAAAGTCCAATGTTTAAAGCATTAATGGGAGAAAATAAATATTCTTCGCGAGCAAAATGATTTGTTCAGTATGTTCATCTTTGAACAAGATGGTGTTTCGCAGGGTTAATGGACCCCGTGGCACCGTGACCAGAATTTGTCTACATATACGTCTATTTGCACGATTCCTCACGCGACCTTGAACTTATCACAGCCCCCGAGTTCGCATGATCGTGTTGCGGACACGCGACACCGTCATTCCGTCAGCATTGCTCTGTCGCAATGATCGCTTTCGGAGTGTCCGGCACCTGTCATCCAACGATCCTACACCGAGACCCCAGTGTGTACTTACCTTTAGTTTTCGGTGTATTTACAGTGGGCTCGAGAAGTTTCGGCACGGTCGCCTCGCGTCTTCGGGAACAATCTTAAACAACCGGATGACACTATGCCAAATATACTCTTCGGCGGCTTTGGTAATTTAAGTATGGTGCCCCTGGCCGTTGAATTAGAAAAATCCTCGTTGTTCCCGCTTAAGTGCAACAAATAATCGCCTTTGCTTGCTCAATTCATTGCCGACACGTACGCTCGTCATTAATACACTGCGGATTTTATGCATTTATGACAAAAATGAATAGATGAAATTTGGGACAGTCGAAAGGTTGAAAGGAAAATTGTTTGGCTCCTGTTTCTTGTACTTGACCGAGACAATTGTTATGTTGCATAAAGAACACGCACATTCATCATTATGATACAGCGGATTTTATTTTCCAATGTATTATTTTTATCTTGCTGAAATTGTTTATTTGGCTCCTGCTTCTTGTACTTGACGGAGACAATTTTTATGTTGCATAAAGATTCGCAATCTAATCATTAACTAACAATCCCAAAGCATCTCGGAGAATTTTATAAGGTCGAAGCAATTTGTTTAACGCGCCCGACACTGCAAAGCTTAAATTGTTCACTTGAACTGCTTCTTCGTATTTGTTGCTTCATCAAATTTGCATTCTGAAATTAGAAATTTCATATGCGACAACTCAATGAGGTTCCGATTGAAAAATTATACTTTTTTTCGGCGCGACGCGCGACGACGATGAGGCCTCAGCCTCGTTTGGACCGGTAATAGTGATCACATATTGACATAGTGACTCACCTCGTTTGTCCACGGAAGCTCGGCACGATCTGTTTGATGGGATCGCGTTTAAAATTGCAGATTTCCACTCGGTCTCTCAATTAAGAAACGTTTGTCTTGAGCGTTTGTCGAAATATTGTAATGTCACCGGTTCAAGTGATTTATCCACGATTGTCCAAACGTCTGTGCGAAATGTTGGTTGTACAGCCTGGAGGGTGTGACAATGAAGAAAAAAGAGAAGAAGAAGAAGAAGAACGTTCCATAGACGATGCTCGACCCCGCGCAAATATAATAGCGCTGAAAGCTGCGTTTGCATCGAACGTGACGCGACCGGCGAACGAGAAATTACGTCACCGGCCGAAAGTGTTTCGCGCGTTGCGAAAGTGTCGTGTACACACGCTGGATTTGGCGATCGGTCAAAACCGCATCGGACATTTTTCAGCGATATCGAGAGTAGCCTAAATGCCGGACTGCTTTCAAACTCTTGTTCTAATTGTAAGTAAATATACATATAAAATGAACAGTAGATTTACGATTAGTACGAGTGCATTCGTGGAGATCTATTCATTTCTTCGTTCCAATCTCCTTGCCTCGAATTACAATACACCGCTTCTCGATCGTTGAATAAATTCCATTGATCGGATTTTTCGCGGCGGTAGACCACGAAATTGATCGCGTTAATTTGCAGGCGCGTTTAGCTGGTGGCCCGGTGCTGGTTGCGGTTACAACCGATTTCGCAAGCCGGCCTGCGTACAACATATGCGAGGTGTTGGTATCGGTATCGGTATCGGTATCGGTATCGAATCGGGTGAACCGGCCAGTGTCGAAATCCGGAGCGAGTGGATTTTCGGTGGGAAAAATCGACCGGTAAATCACTATGAAAAGTTCGCGTATAGATTAGGTGAACGGAGATACGCTGGGAACTGTGATACCGATTCGATAGATCCCAAGCCGATTCTTGCTAATGCCAAAGTGCACGTTTCAAAACGATGTTTTGTCTATTCGATTTTTTGCGCCCTTACACGTTTTGTAATAATTTTTCGTAAACATCGGAAATGTTTCGCGAATGTACGCAAAATGAGACCGCGTAAACAAAGGCGCTATTTAACGGGGTACGCAAAAAGCACCGCGCGAAATCGAGAAATGAGTATAATTAAGCTGATATAGGAACACTTTCGTAACACGCCTATTGTAATGTGTATAATGTTCGGCCATGAACGGCGTCCTCGCGTTTACGGCTCTAGTTTAGAACCGATGGAATTATAAGCTTGATAAATAGATCCCGGATGATCGTTGACGATGAAGGAAATTATGTGGTTCGGTGGAGAACGATTCGTTTGGTCTTTCTTGAATCGCGAAATGCGGTGAAAGGATTAGCATTAATTAAGTTGTGATGTGGGTCAGACGCGTTTCGTTTCCATTAATTTTTATTCGATTTTGCGTGGACGTTCATTCCACGTTTCTGCCAAGGAATTGGTAAGAGGAGCTAGAGGAAAACTGTGGGCGTGGTCTACTGAAAACACTGGAAGAACTGAAATGAAAAATACTGAAAATGGCCCAGGAAAATTGTAGAAGAAACTTAATGAAAATCATTCAGAGAGGCTGCTGAGAATTTTGGGAGGAGCAATTACATTTAAAGAGAAACAGTAAGATTAACGCAATTAGAAATGTGGGCGGGGCTACTGAAGTAAGTGGGCGTTGCCAATTAAAATAAAATGTAAAACTAACCAAACAGCGAAATCATCAAAAATCGAGTGTCCAGTGCTAAAGCTATGACCAAGAAAGAACGATTTCTTGCGTCAACCGAAAAATTACTCATGCCCACTGTCTTTCCGGAACAAAAATCCCATCGATCACCTCGGAAGTCGGGCAGGAGTCCGAACCGTTCTTCCTGTAGGTTATTGCTCGAGGCAAGGTAATCTTCGCGAATATGAGTCGCTCCTCCTATTATATATACATCTCTCTCGAAAAAAAATCTCTTGATCGCCTCTTGACCGTCGATCGGACAGTCCGTAAATGTTTTTGAATTCCCAGAAAGACGATCTCCTCGCTTACCCACGTTCATTTCTTCGCTGTCATAACGCAGAGATAATTTATGCTTCCGTCGGAGTTCCGCACGGTGCAACTTTCATCGATTTTCTTTTCTTACATTATTCGCGCGGATATGTTGCAGAAAGACGAATAGCAAATCAATGCGAATGGATTATAAATGAATTACGACCGGCCGCTAAACATTCCAGAGTATCGTAGCAGCTGGTTTGAGAAAATGGGACTCGATGAAACGAGACCGTGATCCTGCGAAATTTTCATGATTTATAACAAGAATTTTTCGTGTTATCACACTTCGAAATTTAGCAGTTTATTTAAACGAGAAAACATTCCTAGTGAATTAAAAATCGTGTCTTTACAGGAGACAGTCGAGTGCGAAGGAACTGCTAACAAGTCAAGTGTTACATTAACAAATAATGATGTTGCGAATGTAAATATATTCCAGATCGGAGGAAATGCGTTGATTTCGATGCAAAAAAGCTTCGAATCGAAGGGTATCGGCAGGAGTTGATGCATATCCGATGACGGAAACGGATTACCGTTACCGCTTATGTAAGGAAACGATCGATATTGTTTTTCCACGATCGGCAAGTAACGCATTCAAATTTTTCCGAGCGTTTTTCCCCGGGAGGTCTAGTAGATGCCACCATCAGTCACTTTTTACCGCGGTGTTCGATGATCGACTTATGTCACTCGCTATAAAACGATCGCCAATTACCAGCTACCCTTTTTTTAGTCGTTCTCGAAAGCTCGTTTTCTCGATAAAATTCTACGACTCGAAAATTCCAGGCGATCCCGCGCAAAAATTTCTTACGAAAAAATGTTAGAAATGTTGAAAATGTTATGTTTTCGGGTACCCGAAGTCGAAATCTCGGTAATAGCTTATGCAAAAAGCCTGCTAGTGTTTTGATGACTTGGTGTCACTTGGTGAAAATTTTAATTGTAATCTCTGCACTGCTTCTCAAGGCTGCCGCAATGTCGAGCAAACTCTATATAGCCTGGAACTTTCGCCTGAAACATTTTTTAAGTTTTCTGGTTTTGATAATTCGGGTCTGGTCGGGTCGGGAACCCGGAAATTTACATTGTACGGAAACAAATGTCAGATTTTTTCCCCTAAATGATATTTTAAGCGAAAGTTCCAGGGCATGTTTGTTCGACATTGCGGTAACCTTGGGAAGCATTGTAGAGATTACGATTGAAATTTTCAGCGGAAATCTGTTGTTGTTTTTGTTATTCGTTTGTTTATCTCGTTGCTTTTCTCTTTGTTTGCATAAACTATTATCAAGATACACGAATATGCGATGTCGATGCACGTTCTGCATGTATGCAGTGTAACATTGTTCCGAGTTTTCTTTCATTTTTCATACTTACGCTGTGCGCCATGGGAAACAATATATCGATATCCCGATTACAATGGCAACGCGCGATTGGTCCAACATCCAACAAGTGTTTTCCTCGCGAGATCGATCGAAGAATGCGTGGGTAGATTATGAATACGGCTCGCGGACGCAGTGATTGAACCGTTTTCAAAACATCTATATTTTTTTCACGCTGCCGTCCGCCTCGAGCAATGTCTGCGTATTCAAACGTCGAGTTTTTTCATAGCAAGATTACAGTTACGCTCCGGCGTTACCTGTCTGCGTTTAAAAACAACATTCAATGGTCGAGAGACTTTTTGGCTGTCACAGGAATAAAAATCGTACGATAATTTTTTCTTAACGTGGTTATGAAGGGGAAACTTGCAAACTTGAAGGTGAGACCGTTTCGGAGGAAATCCTGAAAAAATTTTTTCCGGTCTACAGAGTCGTTTAAAATTGACTTGTAATTTCAAACAGAATAACAATATTAGAAGGGTTGAGAAATACTTTTATATTATTTTCAATCTACTAGACATATTACCGCTAAACCTACCACGGTCAAATGGTTTTTTATTTTTCGATTATTGAAATTATGAAAATTCATTTATGCAGAATAATGGAATAAATTTCTTCGCCCAAGTATTTATTATTGTATTGAAAATTACAGACAATCTAATTAAATTTAGCGCTGCCATTTTTGTAAGACAATATTTTCCAGACACTTTTAATGCTCGGTAGGTTTAGTGCTAAGAAAGAAAAAAATCAATTTCTATTCCGCTCCATTTGTTTTCATCGTCCCATCCGTGAATATCCCGCCGAGCGGATCTATTGAGGAAGCGATAGTACGAATTTGCCAGAAACTGTTAGGAACCTTCGAGATTGCACTTTGAACCGTGATTTTCGATAGAATGCCGTTGTCCCATTGTAATTAAGGATGATTGCGTAATAGAGCGGAACAGGAGGGCACATGTTACACGTTTCTAGGTTCACGTGCGGCTCCAACCGCGGTTATGGCAACATCCCGTCTCACCTTGACTCGGCCAGATTCCGGGGGATCAATGATCTTCTGTTTAATATGAATGCCCTCGGTGGTATGTGTCCGGATACCTCGAGGAAATGAAATTCTCCGTGGCGAATGGGACCTTGGGTCGACGACCGTCATTGTAATTTGGCGACCTTGGGCTTGTCCTTTGTGTTGCTGTCATTGGTGGCGATATAATATCAAATCAAAACACTCGTACCTCGGCTCATTTTAGGGCAATGTTTCTACTTTCACATCCCGTAACTACACTTTTCCAAAAAACCCCGAGAACATACTTTTTATAAATCTTTAGCAACCCCATTAAAAATTGTGCAGCAAACCAATTGTTCTAACTTCCCAAAAAATTTCAAATCGTATGGTCCAATATTAAAAATGTTGTCGTCTTTTTAAAAGTGTCTGAATATTAGTGGGAGTCACTGTATTTATCATATCATATTCACGGCAGCGCAGTGAATAGACATTCTAAGTAGAAAAAACTCATATAGACAAAACGATATGCCGCCCATTAAAGCACCTTCCGAGATGTTTGCTGAAGCTATCGAGATCATTCGCTTAGTCAGCATTTATCCTTGGAAGATTTACTTTATCGAAGAAGTTTCGTTGATTTCCGTTCTCCGTTTTTTAATACGCAGAACGACCAAAAAAATGCTGGATCATGTTTCAAGAGTTTGATCCGTGATTCACTCCCGAAAAAAATTTTTCAACGTTTTTACAGTCGACCGAATTTGTAACATTTAAAGAAAAAGTCCAAGGTTCATGACTCGGTTTTTGACGATTTTAAACAATTTACGTCACGCAAGCTGTTTACGCAGAAAGATACCGGACGTTACACAAGAAAAATTATCATTCTAACGCAATAGAAATTCAGGTTTTGCTCATTTGCCGGTGCACGCTTCATAGTGCATGGTTCAGGCAATAAATGGAGTATGTAGTTTCGACGCATAAATATGTATTATTTTGCTTGTTATCAACCTTTAGGCATCCAGCTAAAAAGCTGTCATAATGTTATGTACTTTAAAAACGTGGTAATAATATGTAAAGCAGTCTTTATTATTTGTGTCACCAGAAAAACGTTTATAAAACAATATTCGCATCAATCACGCACAACATAAAGTACTTTTCCAGAACTATATCGCAGGTGTCCACCGTGCAGATGTGTCCATTAATATATAAATCCAATAAATATATTCCATTTGTTATACACTTGAAAGAGAACCTTGGGCACCTCCTAAAATCCTTCAATTTTATCCAACACGTAACTGAATGAAACAGTTTTCTACAGTCACATCACCAGAAAAACCTCGCTCGGAGCTCCAACAACAATATGACATTGACTAACCCACAGAAAAATTACAATTGAATTTTTCATAAATTTAAAAGGAGATCTCGAGATTCTCGAATTATCCCTCGTCCACTAACACCGCCAGAAGAACGTAGCTCGGAGCTCCAGCAACAATACGACATTGACTAACCCATAGAAAAATTACTATTAAATTTTTCATAGAGACGCTCTGGAGACTCCCGAATTTCCCTCGTCCACCAACTCGGAACAGTGACGTAGTCTCGACCACTAACACCGTCAGAAAGACGTTGTAGCTCCGAGCACTGGCGAACAACATCGAAATCGGTGCACGTTGACAACGCGAGAACCGATCCGCGCAACGTGTTTTTTTTTTCTTCAGCTTTCCACCGGTGCAGAATCGGAATCGGGTATAGGTGTGCGCACGAGGTGTTTACTCGTGCGATCGCTCGCGCGATCACGAAGGATCGCGGTGTGTTCCGCAAGGTAGGAGGGATGCGGTACCAATATGGCGGCTCGGTTAAAAGCAATCCGCCGGGCAAAGCGCTGTCAGTCCGCGACTCGGCACGACGGTAGCGTGTTCGTTCGATAACACGATTCAACGGAATCGCAATCGACGCATCAAGATCGGTGCATCGTGGCTATAAACACTGGCATCAACACCGCAACAATCCGATATCTATCAATAGGAAGATCGTTGAGCAACGTCCATCGATCGTTCTTCTAAATTCTCTCTTCAACAATCTTTCCCGATCGAGTGACATCGACAACCAAGTTTCAGAAGCCGGTTAGATCCATCCGGTGATCGATAGATCCGAACCGACAACCGCCGTCGTGCCATCGTCAACTCGTCTTACACTCTCGAAGAGTTTCTCGAGGAATTTTGGTTGAGGGATTTCGAGATTCCCGGAAGAAGAGAGCAGAGATCCTAGGATTGCATAGAGCTTCTGGATCGTCAGTGATTGCTAGATCGACGGGAGACAGGAGTGTGTGTACGATTTCGGAGCCGATTACGTGGGAGAGATCTCCGGACTGCTCCTGGTCGGCGTACGCTCTTCGGTAAGTGAAGAAAGTAGCTTGTTCGTCGACCGCAGACTCCCGATTAGAAACACCGCAGACTTTGTTTCCACTACTGACGTAACCAGACGACCGTCACGCGGAAACGAGAACCGTGTGCACTGTGCACGCCTCGACTGCTCTCGCGTGTGTATCTCTATCTTTCTCCCCCTCTCACTGGTACGATCTCTTTCTCCATGGACACTCTCGATCTCAATGAAACCGAAGAGACGACCGCCCTCGTTGATTTTCCCGGTTTCGGTTTTAGGGCTGTTTGCTCATGCACGTCTTTCTGTACACGCTAGGCCAAGGTGATCTTCCGGTTGCATTTGTTTTAAAAGTTCGGCTGGGTTCTTAACGCTAAACCTACCGACCATCAAAAGTGACTGATGTGTATAGTATTATGAAAATAAGATTAAATTGTTTTGTATTTTGTGCGATTTTTACTATAATATATGTATACCGGAGTCATAAAGTGTATTCAATAAATTCCCATGAAAATACCTTTACAATTTCAATTATTGTCAAATAAAAAATCTAACATGGGCCCTCGTGGTAGGTTTAGCGTTAACCTTCACTCCGCGCACAGTAGGTATAGACGCACTCCAAATTACTCAAAATGCTATCTGCGACATATTTTACACGTGATTCGAAGATGAAAATTATTAGTTTTGTTTGTGGTCTTTTTGTAGACGCTAGGGCAAGGTGATCTTCCAGTCGAGTTCAGCTGGGTTCTTTAACCTACGTTATTTTCGTTTATAGAGAATTTTTATATATTCCATTAAATTCTTCATTTCTTAAGGAATTATTGTATAGGAGCCGCACACAAAGTAAGAACAAAATGAATCTTGTCATTTTTATAAGGGAACATGCACCACTTACTTTTAAGATTCGGTCGGTTTCGTGCTAGTTGTACATGTAAGAACTTGAAGTGATCCATAAATCAATGTGTATCGGTGTATCGGTCGATTAATCAGAACCTAGTCTAGCATTGTAATTAACTCTGCTGTTACCCAAGTGCCCATGTCTTCTAAGTTCATTCAGCCAACAAAGATCCGCGAACTGCATAGATGCACTAATGGCAGGATAAACAAATAAATAAAATTGTCAATTATCTAGCAAACGAGAGAGCCGTCCTGGTGACCCAAACTCGAGTAAAAGTCGATTTTTCGGTAGCTTTAACGGCAGGCCTCTCTGTGAATCAGACGATTTAGGTTCGGTTCACGTTCCAGCTCGTACGACTGCCGTGTTTTCTCGACTTCCTCTCTGTCGTCGACACAGTTTCCGGTTTACACTCGTTCTCCAACCTTTCGATTCGATTCGATTCGTAAATCTACAAGCACCCGTTTCTACCTACCAATCCTCTTTTTTTCTTTTTTATTCCTCGATTCAGGGAAACGGTTCGCGACGAGACACACACTATATGCTCGTTGTTTTATATTCACGCAGCAGCGGGAAAACAATGTGTAGGCACGGCTGGGTTCCGTACAAGGAACGCCGACCATTTCGGGAACCTGACTATTTTCGGCCAAGTCGATTTGCATCGTGCTTCTTCTTTCTTTTCTTTTTTTTCTTTCTTTTCTTTCTTTTTTCGAAATGAACGACTCTCGAGCCTCCCGATGGAGTACGGGAATAGTATATGAGCTCTCTGTTAATGGATTCTGCTCGTTTTCTAGAACCGTGTCGCGCTGGTGAATGATCTGTCGAATGATGAACTTGCCGGGCCAAGTCTTTTTGGGTCGATCAGGTTCGAATTCGCAGAAATGAACATTCGCGAGAACTCATTTTGGAAATTGGAAGCTATTGATATCCGAGGTGCTAAGTTTGTCCAGACTGTTTTTTATTTTTTATCCAGTTGCTTTTGTACTTTATTTCCGATCGTGTCTATCTTAACGATGAATTTTTAACAAACGTCTGCGGAAACTAGTCGCAGCTTCAGCTCGAACGATTATCTTCTCATAGGCGTCGCTAATTACTAGATTATACTCTTCTGTTTAAATTCATGTATCTCTGATAAGAATGGCTGAGTTGGTTTATTTGCTTTATTTGCTGGACAAACTTCCTGCTTCTTCCGAGTCGAACGATTTATACAAATCATCAGCTTATAGCACGGCAGCAAATTTTCTTGGAATACGAATTGAAAAAATGAAAACCTGGAATGATGCTCTTTAAAAAATCTAAATAAAAATGACAGTCTGCAAATATGTCCATAAAAATTTTTGAATAAAAATCTGGCCGATAAAACAATCCGATAGAGGTCCCTAAAAATTTCTAAGTAAAAATCTAACCGACAAAACCGTAAGACAGAGATCTCGAAAAATTGATGAATAAAAATCTGGAACGTAAAGCAGTCGGACAAAGGTCCCCAAAAATTCCTAAATAAAAATCTAGAAAGAATGTGGAAGCTCGATAAAAATGTCTGCCGAAAAATCGAACAAGACATTGTAAAAACTGTCTCGGCGATTTTCCAAAACCCATACCATGACCCATAATAGACATTCGTCGAGGTTTCTCGAGAGGGTTCTCGGTGATTAATTGTTAATTCGTTCCTCGATCTCGCAGCGACCTTCGCGCGGACCCGAAGACGATCCATAGGGCCCCGCATAGGACTTCCGCAAAACGAGATTTTGCGGGGAGATCATGAAATGTCAAGGCTCTCGCGAACCGATTAGCATACCCGAAACGTTTTCGAATTCCCTGGACGCTTCGTTCCGCAAAAACTCGGCGTTCGTATGCGAAACCGTCTCGATAATAAAACGTGTATACATTACCGTTCAAAAATATTTGCTCGCTTATCAGGTGGCCTGCTATAGTTGCCACGTTCTATGCAGATTAGCTCCGAACAGCCAAGAATTTACCCTTTCGGTCTTTCTTCCTTCAAACTTGTAAATATCTGTTCGTTTTTTCTAACAATTTTTTATTTCACTGTTCCGAATCCACGTTTCGGGACGTTTTGCTGTTCGGCGGAACGAGGTGCTAATAATATCTGCTCGATTTCGTTGGAATTTGAATGAAGATTAATTCACAGCGTTATTTTCAGCTAAAATGCAGGTTTTGTGTTGTCGAGAGTGGTGTACGACAGTGAATAATAATGTCGAATTAATAAGGTTGTTTTGTATTTGATTTTTACTTTGTATTGCTGCTCAAATCGAACTGTTTGAACGTTTATATTGATTAATTTTGAAGTGTACTTATCCAACGCGGATAATTCAGTATTTTTGACGATTGCTGTACGTCGGAATCGGATTCGAGGACCATTGACAGCAGTGTTGATAGTTAGTTGATGTCACCGTGTGATTCCCGACTGACACGGTAGCTGGCCGAAGACGTCACACTCATAACAATGATAATAATAATCATTGGTATCGCTGTTAGTATCACGAAAGTGACCAGCCGCGAAAGCCGAAGACTCTTATCGGCGATTATTACTTGTTATCTTCCGTGAAAGATGCGTGTCTATCACTTGATTCGTCCAATAAACAGTTAGGATGATGTTCGACACGAAAAAATTACGTCGACTTGCATAATTTATTCGCTGGAAGCCGTTACGTTCCCTGTCCATAATTCATTTACTCGGCAATAAAATGCCAGACTTTTATTGCCGAATTAAAAGAAACAGACTACGGTAGATTAACTTAATAAAGCCGCTAAGCGGTGCAAATCGTTGCAATAGAGACAGTCTCGACAATTATTATGATTCCTGCGTGCTGCAATTATGGGATACACATCAAGCGTAATAAGTGTTTTAATAAGCTCGGGGACACCGAATAAAAACTAACGTTCCTGTATTTTTCTCCGAAGATTCGCTTGTGTCGCTTCTTTTTAAACGTTTTTGTTGAAGCGATTTTTCTGCTTCGCAACCGGAAATCAAGTCACCTGAGAATTCAAATCGTCTCTTTTTTTTTAAATCGACCTGCAATTTATTCGCGAATCTATATAATCACGCAATCCGGCATAAATGTGCATTAATCGCAAGAGACAGGTACCAAAGAAAAATTTCTTTTAAATGATATATACTCTTGAATTATTTCAATCTTTATATGGCTGTAAATCAATTTCACTCGATTTGGGCATTCTCGTCACAGTTTCATGCAAATTCATTTTATCTTTCGATCGAAACTTTATATTATACAGTTTAACACTGCTGACACAATGACCTCGAATCTCATAAAATTACAATAATTCATGTTAATATTACATTCCGAACACTCAATATATTAGCACCAGAGATTATCTTCAAATTTAGACGAATAATTCGTTCAACTAATCTCTATTCAAACCTCAGCAGTACATTTTTCAAGCAATTTCCATTTCATCCAGCAGTAAACTTTCCTTCTGAATCACAGAAGTAAATAAGTCACTTTTGCATCTCGATCAATGCTCGAGAATTTCAGTATTTTAATAGCAAAAAGTTGAGTTATATGTCTTTTTACATGAAATCTTTTATTTGAAATGCAATTTGCACCGTACAAAAAAACTTGAAAATCCGATGGTACATCCTCTTGCGATAATAAAAAAGCAAGAGGTGATGGAAAATGCGTATTTTGATTTTGCATATTCGATACGATGACAAAACAATACTTGAAAGGTTAGAAAGTACTACAATATTAATATTAATATTAATATTTCTCCGTGCAATAATTCCAATAAATCGAAAGTGACGATCATTATCATTACAAACGAATGGAATCTTCGGCGGTTCTTCTTCTCCGGCAGCAATTTCTACGGGGCGATTATGTATCTTTTTTCTCGGATGTGAATCGGCCGCGAGCATAATTAAATCGACGCCGCGGCTAATCTCGCGCGCATATTCATATCGTATCGTTAATAATGCATGTGTCCGCGCCTGTCGTGCGTAGAATGAGACGAGCAACAAATCGAACGAACGTCAAGACCTCACGGACCGCTGCGAAACAGCCTTCGGGAACAGGCGGAAGTTTTTTCAGCAGTTTCGTGTAGGCTGCGCTGAATTTCTAATTCGTTTGGTCGAGTCGGTCTAGGTCATCGTACGAAAATATTTTTGATTCGCTTGTTTGCAAATGTTTTGAATAGCGCATAGTTTTATTTGTTTCGCGTGCAGGAAAATATTGTCACGATGTTCAGATGGATTCTAAAAAATGTCTGCATCCCAGCAGAGCGCCACAGAAAATATAAACCCGACCGAACAGCTGAAGGCTAAATCTTGGTGGTCTCTAAAACCGTGATCGATAGCCAAACCAGGACACTATCGCCCGTAGCTAAGCTGGCACAGCTCTGTGTACCCGCGTACCGTCGATACCGCTTGAAATATATTAGCAATAAACAAGGTGGATTATGGTCGTTGAACCGACATCGCCGAAATTCGTCGGCAGAATTCATTCCCCCGGCCGAGAAACGCGGATTAGGTTCGCACGGCTTGGCGATTATGTGAGAGGGAGGTTGCGACACTCGACGAATTTTCTGGCAAAAGATCGAAACTAGTTTCTCGTTCTCCATCCCTCTCTCACTTGATCCTCTCCTTCTTTCACGTGACATTTTCAAAGTTCCCGCCCCGCGCCGAGCGTCGATAGTTCCGTTGGAAAATGGCGGCGGAAAGCTCGGGCTCCCTCGGGCTCGTTGACCTGGTTTCGGAGTTCAAAGATTCTCGATTCGGTTTTTGAGATACAACGACACACGCTCGAGCTTGATCAATAGAGGTGAAAGAGGAACCTCGCCTTCCGCGCTGGACCTAAGTCTCGATTAATGAAGCCCTGTGCTGAATATTTCGATCTCCTTTTTCCATTTATTCGGCTCTTTTCATTTGGGCTCGCACGAATGTTGCAAACATGAAATTGGTTAATATATTCCATTTTGTTTTTGAGGTAACTGATCATGTTGCTTAACAACGATTTTATTTACTTAGACTGCAGTGCTCAGAAGCCTGTAAAGAGATCGTTGGACGATCGTAAAAGATATTATCATGAAACGTTGATAAGAAGTTAGTCAACCGGTCCGAAGGATGGCGTCCAAGAAGAAAATCCCGCTTTCTTCTAATTCGTCTCGTTACGTCGAACAATTAACTCTCCATTGAGCACGGTGATGAGCGTCGGCGGCGACATTATTGACCCCTTTCGCCGCGATAGTAAGCGTCGGATGATAGACTGTGTGTTTGCCCTATAGTCTACTTCAGACGATCGTAATTAATTCCATCCAGCAGAGACGACGAATTGTTGCTCCCCCCCCCCCCCTGTTTCTCCGTTGTTTACATAGTGCTATCTTGCGTGCGCTATCTACTCGCACGCGCTATCTCGCGATACACCGGGCACGCTCCTCCTTTATTTTCGTCAACGATAACTTGTTGCACGACCTTCGATGCCAAACGCAACTTCGATATTGAAAAGAGGAAGCATCGCAACAGCTGAGCGATTTCAGCAATTCCCTGGTGATTTCATTTAAATGCTAATATCGTCAGGTATCATCGAGCCGCGTGCGACATGATTGATACACCAAAATTTTATGGGCCGGTAGGTCTCCACGGAATTTTAAACACTTGCAACGAGGAGGTCCGTTGCAATTTTGCGAATTCTAGCGGCTTTTCGATAAGTGTCTCTTCGAAATTCACATCTCGCGCTGAATTTTAACAAGATGTGTTGATCATGATTTTCTGCATAACATTTTTTGCATATTTTTTATTCGATCTCGACTCTCAGCAACCCAATTTCAATCGAAATTCAACTTTCAATCATTATACAGGGTGTCTCAGCTGAAAGAGGCCACTTACATATCTCCTTTATTTTTAATGGCACAAAAAACATTTATGGCATAATTCAAATGGTATCGAAGGAGGAATATCATAGAAGAACAATTTTGAACAGTAAGTTCAAATGTAATCCTAATATTATCCTACAATTTTATCACATTCTTTGGTACTCAAATGTATTTTTTCAACCGCCACAATATGGAATAAAAAAAATAAGTTTTCCCGATAAAAAATAACGATGACCTTGAAAAAACTGAAAAAATGACCGGACAAAAAAATTGTTCTTCTATGATATTCCTCCTTCGATACCATTTAAATTATGCCATAAATATTTTTTGTGCCATTAGAAATAAAGGAGATATTTAGCTCCTTCAGCTGAGACACCCTGTATGTGCCCACAATTATGAAAGTGGTTTGAGCTTCACAATCTCGTTTTTCTCTTCGCTATGACACGCCCCAGGTTGCCCGATTAGTTACAGAGCCACTGCCGACATAATTTTCCGCTTCCGAAAGACCGTTTAAACCCCGTGCAACTGTAATGAACCATAAGTCTGTACGCTCGTAAACACAGTCCAAGTTCTCTGATTGTTCTGCTAGTCCAGATTCGATTAGGTTAGCGCCGATTCGACATCTTTGCGTGTCACCGTGCAAGAAAGTCTCTCGCGGCGGCAACCTTTTGCAATAATTTCGCACGTTTGTTCCGTGACTGTTGATCGACGTTAAGAAAGGACTTTAATGCGACCGTTGCATAAGAGGATTCTCTCGTTGCCCCGTCCTTCCCCCTTCGGTGCACGCCACGCGGTACCATTAACGCGTTATAGCAACTCACAGCTATGCACTCCATGCAGCTATGCACTTTCCCCGGGGATCGACAGTGTTTTATGGGGCGTTGATTTTTCACTCGGATCGAGAACTCGATCAGCGATTTTTCCGACGGTAACCGACATCTCGTCTGGAGGATCCTCCATCCTTCGATCTCGACCGTAGATCCTTCGAATCAACCCGATTCTCAACTTTGGAAATATTTCTTATGATCTTGAAAAATTATTTAAATATATTTAAATGTTCATAATGGTATTTTAAAAAAGGCCACATTGTGTGTTGGGAAAATCTGCGGAATCGTTTCCCGTAGGAAAAGTTTATATGTCTTTCATGGTCGAACAGGAAAATATTCTGAAAGTTGAAAGATCTAGTTTTTCCAACGATTCGATGATTTTTTTCGACATAGAAGAAATCGTCGAGCGTGCCCCGGAAGTACTACGTACTTGTTGGAGTGTGTTATTTCGACACTGGACAGCGTAAACCAAGTTTTTGAAACTGTTTAAACTATTTCTCGTTGCGAAAAGGAATGTAGAAGATATTTGCTAATCAGTTACATAATGCTCATCGTCGGCAACTATCTTTTTCCACCCATCACCGTTGCGATCCCACTATAAAAGGAAACCGCGGTGCACATTCTCCCAGTCATAGTCGCGGGCACTCGTTTTACAACCTATTAATAGTTTTTCTTTCTTCTGTAAGCTTAGGCAGTGTTCGACTGACAGTGAGTGACTTAACATTATTATTCTTTCTCTTTGCACTGTGCGTCTCTTTCGTTTCTACTCGTGTGTCTCGTCTTATCTTTTCATTGAATTTTTCTCAGTGTTTCATTGCGAATCGAATTATTCAATTCAGATAAGTCAATAGTAACGATCGAACGTTTTTTGCAAGTGATTTTCGAAAAATTCGATTCCATTCTCTGTGCTGGAAATGAGTGAAAAATATTATTTTTTCTGTATTTTACACGTTCGACGATGAAATAAATAAAGGACCATTCTTAAATACTTTCTTTCTCTCCTTTTTTGAACGCTGTCTTAAAATAAATAAATAAAGAGTTGTGTCAAAAATTTCTTATGGAAAGAATTCCTTCGTCCCCGCAGGTCAAGATTTTCTGACATTTAAATTTGTGCTCGGATCGCACAAATGAACAATATCTTAAACAAACACCAGACCGCTATTTACAGACCGGTCGATGTGTCTAAAAACGGAGAATTTCGTGTTTGAAGATGCTGCTAAGATACTCGGTGTTTTTTCGTCGTGTTTTTTCGCTCGCGACAGCTTTGTTAGACTTTATCTGTAGGAATGTAGATGCGAGCAGGACAATCCATAAATGCATTAACGTGCGCTACTCGAACGGCGATCTTATCGGTTCCACGGTGCACAGACATAATTCGTGGCTGATTATACGCGAACGCGATAGTTCGCTCGACCAGTTGACACTGATACATTCGACAAACGCATGCTTTGAACAAATGCGTTCTCTATTTATTTTTAGAAAATAATATACTACATGTATATACATGTCATGCTAATTGACCAAAGAAATTAATTTTGATCACAATTTTGGCCGAGGACAGACGCGAAATGTGTTCGGAATGATGCACAACAAATTCGATTATGGTTGCATTGTATTCCGATCGCCCATGCAACTCACGCGGAGAATTTGTAAGATTCATGCTCTGGTGATGAATAACGTGTTAATTGATCAAAGAAATATTGACCGCGAGTTTTGGCAACGACGCGACGGACGCATAGTGAGGTGGTGGGATGCAGAATGAATCCGATTATGGTTGCATTGTGTCGAATTCGGCGACGCATCGATATTAATGGCTTCCCCGCGGGTTTCGAGAGTGAAAGGCAACAACGTGTTCCCCGCGGTAAAATCGCGTTTATGAGATGGGCGAAGCTTCTAGATGGACAATATTTTCGTGGATTTAGAAAGTGCGCGACAGATGTTGATCGCTCCAATGCGAAATCCACCGGAGGAAATATCGTGACTACAACGATATTCGATAGTTACGGCAGTTTTATTGCACTTGTGAAATAGAATTACATATATATAAATAGCCGTGTCGCGGCGCTAGTCATTATCGTGCCTGACCTAAATATCAATTTGAGTGCGATACTTTGCGTAAACGGAACCTGCAAATTTATCCTACCTCCTGTTGAAAATTATACCAGAGCCTTTCAATCATGGCAATCCCGTTCTCAATATTTTTTGTTTCGGAAACAAGAATGAGGTTCGCCCAAAAATTTTTTATTGTTTTAAGACTTTTTCAAGTCGTACATTCCAGTCTGGTTGCAAAATTTGTGAATGCATAAAATTTGGAGCTTAGGTATAATGGAGCAGCGAGTGCAAGCAATATACAGTGGTATACCAACCGATTGTGTTAAGTATAGGTAATGATAATTGGATTTGACCAATTTCAAGGACTGTCGAGACTCGGCCTTTTGCTCTTCCTTCTGTTAGCACAATTTTCGTCCAATTGTCACATCCTTTAGCCCACAATTATGCGCTAAATACATTATTGTTTCTAGGTAAATCACTCAAAATTACAGCTTTAAAGATTACAATTCGAGAGCTTGCAATTTGAAGTAGCAGAGGTGGCTTAGAATTATAGAAAACGTGAAATTCGAAGACTTCCAATTTGAAAGCTTGCAATTTGAAGGCTCCCAATTTTTACAGCTTGCATTTTTGAAAATATCCAATTTTTAAAGCTTGCAATTTGAAAGCTTCCGATTTTTTAAAACTGCTATTTAAAGTCTCCCAATCTTTAAGATTCCCAATTTTTACAGCTCGCAATTTTGAAGCTGTCCAATTTTAATTTTTGAAGCTTCTGTTGCATACCAAATTAATTCCGCCAATCTCCTCCACGTTCCTCGCGTAACAAAAATCAATCAAAAATTGTCCCCAGAAATTTAAAGAAGAAATTCACTTTGAACGATTCAGAATATTCCGAGATCTCTTTATCAGAGCGATGTCGAGATAAAGGTGTATCAAAGTAGCCCAGCTCTTTCATCCAGGATGCTAATGAAGCAGATACAAGAGTTGTTAATTAGAATAACAATCTCTCGGAGAGTGTGCGAAACTAAAAGGGTCTCTTGGTAAGATCTTCTCCCTTGATTTAGGGTAAATCCGTAGTGGTCCAACGGAGAAGATCTCTATTGTCATCGCGATCGATGGCAAAGTCTTTCACCTACCGGGCAACGATAATCAAATTTTCGGTAAACAGCTGTGTTTCGAAACGATGAGATCATCGGTCATAGACGTAGACACGTTGCAGACGGTTCGAACAAGGTTTCTCGGTAAATTGATCGTTAGTAGAGTGAATTCCTGATCGATAATCAACCGAAAAAAAAATCAATTTGCAAGATTTTTACGACGACCGACTCTGTTTGATCAAGAAAACACGCCGGTCTCGTAACCTTGAGCCGAGGAGCTCACCTTGCTGACCAATGGTCCTCTTCGGTACTCCACGTGCTACGGCCCCGTCTTCTTCTGTCACAGTAGCTCTGCATAGTAGTCGACACCGTTATGTTCGTTGTGCCGTAACGGTTGTTCCTTGATTTACTGTTTTGTTTTAAAAGTACAATTCGGCAATTCTTTTTTCATCAACTGGGGGATGGATTTTTATCAAACTTAGCAGGGTTGCTCGTACATGTACCGGGTGCATCCTCGAATTTTTGTAGGTGGCCATCCACAAAGAGGCACGCCTTTCCAATTTAACCAATTAGCATATCTTAATGAAACTTGGCAGACTTATTCACACATATCTAGCCTATATTCATGAATTTTTGTAGACCGTTACCATCAAAATTATGGTAATTATTCAACGAATATACCTCTCCTGTCCTATTAAGTCAATTAGGATGCCAATATTTCGGAATATTTTTCAGACGAACCAATCGATACATCTCGATAAAACTTCACAGACTTGTTCACACATACCTCCTCGACATTTACAAATTTTTCCGTAATTTTTCCGGCTTCGTATCATCGCGAGTATAGTAATTATTAAGCATAGCTTGCTGCACCTGTCCAATTCCTCAAATTCCACTACGGAGCGTACAACAGCGCGCGGAATTACTATTTTAAGGTGACGTAATTTATCCGGACGGATCCTTAGAAGCATCACAGCGGTAACATTAGGTCCGAGAATAGTGTGTCACGTTTTATAAGATAGTAATTCAATGAATTCGCGAATTACGCTCGAGGGACGGCCGGTGCGACGAACAGCGCGCATTGAACTTGACTCGAACATGGACTCGCGGACGTGTCGCGTCGCGTCGCGCAGTATAAAGACCACCGTGGTCGTCGCGTTTCGTCGAGCACATCCGGTCTCTCTTCAGCTTCGCCTGCGACGCACGTGCCTCTCGCGGACACCCATCGATTAAAGGCTGTCGAACACTCGAAACGTATTAGCACTGAAGAGGAGACCGGGCAACGAGTTCTCGCAGCTGCATAAATTTCCGCTAGTACCATAGACGTCACCAGCCTCCAATGTCGAATCCTCCGTTTCCTAGTCGCAATTTTTCTCCCTATCTCTCTCGATTCTCTCCATTATCATTCTACCATTCTCGCTAATTAACCTAGTGGAATTTTCTTGCAAAGAGAGACATTCTATTCTGTTTTTTCCTGATCTTTGAACTATTAGACCTTGGTTTTGTTTTGTTGGTCTAAGAAGAAATTCACTGTGATGTTTCTTCGCGATTTTTGATCTAACAAATAGACGTTTTGTTGATGGTCTAGAGAGGCACGTGATTTTGTAAATTTATTCCGATGTTTGCTCGTGATTGTAGAATTAAAGAATAGACGTTTTGTACGTAATTTTTGTTGCTTGAACTTTCATGAGATCCTCTGCTTCGTAACTTTGCTATTTTAATTTTCCTAAAATAAACGATAATTCAGATTCGCGTAACTATGCTGTTTCAATCTCCATGGAAAATAGCCCCCCGTAGAAATTGAAACTAGCGTAAGATCCTCAGCCCGCTTATTAAAATAAATATGTCTCCGTACTCGGTTTCTGGCAATCGTTCCGGAAACGATTGATCTCTCGAAACCTCTCGATAAGTCTATCCATAATAACACGTTGCCGGTACGCCCGTCTGAAAACATTTCCCAACTATCAATCTGCGCCGAAACATTGCAAAATATCGTTCGCTTTTATATTCATAAACAACAACCTACAACGAAGTAGAAATAACCGGTAATGGACAGACTCCTAGAATATGGAGAGGCTAAGTGGTACTCGAGTCGAGCCACGCTGCGACAGGCGATTTGAAAAAAGTTAGTTTACCTCTTCGATTATGTTTTCGCATGCGGAATACGTGTCTCTGTCTAGACGCGACTGCGTGGAGGTGTCCCAGAAACCATTGCGCAGCTTTTAATCGCCGCGTTTCCTGTCCAATTATAGAAATATAATCGGTGAAAACCGAGGAAAGAATTTTCCCTTGCGAAACCACACGCGGAAGACCATAAATCATAATCCGCCGATTTGCTATGGAAAAAATCATAAATCATTCACCGAGATCTTCGACAATAAATCCGGCCTCGTAATTCGAGTCTGATCGTCTCAAAATTCATTATTTCCAATATTTATTTTACGAAACAGTCGGTTATTCTTTTATGGGACACTTTCGCCAATTTATTCGTATATACATATTACAATTACAAAGTACAGTGTAATTATGAATTATATATAAGAAGAATAAGAGGTTGGATTGTTTAAATTATTTATATTTTAGCCTGCCAATTTCTTCATATAATTGCATAGAAATCTGTATTAATTAATAAACAGGATTCAGTATTTCTGTTCTCTGTAACATACGTCCCCCGCATTTCAGAATTACGGAATTCGTAAGACCTTGATGCTAATATTATTAAGTAATATGGGATTTCACAGTTCTCACTCGTTCCCACAGAAATATGATTTGCTGCCACTCGATCTAACGCTATAATTAATCTGGCCTGATCATCGAGAGATCTAATCCGAATTAATGCGTGAAATACCTGCGAAGAAGCGTCCGCAATAGACGCCGCCGATTTGTTTCGCAATAAAGATGAAATGATTGAGCAAGGCGGGACGATGATTGGATTAGTGGCTCGTGGATCGAGAGCCTGGGGACGCTGACGATCCGTCATTGGCGCCGTCTCGCTAGAGCTTCTCACATTTACGATTCCCCATTTTTTCGGTTCACCGCAAATATGCATTCATAGACAATTATTCAAACATTTCTTTAGATTTGTCCCATAAATATATTTTTCATTCATTTTCTTAATTATAAAAATTGTATACGCATCTCCAAAATCCGGAACACATTTTTAAAAATATTCATTAATATAGTTCGCCGAAGATGTACAACTGAATTATTAAGAATATAAAATGATTGGAGGATTCTCTACATTTTCACAGTACGGAGAAATATTCTGTGGACATCGGTGCCGATTAACGTGAACGTGAATCGTAAAAATTGTTAAAAATCTGAATACGTATCTCCAAAATCCGGAACATACTTTTAAAAATATTCATTAATACAGTTCGCCGAAGATGTACAATTGAATCATTCAGAATATCAAACGATTGGAGGGTTCTCTACATTTTCACAGTACGAAGAAATGTTCTGTGGACATTGATCGGTGTCGATTAACGCACACTTATGATTGTGTAAGGAGTTTTAATGAATCGATGACAGACTGAAAGAAGCATATAGTAGCAATGATCGGTTGCGCGAGCAAGCCGAAGACGCTGGCAACGGATCGACAGCTACTCTTTCTTTCCGCGTACGACAAAATTACGTGTCTAATTAACGCTCTGAATACAGAAACTATTCTGACCTCGACACAGTCCGCTTCGACGATTTCGCGTATCGCTGTTCGTTACGTGGATCGCGGCGCGCGTTTCCACAGTTTTACCGACCGTGACGAGATATAGTTAGCCTAATTTTTTCAAACGGAATCCTGCGACCGTTCGACGTTCACCGGAGGGATTATTTAAATCCAGGTTAAACGTATTTTTTTCCTCGTCGAGGAAACCTTTGTGTCCTTTGGCAAGATTGTTCGCAAATTACACTGTCCACGAAGCTAAATTACTATAATAATCATTGGACTCCGGATTCTATGCAATTTAGAACGGTGAAAAGATTAGCATTACTATCTTCACCATAATCAAATTATTATTGAAAAATATAAATTTATATCAGCTCCTATCTCTTGCAATTGATACACAACCTTTTATTTTACGATTAGCAATTTTTCCTCGGACTTAAAACAAGGTACAAACACATATATGATCGTAACAGAATGCTAAAATAAAATAAATCGAACAAAGCGGAAATCGAGGTGGAGCGACGAACAAAGGATCGATGAGTAAACGAGCCGAGCAACAAATCCGAAGGATTCCTCCGTTGAATATTCAGCTCTGGTTGTCGAGCGTTCAGGAAGCGCGTGAAAATGTTCTCCATCTAGGAAATCAAACGATCGAAAAGCGTGATTCAACGATTATTCCGTAACGAGAGGCATTTCTCTGTTTGTAGAAACTTTCTTTTCTTTTCCGGCCGGTCCCGGTAGGCATTGGCTGCGCTCGCGATTACGAAGGCGAGCTAAGGAATTCTGCTCTCGGGAGACACCAATTCATCTTGCTTGTCGATAATCACAAGAAACATAATCGGGTTCCATTGACTGGGCGCCTAGGAAGTCTGTCGTTTCAGTTTTTAATGCTCTTACAAGGTCTTTCAATTGATTCTCTAGGGGTCGTAGAAAAATTACAATATAGATTATACTGGAGGGTTGAAGAATATGTATTGTAGATTAGTGTCAGCCAGGATTGAGAAGTGTTCTGGAACATGCTCGGCAATGGAGCTCGAAGTCCCAGCCTCGGTCCACATTTTTCATTCTTACTTGACCGACTAGACCTGCTTGACCTACTTGATGACTGACTTTCATTCTTACTTGGTCGAGAAACGCATTTCCCTTTCGTTGACCCGTCATTCTGTATTTTTTCGATACTTTTCGAACACGTGGGGCTGGCTACAGAGGCCTAGAAATTGTCAAGTTTACCACCCGAATGGCAATCGTGGCTCGATTCTAAATTTTTTCGATACCCATCGAACACGTAGGGCTAGCTACCTAACTGGTTAGCTAATTGTTTCTCCTTGATGCACTGGAGCCAGATTGAGCCTAGTCTCTTCACGATCGAATGCGACGAAATTGATAAATTATACGCCACGTGCAGTGACACTGATAACGTGTCCTCCACCTGCAACGTTCGGAGAATGATTCCTGTAGGACACGGTTTACAGCCGAAAACATGAGCACCGTAAAAGTATTGTTTCTCGGAGAGGCTCCAGCGCGCGGTCTCTCGAAACACTATGGCGGGAAAGTGCAAGGCGCGTGGCCCCCGCTTGCTATGAAAGTGCAAGTGTAACTATTACAGTCGACGCAACCGTGGACCGGCGTTCTTAAGTAATCCGCAGAGGCTGTTGCGCGCCTTGAGTAACGCGAGTAACGGAGAGATGCGAGAGAAACACGAGCCCAGCAAAAGGAGAAAACGAGACGCTATGGAGCACAAATGGCAAGAAGGAGAGAGAAACAGTTGTGGAGAGAGAGAGTGAGGAGAGAGAGAGAGATAGAGAGAGAGAGAGAGAGAGAGAGAGAGAGAGAGAGAGAGAGAGAGAGAGTGGGTAGACACCGAGGAGAGAAAGGAGCGAACCGCATGCCTCGTTGTTGACACTCGCCGAGAAAATTGCGGCCGCGTACGAACGACGAAAAGCGGAGGACATCGGCGTTTGACGTCGACGTGACTTCTCAGCCGGTTCCTATCTTGTCCCCGTCGCGATTATGTCACTCGGATTTTACGCCAACTCGAATTCGGCTCTGCGACGCCCACGCGTTCCCCGAGTACTCGTGTTTCTGTTGAAACGGCTGCTTTTTGCTCCCTGTGCTGGATAAACAGATGTCCGATGGCTTATTTCATTATTGGAAGGTTAATCTTCTTGTTGAACGAGGGCCTGCGAGATTTTGACTGTTGTGGCAGCTGGAGGCAGCCCATGGCCGAACGTTAGTTGTACGTAATTCTATATCTTTCGTAGCTAAACATTTTTTAGTTACCTTAATTAAATCCTGAACCATCGATCCTTCTGCTGAACATATTTTCCGAGACTTTTGATAATTGTGGCAGTTGTATGCAGCCCATGGTCGTCCTTAGGCTCTATTTAATCGCGTACCTTGTGTGGCTGAACATTACTTAGCTAGCTTATTTAATTACTAAACAGCCAAACCTTTGCTAAATATATTTTTGAGACTTTTGATAATCGTGGCAGCTGGAGGTAACCCATGGTCGACGTTAGCCCTAGACGGTGAACACTACAAAACAATAATACATGAATACAATGAACCCGTGCAGTGAATCTTCGTCGTCAATAAGAAGGAATGAATTTTTGTATTTTTACGAGTGATCGAAAGAAAATGAAAGATTACACGTTCATTCGCAACGTTGTATCGGACGAAGAGTGTCGAGCACGTTGACGCTGGGAAACGGCAGCCAGTTTGCACAGCAGTCACGTTCTTTTCGCATTGAATGACTAAACGGCAATTATCACGGCAAGAGTTCCCCCGAGATTGCACGCTAGCTGCGAACACCTTTATTTAACCCGAACTGCAGCCAGCGGAGTCTATTCGCGCCGCGACTCGTCTAAATATACTGTCACTCGTCGGAAGCTCGGCGAATCGTGGGAAAGCTTATCCAAACTGAACGTGATTCACGCACCGACTGTAACAACAATAACAATGACTTTTATTGCGGCGAGTAGCGCGACCAATCGGCCACATTCGACCGATCAAATTCGGCTTCGGATAAATTTAACCCTTCGGTTACTCGCACTCCACTTTCTGCGTAACTGTTTACATGGAACTTCGTACGACTCGGACGTAAATCAATTTTTATTCAATGAAATGACTACTTTAACCCTTTAGCCGTTTTAGCCCATTAACCGGTCGTTTTAACATCTGAAATAAGACGTCTTTAAAACGTCTGGATGTCCAATAACAAACGTTTTTGTGCTATCTGGGCAGGTTCGGTGTTAAATAAAATTAAATAAAACTTGTCTTGGAGAAAATGGAAGAAGACGAAAAATGTAGAAGAAAGCGAGAAAGAAGAAGAATGCAGTGCAACAATGGCTCGAGAAGACGCGCCATCGGCGTTATACAACACCGGTCGTTAATAACGCGAAACAACCTTATTACGCTATAGCCGGTTGTTTACACGTGCCTCGGGAACGTGTAATTTCGCGGTGGAGATGATTGTGCCGCAACCGCGCGACTGAAAATCAAATCTGCCTCGAGCTTAATCAACCACTCTGTTCCGCTCCCGCGTTGTAATGAATACCCTCGATTAGTATAGTTGGGAAAGAAAAATGTTAGGGTTGTTTGTCGCGAATACGGTCACACTTTTGCGAAGTTTCTACGCCGCTTAGAAACACCATCCTGTATCATTTTCATCAATTAACTTCATTTTTCGCAATCCCGCTGCTAGTTTAGCCGGTGCACGTTGGCAACATTGTTGTTCGTTAATGATAGGTCGTTGATTTTGTTTATGACGAAAGAAATAGTGAATAGATGAAGTGAATTTATGTGTACTGTTGTCTTCGGGTCAATTTCTTACGAATATTGAGAAAACAAGCGATTTTTTAAATGTAAGTTCTGATTCTTGATGATTGACAATTTAATATAATTATTAAAAGAACAAATACATTTTTAGGTAACTCCTGGTTATTGCGATTCTAATAATTTTAATTTACGATTATTGAGATTGCGAGAAGAACTAACTCAAAAATATGTAATAAAATATGTCGGAGCGAGGCTTCGTTATCCAGTGAAATCTCGATTAAAAATTGATCAGGTTCTCACGCATTACTATTGTACGGGAAGTGGAATCAGCTAGCCACGATCGGACACATCGAATCAATTTTTAATCAGGACTGAAAGATACAGAAAGATTAAGCGAATAATTCTCGCTGTAACGTAGTTTATCTTTCTAGTTTCACGTTCGTCGATTAAACTACAATCTTGTGGAATTTTCTGGAGGTTCGCACAACCGCGTGCATTCAGCAAATCTTTCGAAAAATCTTTTTAGGCGAAAGCAGTCACTCGAATTCGTCTAATATATCTTATCTCTCGTTCGAATTGCAAATAGATCAGCTTTACGTAACGTCGTACAAAATCGCAGCGAATCCTCGAGCTAGCAAAAAAAGAGAGAAACTCTTTCTTTCGAATCGAACGAGTCCGAGAGCGTGGTATTTCGAAAGGGTCGCGTCTTCATAATTATTTCACTCGATTCGTTATCGGCTAACGAGGAGAGAGGAGAAAAGCGGGGGCGTATACACGATCGCTGAACAATGACCGCACAACCATAGTCTCGTTTCGTGACCGGCCACCGGATCCCTGAATTATTGAGATTCTTGTTATTCACCATCCGGAAAAATCAAATTCCCCTATCGATTGATCCGTGACGCTTGTGGCGGATTCTCGTCAATGCGCGCCGATATGAGCCAATCACTCGCCTAATCTACTGACCAGAGAACGTCGAAAAAACACATTCATTTCTGACGAGATCCTCGAAGTTTGAAAAATTGGGAAGGAAAGCTTCTGTACTGTAGGGTTTACGAATTTTTTCGGATCTAACTATGACGATTGGGAGAATGATTTTCAGCTGAATGTGTACTGCGGTATTTTTTATTACATTGTAAATGTTTAAACAAGTTTAAATAATGTTTGAATCGAGGATGATTCCTTAAGTCGTTTGAAGAAACTTTCTCCTTTGCGAAAACGTTGTCCGCGGCTCAGTTGAGGAGTTATTAACGGAAAACCGGGGGACCAATCAGCGCATTGCTACAGCTGAGAGTCCACAGTAGCCGCGCGTTGATTGGTCCCCAACGATTGGTCCCCGCGAATAGCTCGTCAACGAAGCCGCGGAGAGGATTTTCGCAAAGGAGAAAATTTCTGGAAATGACCTGAGGAGTCGTCCCTTTCGAGGACGTAGATTGTTCGAAAATTCTTTAGACGGAAGACCGAGTTTGTTAAGAAAAATTGTTGTAAATCGGTGAAGCCTTGAAACTCACAGGAACATGGTTAGCCGTGTTGGCCAGTGAACGGGTGAGATATCTGTGCTGATGATAACAGGGCCTCGGCAGCGAGCAGATCGTTGATAAGCTCGATCGAGCGGGTCGCGAGCCAGTTCGGAGAAGTCCGAGGAAAAATTAATGAGGAACCGTGCAACCAGGTGAACGCCGAGGAAAGACGTGTGTCGTTGGTCGATCGTAGTCTTTGTCATCGTTCGTCGGCAGCGTTTGTCCTCGAAGGCAAGGTAATTCGACTGCAATTGCAACGAGCGGAGCGGAGGTGTACGCTCGCGCGGACACGCCTCGCCTCGCTCGGAAAAACAGCGGTGCTTCGGTGAACGTGATTGTTAACCTAACCGGGGAGGGTCAACACGGCGTTTACGCCTTCGCTTCTCGATCCTTCAGACTTCCGTTTCGCTCGGCACCTACGTTCCTCGTTTTTGTGGCAGTGAGTGCTCGGTTCTGTGACACTAACTAGGAAGAAATGTTTAATTTTCAAGTTAAATTTGCTCCGAGTGAAAAGGGTTAATTATTCCCTTCTGTAGTGGAAGATTATGTTTGATTTTGTACAAGTTTCTTGTTATTTTTTCTGTACGTTAACAAGACACTTCCCGCGCAGCAACAATTAAAGGATTCATAGAACGGTGTTATGCAAGGTGATGCGAGCCGAAGATGATGCGACGTGTTTCTTCATCAGATCTATCGTACTTTTTATCCTATTATGCAGCGTTGAAGTAATAAGAGACAACACTCGGCATTGTATACTTCTTCACAGCCGTACTTACCTTCAAATTGTAAATCTGCACTTGTGAAACGTGCGAAGCAGGGTGTCTGTCATCGATGTCAAGAAATAACGAGGCGGAACAGAAAATTAACATATAATGAAGGAGACTGGTAATTGAAATAAAAATTAATACGAGCCTGATCGTAAAAGCCTGCTGATTGACTATGGATAAAATAGAACGTTATGCAACGAAATGTTACGAGGAAGAGGCGTTTTGTTAGAACACTAAAAGAAAATATTAGATCTTTTTCTCTGTAAATACTGGGAGATCCCAAAAATTGAGAGTCGATCATCGTTTTGCACAAAAGAATCAATTTTCTGCACAGGTAAAAATTGCTGATGCGAGAAAGAGGTTCTAGAGCGAGAAAGAAAAGAAAAATTGCAAAAAGAGACGGAAGGTAATTAAAACGAGGGAAACAGATGTGTCGCTCGAAGTAGTTGGCAATCCAATTGACTCCGAGTCCTCTGCGTTCTCGGCAGACATCTTGACCCGTTGAACCCTTCAATTGTCAGAGCTCGTTCCTGAATCGACGCGAATCGATCCCCCGTGTGTGGAAAATTGCACGGTGCACCTTGTCGACTGCACGCTTCGCGTCGGTTCCAGTCGATTCGGGAGCCGGTTCTAGCTTTTACTTATCTACGGTTCGCAACCTTGACGAGACCGAACACCTTCCAGTAATTAACAGTCGCCGGCGACGGGTCGCGCGTCGTTACGCAACTACATTTTGCAATAGTCGCTTCGGAACCGTGTTCCTCGGAACAAACTCGCGAACCTATGCGTCGACCGATACAACGAAGCAAATTGATTCGTGCACTTCCGTGCTCTCGGGCTGATCCCGTTATTACGGGTCGCGTAGTCTCATTTATCTGATAAACGAGTGTTGTGTAAACAATCGACCGTTGATCTCATCGCTTACAACGCGTGTGAGTTTGTTCTGCTCGAGCACGTTCACGCTTCGTTCAGACCAAAGAATCTGGGTATTCGTATAAACAATTTGTTAATTTGTAGTACCATTGGAAGATGCATCGACTACTTGACATTTAACCCTTTGCACTCGGAGCCTCTTTAACTCGAAAATTAAACATTTCTTCCGACCTAGAATAATTCCATTCTATATGATTTTTTTCATTTAATAATGTAAACAATATTTTTAATAATGATACAGCGATTTTTAGCGGTGACTCTGAGTCGCCAATCGAGTGCTAAGGATTAAGTATTGTATGAGGTATTATATCAATTTCATAGAAATGTTAGATTAGGAAGAAATGTTTAATTTTCAAGTTAAAACAACTCCAACTGCAAAGGATTAATAATATTCTGGTTTAAAGTATCATGTTGGCACAATGATTTATAAGAAACTTATTCAAGTTGATACGATTCGAATCCCCCAGGTTGCAGAGACACTATTAAATTGTCTTGATTAGTATTGTTCTGCTTCAGAGACGAAACAGAAAGGAGGGTGGGATCGTTCTAATCAAAGCGCGTCTCGCGCCGGCAATTAACACGATAAGCATACACTGTGTACTGTGTATGCTCCAGATTCTAGCGTCTGTGCTCTAGTCGCATCGTGCAGCTCGTTGTTTAGACGAGACGCAGGATTTATTGGAGCAGTGTGCGCAAGGTGACGCCGAAACTGTGTCGCAGAAATTCGCCGACAGGCTCTGTCTATCATCCACGAAGCTTTTCACGAGCATACGCTGTCGATCGAGACGATCCGCTTTGACAGACTGCTGTCAAAAGGCTCCTTTCTCGATCAGCAAACCGTGAATCGACGTTTTCGGATAAACGGAGAATAGTCTCTTTCGGAGAATATTTTTTGCAGCGCAACAGGTGATAGGAAAATTCGAAAATAAATACAGGCGCGTTGTTCAACCTCGGCTTTATCGGACCGAAAATATTTTTTCACTGAAAAGTTATTGGGATGTATAGCAAACAGATTTTGTTATCGAAGGACTCCAGTGAAAAGCGACTTCGTTAGGTGCAATTTGAAAGAGTGAATTCATTGGAAGAATTAGAAACTATTATATTGTTTATAGAAAAACAAATTAAAGATTCGCTGTCTGATTAAAAAGAAATACAGTATCCTCGAACCATAAATTTTACTTGTTACAGGTATACTTCGTTAGCTTCCTTCACAATCGAATTTACACTTCTTTCACAATCGAATGCGTAGGGTAGTCGCGCAATAAAATGTTAAGGAATGTGGTGATCTTGAAATGAGGGGGATCGCGATCGATTGAGGAAGATCGGCAGGATCGCGTGCACGCGTAGATCCGTCTCGTCGTTCGATCCAGCGTGATGCATTAGCTCGCAGGCAGCGGCGACGGTGTGGTGATCGCGATTGTTGCCAGTGAATCGAAACATTTAGCCGGCGCGTATTGAGGTCAGTGGTTTGTTCATCCTATCGTTAATGACGATTCCAGCGTCGAGACACACAGCTTCGAGCGAGCGAGCAAGCGAGCGAGCGATTCCTCCTTGCGTAACGTACCGTAACACGGAGACAGAAGCGACGAAGACGACGAAGAGACGATCACTATGGCCCGTTTTCTGGCCCCAACTGGCCCGAGCTAGGCCCACCATAATGTATACGGTTTTCGCAACGTACATCCGACGAGGTGTTTCGCTTGCTCAGCGCGTTTTCGACTTTTCGTTTTGCAACGAGACGCGATCGCGATCCATCGCGGACCAACCAATCGACCCTGGCCCCTGTTTCTCTCTCTCTCTCTCCCTCTCTCTCTCTCTCTCTCTCTTTCTCTCTTTCTCTCTTTCTCTCATAGTTCCATGGATTACTATAGCAACGTTCGATGGTCCCACTTGGCACGAAAATCGCTACCCTACGCGATCTCTCTAACCCTAGGCACGCGCTGCAACTTTCGTTCGAACGTTTCTACGAGCGGGGACACACGACGTTGTGCAAAGGCTTGCGATTAGGCGAATCGCTCGAGAATGATGAGACCTCGATGCTTAACGGCTTCTAGTGTTTTGGAATTGACGATCTCAGGCTTTTGGAGTTCTAGATAGGGAATGTTGAACCTTTCTCAGCCAATTGTATTTTTCGGATCATTGAATTACTTGCAGTGACTCCCACTAATATTCGGACATTTTTAAAAAGACGACAAGATACGATTTGAACATTTTTGGGAAGCTAGAGCAATTAGTTTGCTACAGGATGTGAAAAAAAATTTTTTCAAAAATTGCAATTGATCGGAATTGTAGAAAAAATACTAAACTATTATAATACTATTTTACAACTTTTTTATATGAACCTATATTGAAAATTTTTAAAATACGTTTTGAAATTGTGACATTCGGCGATTTTGCTGACGACCACACATTTACGTTCGCACCTGTCCGCGCGGTTGAACATCCTAAAACAAAAATTTTTTTCAAGATATAGCCGTTTAAAGTCTTGATCACTAATGCTTTGCTTTGAATATACTAGTACGTAAATTCTATACTATATAAAGTTGAATGAACTCAAATTTTTTGAAATTGTGACGTGCGGCGATTTTCCCGACTACGACAGATTTACGTCTATTAGTGTCTTTGTATTCCGTTCGCACCTGTCCGCGCGGTCGAACAATCGAAAACCAAAAACGCGCGATTCCCGCCGTGTCTTGTCGGGGTCTAACCGATCGATATCCCTCGGGAAGAGGGATCGGAAGAGCAAGGGACGATAGAGTAGGTCAGCAGCCGATCTCCTTACAGGTTCGTGGACGAATCGGTGACCGGCGCGGCGCGACGGCTGGCCGATGATTAATGACGACACCCGTTCAAGACCGTTCGCCGACTGGCCTTGGCGGGAATTCTCTCGGCGTGGCGGCCGAGTTGTATTGAAAGCGAAATTCAACGGGTTACCAAACCATCCAGCTGACCACCGCGGGTGGACACACGCACATACATCTACATACCCGTTCAGGGACGCGTAATTAATCGCCGCCGGCACCTACGGCATCGAAATAAACAATTAGCCGGCGGCGTTCCTCTTCCGCGACCTCCGTATCCGACGCGAGGAAATAGCTTCGTGGAAACAATAATGGCGCCGCGTTAGCCACTATGTCGCTATAATAATCGACGATTAGGTTCCGGATGCCCAACGAGATCCCGGAATTTTTTCGATCCGTGAAAGATTTTCGACTCGAAAATCTCGTTTCGAAGAAACGAAACATTCCCATCCAGATTAAAAACGTCGCTATTAGAATCATTGCTTATTGTAAACACTTTCTTGCATTCCACGGATTTAATAAATGCGTTATATTATAACATTAAATTATAATGCTGATATTCCCGGTAAATAAGTGACACTCGGAGCGATTATTGAATAAAAAGCGGCGCGAACTACACGAGTCGACATTAACTTTTAATTACTCGCATATAGTATTGTATTTACAATGTGAAAACTTGAAATTTAGTGTTTCGAGCATAAACAAAGATGTTATTTCATTGAATAAAACTTGATTTACAAAGAGAAAACGAAGCCGTAACAAATAAAATAATTATTTGTTCATATTATCGGCTCGATAAATCGTTGCAGAGTTGTACGATTGTTTTTCTTCTTCTGTCGTGATCACTGCGCCTAACAGCGTCGTTTACAAGTAAAATGGAATTACTCCTACATTAGACGGTCAATTATTTTCAAGGAAAGGAGCGTTTATGATATGTCCGTTTTAATGGCGTCTGTGGTTGTGCGTGCCACGGACGATGCCCTTGCGCAGCCTATAAAATTTATAACAAAGAGATAGCGGCGATCGGGAATGGAATCACTGGCATTCTACGAGTGGCAGTGGTATCATTAACACGGTAACGACCGATGACGCTATTCTCTGGCGTCCTGCGAGGACTCCTCGTCACTGATGAGGAGCGATGGCGTCAATCTTGCTCGTTCTTAACGATTTCATTCTATCGTTCACGTAACTCTGCGGGCAATTTGCTCGTACGTTTAACTGTAAATACGTAATTGTGAAAAATAAAATAATTGGGAAAAAGTGACTGAAGCTCGTTAGCGCTGATGGTGTTTTTATACTATCAATCTTGGAGTACTGTATACCAATGCGTTTTTCGTACTACAAGATAACAAGGAAATTGTTGGTTTTTATCCTAGTCGCATATGAAAATCATTCTTCCAGGTTATCCTTGTCGTGTCAGGAAATGGATTAGCATTTGATCTCAGTGTCGCAACCTCTGCTCAACGAAGTACAATTTCTTACGAGGTTCCAAACTTCTTTGCATTAACTTCTTACATTGGAATCGTTATTACATATCGATTTTACTAGTACAAAAAATCGATTAGCATCTCACACCTCAGTTTCACCAAGTTTCAACACCACTGGAATGTGATATTGCTGAAAATATCTGCATACCATTATGCAGCCTTCTATTATTACATAATAACAAGGACAAATCAATCTTCTCACCACAGAAAATAAATTAGCACTTTTGATACTCGGCTTCGCAACTTTCAACCAATAAAATTCAGGACGTAGAAGGCGGTTTTTGAGCGCCGGAGAAAGAGGATTTCTGGCTCGGATCCGTGGGTGAAATTGGTTCAGGCAGCATTGGTAATGGCGGAGGCGTGCCATAGTGGTTCAAGGCCGCGTGTCCGATTCATGGTCGGGCCCGGCGAATTGCGCGAGAATCGAATCGCGAGGCGCGCGATCCACAACAGCGAAAAGAATTCTACGCGAGCATGGTTTCGCAAGAAACAACGACGGGGGTGATCTTGGCCCGGCATCGTCGCAGGATTCTAATTCAATGCCGACGTCGAAAATCGCGACAGAAAATCGACGGCTTTTATGTAATCGAGTTAAGTAACACGCCCTCGTTCGCCGAAACGATTCGAAATGCGATTCAATGCGTTCGAAATTTTAAATCGTACACTGTGACGCTTTGCAAAAGGGTGAATTTGGAGTGCAAAAGCTATAGTGGGGGTGGAGGGAGCAGCCCGAGGGTTTTAATTAGATCGAAAGTAAAAAAACGCACTGCTAGAACAGAGAAAAGGAACAGTAGAAAGAACACAATCTTTTTACGAAGAACGTAATCTTTTTCCTGGCGATAACACTTTTATTTTCCATTGTTGCAGAATCTCGTGGTGAATCCAGTTGTGAAGAGGGCATCCTAGAAGTGGTAAAGACGCGCCTCCTGTAGGATCACTGTTAGGAAACAGACAATCCAGGAACAATGTCGATCGTAATGCAGTACGTGGACCGGTTCCACGAGATACTCGACAAGAATGCAGGTGAGTTGCCCCGATCGCAAAACTGACCCCATTAGAGGAGAGACCTTCCGTGAGAGACCTTCTGCGACTTCCTTCGTCTGTTCATGGGGAGTCAACCCCCTAACCGGATCCCATGAACGGGACTGGTGACTAGACGCGAATTCATTATGAAACATTTTTCCTTTTGGGCCTGCGATCACATTGCATTGGCCACGGTCTGAGAAACTCGCGAACCAAATTTCGGACTCCTTTCATATCGGATTCTTGCGTTAATCATTGCGTTTGTTGGAAAATAATCTCCACTTTTACATAATTTAACGCTAAACCTACCAAGCACTAAAGCAAAAATGACAAAACTGACAAAACTAACAAAACTGTATCTACTTGGATTGTGTACAATTTTTATTACAGTACGTGCTGGAATAAAGAAATTTATTGAAACATTTCCCATGGTTGTAGCCGTATAATTTTAATAACTATAAAATAAAAAAATTATGAAACCAGTCATTTGAACGGCAGTGGTATGTTTAGTGTTAACAATATTCGATAAGCTCACTAATGTTTTTACTGTTTTAAATTATAATACGCCTACTCGTTTTCCTCATAAATGCGTAAAATCCGCTGTCCGATGATTGCGTTTTTACTACGCATTTTTACATAAACATCCGAATGAACTTCTATTGGACTCTGTTTCGTCGCAAACAATGTACAAGCATTTTGTTTTGCATAAAATTCCGCGGTGCATCCGTGTGCATCGACCAGAGTGCATCCGCAACGTTTACTTTGCCGCGCTTCGCTAACAGATGTCATAAGTCCAAGAGGAAACATGATATATGACGTTCGTCGCAGCGTCGTTTCGCAGGGCAAAAAGTGCTCGGTCAATTACCAAGATCCCCGAGACGATTTTTCCGCGAGGAAAACGGACCTAATGGACCGAAACCATGCGAATCGCGATTGCATATTCGTCTCGAGCTGCCGCTAACAACTGACGCAAGCGTTAAACATCGACCACTGAATCTTCGCCCGCGGGAAACTAAAGAAAACCATTGGAATTCTCCTCACAAAAAATTCAACCGACATGCGTAGTACACGTACTGTGACAGCTAGATCGATGATCGATTAATTTGCAATAATTATCCGTCGTTAATTGCATGTGCTAAACGACAAGAAAGAAAAACCTGTGTCTGTCGTTCTCGTCATGTTAAACAGCATAAAGGATCATAGGGCAGTTGGTGACAAGAAGTGTCAATAGAATACACACGCAAAAAGATTTGCACTTGTGATTCGATTCGACAGTAAACGATGCCTCGAGCGATTATGGTCTACGAACATAAACTAAACAAACGACTAATCCGCTTTTTTAACAGTGTTTTTGTACCGGAACACGATAAACCATCGATGCACGATAGTAAGATGTTAAAATATTGTTTTGTGAATCGTCGGGAAACTGATTCAACTCTATTCGATCCTCGGGCTTCGATAAATGATCCTTAAATGCTGCAATGAATTCAAATCGCGAAGGAAACCTCGCTTTGATCCTCGTTCATTTACATCATGCGGCCATCTCCGAAGATTAATGAACGGCACACTTAACCAAAATTTAATGCTGTCTCTCCAGGACTCGGTCACTGAATTAATTAACATGAAAGATCGGTGCAATTTTCGGTGTTCCTCAATTTGCATACATTTTCGAAACCGTCTGATTAATCGCTCGATCGGCCCACAGGATCGACACCGACTTTCCTGTTCGCTCTATTTGGACATTTAGAATAACGTGCCTTCATGGCCGTCCGTTTTCACGTTAGATTAATTAACAAAAAAAAAAAATTATTTATCGCTGATCCAAAGTATCTTAAATTCTCCAAAAAGAATTGTCAAAATTTGATCGACGATAATTTCGTTAAGAAAGAGAGTGCTGTTTTATATTTTAGCTATGAAGTTTTACCATAAATGAAGAATGTTAATTTTTCCTGTTTGCAACTTGTGTTCGTAAAGAATGTGCTTCGATTTCGAAAAGAATGTGTTTGAAATCAAACGATACCGTGTCCGGCGAAAGTGGACGAAGTTGCTAAAGAATTCTACGATCAAATTCCCTGCTAATCATTATCAGGTCCGCCAGAAACGCGCGGAATTCGATTTGCCAATTGGTAGATATTCTCTTGTTGCGAGTTCTCCGGCATTTCTTGGATTTTGGTACGCGAACCGTGGATTTCTCTGAAGTAGGGATTTGCGCAAGGCTGTCGTAATCGCAGATTTCTACGCGAAATCGTGTTTCGTCGCAATCCATTAAACAGCTGAAAAAGAGACCTGATCGATTGGAGAGGTGGCAGAATTGTATTGGCTTGCTGTATATGAAATGTTCAATTTTTAGTTTGTAATGTTAAACAACCGCAGCATTTTTCTAACTGAAGAAAGAATTCATCAAAGCAAGCACCAATCGACGTGCACTGTCAAGGAATTACACGTTTCTAGATACTTTGAATAATTTTAATGAATTGCACTTTTGTGTTAGAACATTTGCACCTTGTAACGTTTGCATTCGAACATTTTATATATGACCTAACACCTAACATATTCAGGGATGATTAACGCGACAAGAAGATCCGCGATGCACGCTTCTTCAACGTACTTTTTACTATTATGCCGACTCAACGTAATTGCAGATCGTGAACACACTGAGACGAACGCTAATTAATATGCATGACGATGACGCGCAAGTTTGTTTGTTTTAAATAATCGTGCAAAAAGTGTTGTTTGCGCGCAGCTGTTGTGTAAGGTCGGGGAACGGGTGGAGTGTGTTCTGAATCTTTGCGCGAAGAACGTTAATCCTTACGTAAGGTTTGATCTACGGTGGATCGACAAAAGTGTTTCTTCCATACAGAATCATACAATCATTAATACAACATTAAATTCGTGATCGGTAGACGGAAGATGCGGATCTTTATTTATTATTATTATAAAATTTTATAAATTGAAGATGTCAATATTTGTCAATATTGTCCTCTATTAAAATGATTATAAGGGAAGAAATAACATTGAATCTAGCTTCTATTCCTTTCAACCGATGCAGACAATTTTTATTTTGCATAAAAATGCAAGTGTGCATCGTGCATCGTGTCCCTGAATGATCGAGCGGAATGATCTGGTCGATCCGGATCGCGCGGCGCCGGAGACTTCGATGAGCGCACAAGCATAAAGGCCGCGGGGTGGTCGTAGCAGGAGAATCGTGTTGCAGTTAGGCGAACGTCACTCGTCGCTGCCGTACACCGGCGTCTTGTTGCATACGGGAATGAATAATTCAATGCACGCGACCGAACCGGGTTTCGAGGAAGCAGCAAGGAAGAGAAACCGAAGACAGTTTGACATTTTTTTCAGTAGAACTTGATGATTTTTCACGATGTTCCTTTTGGTGCGATTTAACGTGCGATTAAACAAAGAGACCTGTTTTTTAAACGCTTTATTCGGTGCAGACCGTCTCGGTTTCAAATACAATTTTTAACAATTTTTAAAGACGTCTTTTTCGAAAAAGATCGCAACAAATGACGATTTTGTGGACGAAGAGAGTCCTTGAGCAACTTCTCGTACAATTTATAACGCATTCGTGGTCCTTGGAAACTCTTCGTGAAAGACATAAATCTCGGCCGACCTTCTCTCCTGTAAAAACAGTTTAGAGAAATGTCGGTTCGCTTTACCGCCTATAAACCGGGTAACACTCCACATTTCACTGATCCTAAAACTCTCAAAGTGAAGTTGAATGAAAGATTCTTTACGGAATAGACAGTTTATTGTTGCTTGCTTAATGGCATCCGAAAGATGCTGAAGAGACAGATGAAGGCGTCCAAGGTCACTGGAACGTTGAAGTATGATTAAAGACCACAAGAGACTTTATCTCGCAACGGTTAGTTCAGAGACCACGGAGAACAATCTTCTTTATGACAGAAGGTCTAGAGTGTCTCTGTGAAATGGAGGTCCGAGGTCCGGATCCAAGTCGTCCAAGGTCACCAGATCGTCGAACCGATCAATGGAAAGGTTCTCTTCAAGAGGGTCGATGAACGTCGAAGAGCCAGTGGAAGAAACCGACTCCGATGGAATCGACCATGACACGATGAATGAGAATGGTCTGATCGAGAGGATCGATTCGACCTCGATTCCGAACAAGTGGAGATTGCGTTTTTTCTTGAACGATTCCTGCAAAAGTTCCGATGAAAGCGCCACCCAAGGTCGCTCACGGACGTTCAAACCAGACAGAGAAGATTTAATGAAACGGACTCCACACAACTGGTTTTAATACGATGACGCGATATAGTTGATTGAACCTCCGAAGGCCGGGAAGGGTGAGGAAGGACCCCGCGCGTCAAACGCTCAAGGTCGAGGTTATTACACTTTTACCTGGAGGCCAGCACCAGATGGGCGCTGTGTCCCCTGGCATTTCGAGACCATCGATCTACTTCCGCCGAAATTCTCCCCCTATCGTTTTTGATCGACCGAGTCACGTGGACTACGGAAGCCATTTTTCTTTTTTATGGTAGTCGCGTTGTTTGCACCCTTGTCTCGTTGCTCTAATAATTCTTGCTTCTCATAATTTCTTTTCCATTATTAAGAACATTATTAGCAAGTGACAAACAGTTTTCTCTCGTGAATTACGCTAGAAGATGTCGTCCTACTAATTCCAATATGGAGGCCTTGCGGTAGTTTCACCTCCACCTCCACATTTTAAAGTCACTTCACCGTTGATAGCGTAACAAAATGGAAAGAGTTTTACGTTCGTTACAAACTACTATTGTGGACAAGAAAGAAAATGTTCGTGTTAAAAAAATTCAAGGGAATTCTTCAACGAACCCAGACCTAGCCCAAACGCTCCGCTAATTAAAATCACCGTTTCAGATCACAGGACGACGAACTGGTTCATGATGAGCTCCCCGTTCCCAACGTTGTTCATCTGCCTGTCGTATGTGTACTTCGTGAAGGTGGTGGGCCCGAAATACATGGAGAACAGGAAGCCGTTTCAACTGAAGAACACGTTAATAGTCTACAACATGTTCCAGATGATCTTCTCCGCGTGGCTGTTCTACGAGGTAACAAAGTCTCTCCATCAGAAAAAGAAAATCTCCGTCTCTCTATCCCGTTCTATCCTTCCGTCTAAGCACGTGCACGAATAGAATTTCCATCGGATGTGATCCGAGTCGTACGTATCCAGGTGAGGAAATTCCGCAGAGTTGCATGCGTTAAAAAAGAGAAAAAAGAGAAAAAAAATATAGAAACTGCGTAACAACTGCTGTAAACTTCTGTGTGCACGACAAACAACGATTCCTGTGAACCTGTCGAACGTCCGGTCGAGCTCGAAACCGCGAACTATGACGTCGCGTGATTAGTATTTACGGGAACGACTCGTTGACACGTGACTTACCTGGCGATCGAGGTTGTCGACTTGCTACGAGTCGAACAATCTGGAAGAAGGATTTCTCGAAATTATTTTGAAAAATATTCAGAGTGGATCTTTAGAACGATTAACAATATTCTGCCGGTGAATGAACAATATTCCACCGGTATGCACCGATGGAATTCCAGTCGGCGATAGCAGCTTTAGCGGCCAAGAACAGACCAGAAACATGTTTATAAAACAGCGAAAGCTAAAAAGTCCGAGAGTAGGTGTGCAAGTGTGCACTCGCGCGTCGAATAACTGTTCAGAATAATTCGCAAACCGGTTTCGAGCTCGTTCGGGCCCAGCATTCGATGCATAGAAGGAACGTGATAAAAGGTTAATTTTCCGAAACCAACAAACAGTGCCTGATGGGCGGATGGTGGGGCCATTATAGTTTCCGTTGTCAGCCGGTCGACTATTCCAACAATCCCACAGCGATCAGGGTAAGTTCCGTGCGTTCTCGCCAATCTCTTCCGCAGGTGAACATCAACCAGAGACCGAATCGACTGATTTTTCAACTATCTGATTGTTTTCCCAACGACCGAATATTCGTACCCTTCTAGAACGTTCACGAGTCGCCGAAAATGTTGGTAAACGTGGATGATGATCGATTTCTTTATCCTTTATATTTCAGAGAATTTGTTCGAGCGTTCTGCACATCGTGAACATCCTCTAATATTTTCCTTTGTAATCTCTAGACAGAAAATTTATATTTTCTGTACGGCTACATTTATTTGAATGTTTAAATATTGATTACTAGACTGCGCATCTTTATGCAAAATAGAAATATTTGCAACGATTGTGGGGGCAGCAGGAGTTAAATAAAAATTCACTTCATCCCTTAATAGATTTCTACATCGAGAACAACGTAACCTCGTTCTTAGATTTTTCTAATCCTTCACTGTTTTATTACCCAGTCAATTTCTTCATGAATGCATAAAAATCCGCAGTCTATTGATTACAAGCGAGTCAAATTTGATTTCATCTGAAAAGATTTTGTTCAAATCTTCATCACGAGTCCGACTAGAGCTTGTATCGCCAGCAACGTTAGGAAAGATCAGTGAGATCAATCATGATTCTGCAGCTATGTCGTAATTCGCCGTCGTAATGCAAGTGTCCAACGACCGTACGATCAAGAACCAGCTTCCACATTTCATCCGAAAGGTGTCAATAAATTACAAAACGATGCATCTAGCAAGTCGGTAGAACCGGCAATCAGGTTCCCATTCGCAGTTTCTCCAGTTTCGTCATTCACGTTAGGCGACTTCTGAACGGCCAGCGCGTCTGTATACGTCTCCGCCGAGAACAAAAAATTGCATTAGATTCCGGTTGTGCATCATCGGACACCCCTAATTGGCGAGCGTGTACCCAATTCGAACGAACGACAGAACCGTTCCCAGCTTGGACGTGGACGCGTAGAAGTTGAGCAGGAACGCTGTTATAACATAACGCGGTTTGTTTGATGCTTTTGTAGACGTCCGACGCTGAAGGGGAGGATAAAAACGGAGGATGCCTGTCGAAGGAGGAGTAAAACGTGCTAAAACGCTTTCACGCTTTCACACTTTGTTTAATCGTGCGATTGCATCTATTATACCGAGATGGAGCCGGGCGAGCATTCGAAACTCGACAAAGACGAACGATCATATTCAAATAACCCTACTCGAACGCCTCTTCTTTTGCAACAGTTGCGCTGACAATTCATTTATCAACGAGTTCGCGTTCGAGATAGCACCGCACAGTGGTCTGGAAATTCAGTGACATTTTCGTTATAATTTTCGAACCATTAGTATATACTGCAATGAAATGTTCATCACTAAACATATTTAAAAGATAGTCATTTTCAACTGTCGGTAATTAAATATTTTCTGCGTTTGTTAAACAATATTTCTTAATTGATTTTCATTGCTCTTTCCGTTCAATGCGAAATCAATATTTGCTAGTGTGGTCGACCCCTTATTTGTTTATGCTTGAAACAACACTCTTCTTCGAATGTCCTATGTTCGATGCTTATTACAACTGTGATATTTATTAAATTATACTAATTTAAAGTAGCAATGTTATTGAATTAAAAATGTCACTCAACTTCTCGATCCGGACCACAACAACAACAGACGTCTTTAAGACGACTTGTGCTATCTGGGAAGAATCTTATCAAATCGAAATGCTTGAAATTGCAGGAGTTCCTCGAAGAATATTTTGATTAGGAAGACCTCGCCCGTCTCCTTCAAACATTGCTTCATTTCCTGAATCTGCCACCAGCTGCAATCAGCATCAGCTTCTGCCTCTGCTTGCGTCTTTGTGTCCTATCCTCGCGCGAAGGTTGGGCAAAATTTCACCAGGTGTCCCGGAGGAGCGAAAGCTCCGAAAGAAAAAAAAAACGAAAAATTTTCGAAATTGAACGGTCTGATCTGATTGGCGTATTTTCAGTTCGAAAGTGAACGCACGAGATCGTGCTCGAGGAAACTGAACAGTAAGTAACGCGAGCGAAAAGGAACGCAGGCCGTCGACGAAGGATGCGTTCGCGTTCGACCTTCATTGTTCGACTGCGACCGAGAAACACTATGCACCGGCATGCATAGCTATCACTATGTAAGCCCGACTTTTCTTCCCCCTCCCCAGTGTACTCGGTGTACCCCGATTCCCCTCTCTTTCACTATCTATCACTCTCACTCTCACTCTGTCTCTCTTTCTGTGTCTACGCCTTTCTCCGTCTCGTTCATTTATTTTTTTTTTCACTGATCGGAGAATGGCCTCTGGGCGGTTGTGGTTGCAGATAGGAATGTCCGGATGGCTGACTGGCGAGTATTCCCTAAGGTGCCAACCCGTAGACTACAGCGATCGCCCCGATGTACTAAGGGTGGGTGACACATTCCCCATTAACACTGCAAACATACACTAAACCCAGCAGGTCCAAGCCGGTGCGCTTATCGAAAACCTCCGCGACAATCTGAGCCGAAGAACAGCTCGGTTCGGCTCACTTCGTCCCGGAGCAGGCTCAGGGGCCACGCGAGAAGCTAGCCACGCCTCGCGAGGACCCAGAGCTCTGTGGTGGGGGAAGCTGCGAGCTTACTCGCGTTTCTCCCACTTCTCTCTGGCTCCTCCTGTGGCCCCTGAGCTCACGATTTTTGCTCTCGCCCCAGCTTGGACGTGCCTGCTGCACTAAGTAAGCCAGACACTTGCCGCACATTCTCTCAACCAAGGTATTGAGTTACATGCCATCGAAGAACTGTACAGAGTGTTTTGCAATTTTGAGATTACGATCAGATTCGCAGGAGTCGATTCGTTCTTCGATAGTCTTTTCTGTTGGGTAGAAGAATTGCTGAATTGACAGAGTTTTGTAAAACACTCTATACGGTTTTTCACTTTAACTCCCACTCTTTTGACCACTCAAAAGTACTTAACAAAAAGCACAGTAAAGGCTATAGCCGGGTTTCGTAGTGAAATTCGCCCCCGGCGGGATTTTAATCGAGCTTGGACCATTCGATAGCCTGTCCAAAAAGACCCCTCTCTGCCAAGTTTCAGCCCTATATCTCATCTGTAAGGGTAGTTATTGAGAAAAATCGAAAAACCAGTTTTTGGCCCATTTTTCCTATTTATTGACAATTAAAAATTCTGAAAAAAATCTTACACATTTCGGATACTAAGCCACATATTAGGTATTATTTTCAGATTTTTCCGTTGCAAACTCTGGTTGTAAAAAATGAAAAACATGAAAAAAACCGAAAAAATGCAGATTTCATATAGAAATCTAAAAGGTT